>JAJLZU010000013.1:0-384820 GCA_030572395.1 Yamadazyma michaelii | reverse complement strand
CCCAGTCCCCCATAGTTAAGGTCAGTTTTCCGATCATACCCGTTTCCCGTAGTTCCCCGTTTTACATAGTTAACGTACGCAGTGCGCACTATCGCAGCCCTCAGCAACTACAACAGTAGATGTAAAAAGACAAACCAAAAGTGTCGCACCGATCATGAGTAGTAGAAGTTGCGAAAAGAGAGAATGAGATTCTCGAAGACTGCCTTCGAGATCTCTGTATGTAATTCCACCAGTTCACCCATAATAACTGTATGGATTTCCTGGCTATACTGTATGGGTTTCCTGAAAATATCACATGGACCCAGTCCCCCATAGTTAAGGTCAGTTTTCCGATCATACCCGTTTCCCGTAATTCCCCGTTTTACATAGTTAACGTACGCAGTGCGCACTATCGCAGCCCTCATCATCATGATCAAGTTGCATCATAGGTCTTCTTATGAACTGGTCGTTGTCACTGGTCATCAGAAATGCGAATGGCACGCCGCGCTGGAGCATTTACATCAAGCAGGACCCTTGATAAGAATACGAGAATAACTCTGATTGCTTGTAAACTTGAAGAGTTAATTAAATGAATCTTCTGTAGATTGATGAGAACCTTCTAGTGTAGAGCGTGATAAGGTTGAACTCTTGCACATTTGGTCACCGGAATCCAAGTTTTCAATGGCTCCTTCTCCATCAAGGTAGACCTTTGCTGACCTGTTTCTTGTGTGCTACCCTGAAATTATCTAGTGTACATTTCAACGATCATCGTGGACGAATCCAGTGGGAAGTGCTGCCAGAGTATGCAGAAATAAAGGCTAGGTGTTTGATACTTTTATCTGATCTAAATAATCTAAATAAGGGTCAATCTATTGCAAGGAAAGTTTCGAAATATCCAATTTTCTACCATTGGTCCAATGTTTGATATCACTCAAATCTGAAACTTGATTATTGCCACAATGTCTCCCTTGTAGATCTTTGAGATTTCTGGCTTTCCCATCTTCAGGTCTCCATCTCCACAACTTCCTTTTTTCCTCATCAAGACTGTTTTCACCAAGTGCTAATGCGCTTATATATTTCCCAACAACTGGCATATACTTAAAGCCTTGACCTGAATCACCGGTCCCCAAGATTAGATTTTCATGTTCTGGATGATTACAGAATAGGAAATGACGATCTGGAGTGTCTGTACACCAACAAATTTTGGCAACTGAAAATTCTCTTTCAGCTATATTAGGAACGGTTTGCCTTAACATTTGTCTCATGTATTGCTCAGCTTCTTCAGGTATTTCATCCCTAAATAAGGGAATTGAGTTATCACCTACAAAATGTGTATAACCTGGGAATTCATTACAGAATTTAAGTTCATTATTTTCATCGGGTTCAAAGAAGAAGCCAAGATTAACATTCATAACAACCGGAATACCTTTTAATGCAGCGGCTTCATCATCTGTTAACTTTATATGACCTACTGTCCAACATTTGGCCAAGAGTTGATTTTGAAAATTTAAAAATTTAGCAGAACTAGCACCAGCACAAAGAATGCTCTTATCAGCATGATATATTTTACCAGATAACGTTCTAACTCCCAAACATTTACCAGTTTTATCATAGAGAATTTCTTCAACTGAATCAACCACAAATTTGGCTCCTAGCTTCTTACACTCTTCAGCGCAGTTTTCTAATGCCAATCTTGCAAATGTCCACCCACAATTCTTAGCCTGTAATAATCCACTCCATCCTTTATATTGTTGTTCCTTTGCATTTGTACCATTGATAACTTTAGCGAAATCATCAGGAGTTTCTAATTTCTTGACTTCATCACCTCTTTTCAATAAATACTCGTACCTATGGTCGATCTTCGTATTACTTTCATCGAGAGTAGCATATACTATACCAGTCTCATGGAAAGCATCTTTAAATACTGGGTCTTCCCTCCAGAGTTTCAATGCCTCTAATCCTAATGTTGGGTAAAAATCATTTGTGGATGTTGTCTGCATGATTTTATTGACATCATTACCGGCTGATAAAGGTGATGGTACGGGATATGGATCAATAAGTGTAACATCTACATCACCCTTTCTCAAAAGATGGAGTGCAGTTGAAAGTCCAAAAGTTCCTGCTCCAATTATAATGATTTTTTGTGGCATTGTACGGTTTGACTTTAATTGAGGATTGTGCTTCGTTCAAATAGTGTTGTATGAGTATATTATGGGGTGATTATGATGGTTGGCTTCGAAAAATCATTCGAGAGTTATATCTCTTCCACCTGCCCTGTTTTGAAGCATGGAATTACCACGCGGAATTTGAGATAGATCAAATCTGGGGTTGTGCACTTTCCATGATAACCGAAGAGGAAGCTGGGAACGCTCATTCTCGTATAATATTTGGGTAAGGTCGACTCAATGTAGAACAAACTCCTCTGGAATTCTTCCGAATGACCCAAAAAACAAGATAATGATAAAAATTTGCAGCTACATACGAGGCCTTCAAACATGGCAAGTACTTCCATCATGATCATACATTCAGTGCTTCACCCTTTTTCCACTACCTTAGTGGACTCTTGTGATATTAGACTGTTAAAAATTTCAGAGATAAAAAATTGAACTAAGATAATATATAAAAATCAAACATATAAAGACATAGCTACTGAGACGTATTAATAGCTTCATTAATTTGAGCAATTGAACCACCAGCTAATGGGAAGTCCTTCTTAACAGTGTTATTGTTTTTGGTAAGTCTCCAGAATTCATCCGTATCGGTTGGCTTACCAAATCCACCACCACCAGGAGTTAAGATTCTGATGATATCACCTTTCTTGATTTTGATCTCAGCTAGAGAAGGAAGCTGAATCCATTGAATAACACCTTCACCACGGTTTCTACCCAAATAGTTCTCACCCTTCTTTCCATCTTCACCACCATAGATTCCCCATGGGCTATAAACTCTTCTTTGTGTTACTAAGGAAAGATGAACTTCGGTAGTGAATTCGATTTCTCTAATCAAACCATCACCTCCATTGAATTTTCCTTTACCACCACTTCCCTTACGAACACGATATTCATGAAGATAGCATGGGTATCTCTTTTCCAAAACTTCAGGATCAGTAATTCTGGTATTAGTCATATTGGTTTGAGATCCTGAGAATCCATCGAATCCATAACGTACTCCATTCTTTTCAATAATACCAGCACAATTACCTTGGCCAATAGTTTCAGTATAACCAAAACCTTTGACCATTTCCCCATTTGGAAGTTCACCTCCTACTCCAAAATTGATACCATTCATACATCCCCCAGTAGCAGAAGTTAATCCGAAAGCTTTGAACAAACAATCAGTGATTCTTTGAGATGTCATACCATTACCAGCACAGACAGCAGCATATTTGGATGGATTTATGAGTGTATTTTCTGGAACATTGATCCTACAAGCATCCAAGAACCCCTCATTCAAGGGAATATCCAAATCAATTAAACATCTCAACACATAAATAACGGTCGAATAAGTAATAGCTTTTGGAGTGTTCAAATTAGAATACGATTCTAAAGATGTACCTTGGAAATCAATCAAAGCAGTTCCATCTTTAGCATCGATATCGATTGTAACTTCAATCTTACATCCATCATCCATGAAATCGGTAGCTCTTAAAGGTAATTTATCACTAAACTTGCGGTGATAGTCTTTCATATATTCTCTAACAGCAATTTCGGCAGTTCTTTTAACGTTCTTCATATAGAATAAGACAGTTTCAGTGCTATATTCCTTGAACAAATCTTTGATCAAGTTAATACCTCTTTGATTGGAAGAAATTTGAGCTTTTAAATCAGCAATGTTATCGTCAATATTTCTAGTTCCTGAAACACCCCAAGATCTTGGTACTTCGATAAAATGATTATAAAGACCATCCATATCAAATTTACCTTTCGATACGACTTTCCAATAATCAATATTGACCCCTTCTTCATGAATGTCTCTAGCGTAAGAAGATGATGATCCAGGAGTTATACCACCGATTTCAGAATGATGAGCTCTTGCCGCAACCATAAATTGGATGACACCATCGATAAATACTGGTGAAATGACAGTAATATCAGGAAGATGACTTCCTCCAACCGAGGGAGAATTTGTACATAAAATATCACCTTCATGTAAATCTTCACCCCAGTAAGCTAATTGGTATCTTATGGTAGCAGACATAGCTCCTAAATGGACTGGATTATTCGGAGCGTTAGCACACAAGTTTCCTTCACCATCGAATAGGGCACATGAATAATCTAGTCTTTCTTTGATATTGGCACTGACTGAGATTTTTTGAAGGGTACGGGACATGTCATCAGCAATTGACATAAATCTGTTGGAGAAAATAGCAAGTTGGATAGGGTCTACAACTCCAGCGTCAACATTTTGAGTGACATCAGTATCTAGTTCAATAAATACATGACGAGGTAAAATAGTAGCATGGGACCTTGGATCAAGAATAATAGTTTGTGTCTCATTCAATATAGCTGCTGGACCTTGAATCACTTCACCAGGTTTCAAAGTTTCTAAAACATAAACTTTAGCTTTATGAGTACCATCTTCAAAGAACATAGGATTGGTTGATTTAACTTTAGATTCATCAACGGGAATTTTATCAACACTATCTAAATCCTTCAAAGCTGATCTTTCATGTAAGTTCTCAATAACATTACCAGTTGCTCTTACACGAACATCAGATACTAAGATTTCCCTATCAAAATCATTGAATGCAAATTCTTTTTGATGGAGTTCATAAAACTGAGTTAAGAAATCTTTTTCATCCAGTTGTTGGATCATTAATTTAGTATCTGAACCTTTGTAACCCATGTTAAAAAACACATCATAATGTATACCACCAGCACTTACACCTTGTGGTACGAGCTTAGCATTGGCATTCTTTTTTAATCCATCAGTCTTGGCCAAAAGTAACTTAACTACATCATCGGAATATATTTCAGCTACTGGTTCTTGTTCTTCAGTAACAATATCAGCTAATGAAATACCATAGGCTGATAACAATGATGATTGTTTATGGATAATCACTTGTTTGATCTTTAAGATCTTGGCAATACTAACAGCATGTTGACCACCAGCACCACCAAAGGATGCTAAAATGTGTTTAGTAACATCATTACCTTTAGAATCAGTAAGATCACGAATAGGTCTAGCCATATTGTAATTAGCAACTTCCAAAAACCCTAATGCAACTTCAAGAGGAGTCTTTTGTGCTTCTGGATTATCAGCATTAATAATTTTAGTTAACTCTTCAAATTTAGTTTTTGTGATTTCATAATCAAGAGGTTGATCTTCATTAGGGCCAAAAATGTTAGGGAACGTCTCAGGAATAATACGACCGGTGAATAAATTAGCATCAGTGACAGTTAAAGGACCACCTTTTCTATAACAAGCAGGACCTGGATGAGCACCAGCGGATTCCGGACCTACAATGAAAACTCCATTTCTGTAAAACAACATTGATCCACCACCAGCTGCAACAGTATTTATATCAAGTTGAGGAGCTGCAAGTTTAATACCAGCAACAGTACTTTCAAAACAAAATTCATAAGAACCTGCATATCTTGAAACATCAGTTGAAGTACCACCCATATCGAATCCCATTACAGGAATGGCATAGTCTGGATCATATGAAGTTTTAGCTAAACCAACTACACCACCAGCAGGTCCTGATAAAATAGCTCTCAAACCTCTAAAATTTTCATGAGAGCATAAGCCACCTTCCGATTGCATGAATTCAATCCTTGTATGTTTTTCAGAACCAGGTTTAAACCCAGCTAAGAAAGTTTTGATATAATCAGAAATGACCGGAGTTAAATATGAATCAACGACGGCTGATTGTCCTCTTGGAATCATTTTAATCACAGGTAAGATCTCATGAGAAAGGGTCACATTACCAAATCCTAGTTTCTTAGCTATTTCGCCAGCTTGTTTTTCATGTTTCTGGAAATTGTAACCATGAGCGAATACAATAGCAATAGAGTCTATTCCTGAATCTTTAACTTCTTTTAATTTCTTAGTGACTTCTTGTTCATCTAAAGGTTTTATAACTTCGAAAATTTCACCACTAGTACCTCTGAAGTATTTGTTTTCATCATATAAATCTTGACCATCATACCCTTTAGGGTCTACAGTGAAAGCAGGCATAGAAACTCTTTCATTTATTTCAACTACCTTTTCATAAAGAACTTTTGGTTTAACGATATTGAGGGCAAATAAATCAGGACGTGACTGGTCACCTATATGAAGCAAATCTTCAAATCCTTCAGTAGTGATAAGTGCACATCTTGCACCTTTTCTTTCCAATAATGCATTGGTTGCAACTGTTGTACCTAATCTTATAGATGATACAATTGAAGTATCTAAAGGTTCACCTCTTGGAAAGGCTTTACCTGTAACGATTTCTAACACTCTTCTAATACCTTCAATATTAGCATCTTTATAATTGTCAGGATCAACAGATAAAAGTTTGAACGCACCTTCTTTACCTTGATAATTGTAAATTACATCAGTGAAAGTTCCACCTCTATCTATAGCAATTGTAACTCTTTCTTCGTTGACTGTCATATTCAAAATTTCAGGGTAAGCTGAAAAACCTTAGTAAAACAAGAATATACAACTTTTATAATTGAAAGGGAAATGTTTTCCATAGGTGCCTCATCTTACAGTTATATTTATGAAGTCGAATCGACCTGCTTGAAAATTCCGTGGAGATTCCTCAAGAATTCCGTAGATTTAGATTTTCCGTAGAGTGTGGGGTCGATAGAAAAAAATTCTTACGAGGTATGAGAAACTTTTAGCATCAGTGAGTACCAGTGACGCGTTAGTGTGGTAGTCATTGTTCGTAAACTACACAATATTAATTACAACTATCACTATAGAAATGATACCTCATTTTGACACACAATAAGTATAAATTAACCTTATCTATGTCCAGTTACTATCTATAAAGGTCTCGTATCTTTTAAAAAATAAAGATCGTATGCAACTTCCTCAAATCATTAACATATCTGGGGTAAATCGGATACGGTAAAGGTCATTTCATAACTGATCACTATAGTAAATACTCTGGCAGTTATCAGGATGGGGTCGTCGTATGTAACTTCCTCGCTTAATTCTCAGTAAAAAAGAACTGCGGCTAATATACAGGCACGAACCTGTTTAGAAATAATATATATAGATGAATAAAGAACGCAAACTTCCAGTTGAAAATAGTCGCTTATATAAATTTTAATGGAAGCTACAAACGATAAAGTAAATACTGGTGATGTTGATGTTAATTCTCTCAATACTTCACAACTGTTAGAAGATAAAAATGATGTAAAAGCATTTGTACCAAAGAATGATGAAATCGCTGATAAAGCTCAAGTTTTTCTTCATGAAAGAAGAGGTTTATATGAAGATATTACTGATGACGAAATTAAAAGAACTATAAGAAAAAATGATTGGATACTCTTACCAGTTCTTTTCATATTTTGTACTATGGGTGCAGTTGATAAAGTTTCTTTAAGTACGGCTGCTCTTTATGGGTTAAGAGAAGATACTAATTTGGTAGGCCAACAATATTCATGGTTAGGTTCAATTATTTTTATTGGATCCTTAGTTGGTGTTTGGCCAATGTCTTTTCTTTTACAAAGATTTCCTTTAGGCAAAACTTTAGTTACCATGTCACTTTTTTGGTCAGGTTTTACATTATTATTGCCAGCTTGTCATAACTATGCTGGTCTTGTTACTCTCCGTTTTCTTATGGGAATCTGTGAAACCGCTATTGTACCTGGTGCAACATTAATGATTGGTCGTTTTTATATCAAGAAAGAACAACCGGTTAGATTAGGTCTTATTTTCATGTTTGGATCTTCATTAATCAATGGATTCTTGTCATGGTTGGTAGGTAATTTTGGTGATGAAATTCCAAAATGGAAATATTTGTTCATTATGGTTGGGTCAATATCATTCACTTATTCACTTGTCTTATTATTTTTCATGCCAAGTTCTCCAATGACAGCATTCTATTTAACTGATAGACAGAAGTATATCATGACAAGAAGAGTAGTACAAAATAAAGCAGGGGTTGAGACCAATGATTTTAAATGGTATCAAGCTAAAGAAGCAGGTTTGGATATTAAAGCTTATATTATCTTCTTGTTTAATGTTGGTATTAATATTCCAAATGGTGGATTAAACACATTTTCTGGTATTATTATTTCCAATCTTGGGTTCGATGCTAAACAGTCTTCATTAATGACAATGCCAACTGGGGTGGTTGCATCCCTTTCAACAGTTTTCTTTAATTATTTAAGTGGCCGTTTCCATAATAGGAGAGTCTTGTTGGCAGTTATAGCATTGTTTTTCCCAATCATCGGGGCAGCTATTATTTATGGAGTTGATAGAACAAAAGTTGGCCCTCAATTACTTGGATTATATCTTATGTATTTTTACTTTTCACCTTATATTACCATGATGTCATTATCACAAGCTAATACCTCAGGTAATACTAAAAAGTCAGTTACTTACGGTATCAATTATCTTGGTTATGCTACAGGTGCCCTTATTGGACCCCAAACTTTCAGAGCTTCACAACAACCAAAATATACTGGTGGGTTTATTGCCTTATTAGCATCTTATTGTGCTTGTATATTATTGGCTATTATTTATTGGTTTGTATGTACTGCCGAAAATAAGCGTAAACAAGAATACTTGTTAAGTCATCAAAATGATGAAGAAGTAATACCAGAAATAATTGAAGGTGAAGAGTCTTTCGCTGATTTAACTGATAAACAGAAGCGGGACTTCTTGTATACTAAATGATTTAGTAAATTCTGTATTTTTTAATATAAGTGAGCTTCAATAGTTTGATTTCTCTTGATTTTACCGCTTGACCGTAATTTTATGATTAACGTCTTGCATATAAGCACTGTATAGGAAGGCTAGAACCTTTTGAAATCTCACTATTATTTGTGTTATGCAAGAGTTCTAAAACTTGAATCCGAGTTTATATCCTATGAAGTTTAAGTAGGATAATTCAAGTTTTGCAAAATGTTTCTTTGGTTGATTAGCAAACCATTCTAGCACTCTCTAGAGAACTTATTTTCTGTTGAGCCCCCCTTCATAAGTTATTATATTAAACAAGCGGAATACCTTGGAAACACCACAATATCAGACCTTCAGAAACGCAAATAACAAAAGGTCTAGTTTTTGAATGTTTGGTGACATGTTAATCCTTTAAAACTAGCTGTAATATATATTGTATAGAGATAAGCACCATCACTGCACGCTTGTATTAACGGCTAGTCATGACTCAGACCTGCCTTAGTAAAGCTCTGCTCCCAAATAACTGCCTGACTGGCTCTTATTCAAGATTTACGTAAGTTTTGGTCCGGGAACAACTTTTATTTTATACTACTCCAAGCCCTCAGATAAGACCTCACGCTTTTTTATCCTCGCTTTTACTAATCTTGACGCTTAGTTTCTAGTACTTTGGAGTTTATAATGTCCAACGTGACCAAGCCAGGCAAAAGAGTCAGGAAATCTGATAATAGAAGTAGAAATGGATGCGCTTCTTGTAAACAAGCTCGTGTAAAGTGTGACGAAGCCCATCCAAGATGTATGAGATGTACAAGAAAGAATATAGATTGTGCTTACGTCCAGAATTATCTTTGGCAAGATGATGCTTTAGAGAAAGGTATATCATTCGGTAGATCGAAAACTCATAGAATCTTAGCCAAACAGAAAAAGGAACCTGTCGAGGGCAAAAGTTTGGAAATGACATTAAGTGATAAATGTTCACTTAATCAAAATTGGTTACATATTGCCAATAATTGTTTGTTTGTGAACATAGTGAATGAAGATTTCAATCCAGTTATTAATAAAGCCCATAACCCAAAACAGTTGATTGCTTATGAAAAGATCGTAGAAATCTATAAAGACAATGATCCGGACTTTGAAAAAGTTAATCAGGATATCACCGATTTATCTCCTTTAGACTTGAGGAGTCCACCACTTCCATGGGATTTGAGTTTTGCAAAGGATTTGGGATTTGGTAAAGATTTTGAAAATTTGATGGCGTTACCTTCGTTTGTTCCTTCAATTCCTCCTGCTCTTGATCTTCACTTTAGTGGATACTCCCAAAAAGAACGGGAAATTTTTGACTTCATGGTCAAAAAGATCTTACCAAAATGTATTTGTTATACCAGTGATAATTTCATTTCTAGTGAAAACCCATATTTAAATTATCTTGTTCCCCTTGCAACTACATCAAGGATTGTTTTCAAGTCATTGGTTTCTTATGGTGCTAAAGAATTCTATAGCTTAAAACGGTATAAGGAATTTGATAATCTAGCTACAACTTATAGAGGAGAAATTATCAATGAACTTTCAGAATTAATCAAAATGAAAAAGAAGTTTGAGTTGGGCGATTGGGAAGAGGTTTTTGGAACTATATTACTATTATGTTCGGCAAATATCTCTTCTGATTGTGATTCTCAATGGATAGGTCATACTGAAGGCGCTAAGAAATTAATTGAAGAAGTTTTGGATGCCCAGGATTTCCAATATTTAAATCCTTTTAGGTTATTCTTCATACGATACTTGACTAGTCATGACATTATGTGGGAGACTGTAAGAACCACCGAACCCGATGCTGATTATCCTACTTTTGAGTTTTACAAGAATGAATACGATAACAATATCGGTTTAACTTTAGGATGTTCTCCTAACTTAATAAGAATAATTAATGAAATAACTAAAATCGGAAGGTATTATGAATCTTTGGAAAATGAAACTCCTGAAAATAAGTCATTCTTAGAAAGTTTGCTTTTATCTCAAAGAAATGATTTGTCCTATCAACTCAATAATCTTGAACAAAATTGTTCTATAGAAGAAGCTGATGCTACAGGTATTAAACTTTTAGCAGAAATTAAAAGATTAACTACTCAAGTCTATTTAATAGCGAGAATTGATTTTATGCAATTCAAGTATAATGATAATGGACAAATCTCATTTAATAAATTGACTGAACTCAAAGGTCTTATAAATAAAATCATAAACCAAATCAAATTAGTTGAATGTGTTACGATGACATTAACATGGTCACTTTTTGTTATCGGTATTGTCGCTATTGATCTTGATGAAGAGTCAAGATGGTACATCTTACATAAGTTTAAGGAAATGGAGAGTATCAGACAATTAGCTAGTTTGAAATTGGCCAGAACTACTATTGAATCGGTATGGAAATATCGGGATTTGAACAGTACGAGATTATTAACATGGAAAGAATTGATTGCTTTTAATCATCCCACCTTAAGTTTGGCTTAGGAAGCGGGGAAATGATGGAATGTATTTTAGTGTATTTTAATGGGTAAATGGAATAAAGGATTAAATAAACGTATACTTTTAACTCTCTACAGAAAGCTATATACACAATTTTCATTACATCATTTTAATCTCACCATTTATATCTAAAATCCTTATTATCAATATCAGTCAAATCAGCAAGATCAGATTCCTTATTAGCATTAGGATCTGGTACACCATACAATCTATCTCTTTTAGTATTTTCTCTATAACATAAAGTCATATAAACAATCATTGCAAATATGGTAAGAGCATAGGCAGCAAAAAGAGCACCAACTCCTAAGGGATAGAATGGGGCTTGATTACTTTTGAAAAATTGTGGACCAATGATATTACTTACTGAATATGCTATAAACATCATAGCGTTAACAGTAATCTTACGGGTAAATCCTGCAGTATTACAAGTAATCAAATTCAAAGTAACAATATAAGGACCCAAGTAGGAAAAACCAAAGTAAAGGGAAATAAGCCTTCCAATATAATCAGTTTCTGGAAGTTTATATAAACAGCCAGTGGCTACAAATGGAGGAATTAAAAATACACAAAGTGCTATACCTCTGAATTGTTTCTTTGGCCAGAATTTCTCTAAGATGAAAATTGATAAACTAGTTATGTAGACTGATAATGTTTGAGATATACCATTAGGAATTGTAAGTAAACAGTTTGTACGGGTAGACCAGCCGAGCCCTTGAACAATTAATGGGGCAAAATTAGTTAACCCACCATTAGGAATCGAAATAAAAATTTGGACAAAGAACATAACCCAAACTTTTGGATCTTTCAATGTTTCAATGAATTGTTCTTTTTTGAATTTGTTGTTTTTAATACCGGTTCTATTCTTTCTTACTCTGTCAATAACAATAGCCTTTTCACGATCACTCAAATACCTACAAGTAATTGGAGAATCAGGTAAAAGGAGAAACATTAAGATTCCATAAGCTGACGACAATGAACCAATGATAAAATAATAGTATCTCCAAATTTCTAAAGGAGTATTTTTATAACCACCAATAGCGTAACTAATAGTACCAGTGAAAACCGTTGATAATCCAGTATAAAACAAACCAATACGGAAAGTTTGCTCAGGACCTTTAACATACCACATACTAATAATAATTAAATTGATTGGAAGGATTGGGGCTTCAGTTATACCAAGTAAAACTCTAAGCGAAACCATGGTAGCAAAATTCTTAGCAATACCTGAACAAATTAAGAAGACACCCCAAATCATAAAAGCTGTACCAGCAACTTTTGCAACTGGTAATTTTTGTAAAATCATACCAGCGGGGAAACACCAAAACAAATAACCAAAATAAAAAGATGAACCAATCCAACTATATTCATCACCAACTAAATGAAGATCTTCCTGCAAACCATAAAGTGCAGCTTGACTATGACTAACTTTATCCATTGCCGCAAATGTAACATTAAGCCATAAAAATGGCATTAAGAACATATCGACTTTCCATAAAATTTTCCTCTCTTCTTCTTTAGAGTACCCATCAGTTATCATATCAGCATATTTAGCACCGATATCATCATAATGTCCGTCATTTTTATTTTCGGTTTCAGCATCGTCACTTAGTTGGGAGACATCAACCATGAACTTCCCTTTCGTCATTGAAACTGATGATTCTATTGAGTTTTGTTCGCTTGCCATTGTTATTTATATTCATAATTTTCGAGAATTGTAGGTTCTTATACATTTTTACGATTGTTGGAATTCGGATAAAATCAAAATATCCGCCGATGCGGTTTTGTGGGGGGTCCGTAGACCTTATCTTATCGCAGTAAATGATAAGACACGTTCTAGATTTGGGCGAAGAACATACTGATGGTCAAACCCAGACATGGAAAAATTGTTGGTGAAAAGAACCTTGGGTTAATTGAGAATCCTTCTGATTAAAGAAAAAACTGATCATAATTGAAACTCTTAAAGTGTCATCTAAAACGGTAATTCCATTATCGTGGGGTAAATGACGGAAATTTCGATAAGTTCACTTCTCAGCAAAAAATGCAAAAAATACCAAACCAAATGATTGACCAAATGGAGGATGTTTCTCATGTTATTAATAGAAAAAGAGGATTATTCAGTTGTGATCTGTGCAAGTTACGTAAAGTGGCGTGCCACAGAGCTGTTAACAAAGCGGATAGTTTAGAGCCTTGTATTGAATGTACTAGTAGAGATTTAGAGTGTAAGACTACGATAAAGAGAAAGAAACGAGTTTTAAACCCTAGAGTAGAGGGAAAAAAGCAATTTGAATTAATTCAAGGGATACTAGACACTTTGTGTTCGGGATTGGATGTTAATGATGTCTATGGATTGCAGAAATTTTACAATCTAGTCAAAACTAAAAAGATGGAATATGAAGAGGAAACCTCTGCGGAGAAGCCAGAAAAGCCCAATGAAAAGCCATGTTCAGTTATATGGAGTGGTAAAACCGGAGACAATTTCGATACGTCAATTACTCCATTTGGAAAGCTTTTAGATAATTATGATAGGATAATCTATGACAATAATGGGACTTCACATTATTTGGGTAGTTTTGGGTTTACGAGTTCTTTAACTATTTTAGTTAATAACTTGATAAGAGTCACCAATAGAAAAGATTGGGGCTCTATAATGTTTATTAAAGAGATGAATAAGAAAGGATCAATTATATCATCATTTTCCGAACCATTAAATCCCGACATTTTGAATACCGTAACCGATTCATTCCCCGTATCGTGTTATTTTTCTAAACAAGAGGCAGATTTTTATGTCGATAGTTTTTTCAAAATGAGTGGGTTTCTTTTGATCGGATTTAGCAAACAAGAATTCTATAATAAGTATGAGATTTTCTGGAAAATCACCAACCAAGACTTACCCACATCGGCATTGAACTACGTTCTGTATTGTTGGATCTATATTGTATGGATAATAGGTATATCTATGGAACTATATGAAAATGCTTCTATGCAAGATACTTATGAATATGTGGGAAATTACATTAATTTGATCAAGCTTATGTTATCTGACATTTTGTTAGTACCATCATTTGATGGGATAACTTGTTTGTTATTATTATCAAAGTTTTTTGAAAGGAATATGCAAATTGAAACTGCTTATACTTTATGTCAAACTGCTATTTGTCATGCCATGTCATGTGGCTTCCATCGACAAAGTATTTCTAATAGAAATACTTCTTACTTGTGGTGGTCATTATTTGACAGAGTGGTCAAACTCGATTTATACTTGGGTAGATCATCCACTATACCATTAAAACAAGTCAACTTGAATTATGAGAAATTCTTTCAGGATTCCCTCAACTCTTATTCCAATTATGAACTTCAATTAACTGAACTTAATAAGTTGACTTACTTATACCTCCAGTATAGAACCAAATTGCCATTAACTAAGAAATATCTAACTCAGGATCATTTAAATTCGGCTTACCATCTTATTGATTTACTTGATAATTTTTATATCAACATTCCCTGTAAGAAGTATACGGAAATGAAGTCTTATGATATTGAATTAATGACTTATTATTTACAATTATCCATAGTGTCAAATCTTCCCTTCGTGTTGTATATGATTGAAAATGACGATGATACCGAACCTAATTTCAAACTTGTAAATAAATGTTTTGACCTGTCAATGGCCACTATTAAACTAATTCAAAAATGTAAAGCAGAAAACTTTGCTCATATAGAATATGAATTTTCCTCTATTTTTGGTCATATAATGATTGTGTTTGTGGCTTTCAAGTTATATTATACTAACAAGTTTGAAGCTGTCACTGAAAAAGACCAAGCCCAAAAACAAGAGATCCTTCAATCAATCGAAACCTCAGCATCAACTTTAAGGATTTACAACCAATCCAAAATAGAAGATTCAAGTGGAACTTTGAGAGTTCGTAGATGTTGGATAGAAGCATTATATCAAGATTTAAGTATGATTATACATCAAGATTCTACACATACATTTGATGAACAGTTAGATAATGTTGATTTTTCAATTCTTTTTAGTGACCATTTCAATCATTTGCAAAGGTTCATTGATAATAAATCCCAACCACAGTTCGAGGAAAACCTTATTTATTCAACATTTATGGCAAGTCTTGAAACCTAGCTATTAGCAACGACTACATGATTAGTTCTAGCACCTTCAGAAACATCCCTATAAACATCATGTCTTCTTTGAGTGGTAATTGGTATTTGTTGTCTAAAAGTTGTAAGTAATTCAGGATCAAGTTCAGCATAGATAATTTCTTCACCTTCACCAGCTTCAACTATAACTTTACCACTTGGATCGACCACCATTGAGTGACCATAAATTGGATAATTCACATCATTTGTGGCAGATGGCGAGCACATAACTACATACATTTGATTATCAAGAGCTCTAGCTCTAGCTAATAATGACCAATGTAATGGTCCAGTAGTTTGATTAAAGGCACTGGGGTAGAACATTGCAAATGCACCAGCCCTGGATGCAATAGTTGCCATTTCTGGGAACCTAATATCATAACAGATAGCCTCACTAATAGTACCATATTCTGGTAAATTAATCAAAGTGACTGAGTCACCTCCTGAAAATGTATTACTTTCTTTGGCGGTCATTTTACCAGGAATATCAATGTCAAATAAATGAACTTTTCTATGTTTACCAATGATATTTCCTTGTTTATCAAATGAAAGTGATGTGTTGTAAAGCTTATCACCGTCTTTTTCGGGCAATGATCCACCAATAATGTAAACATTATATTCTTTGGCCCATTGGCTCAATTGGTTAGTTCTTTTACCAGGAATAACTTCACAGGTATCATAGTAAGCTTTTTTATCAATGCAATTAGAAAAGTGTTCTGGTAACACAATCAAACCAGTTTCAGGTTTTTCTTTCTTGACTTGTTGTATGAGTTCTCCAACTCTTTTCAAATTTGCATCAAGATCCAAGGTACAAATAGTTTGAATACACGCAATGTTTAATTTTTTATTCAACAACATTTTTTTTATTTTTCTTTATGTTTTCTTCAACTTCTGATTTGTGACACTGTAGATTCACTCCATTTATAACTTATCTACCCCATATCTCGGATATAATATTTTTATCCGATATCAGATATTTCGATGAGATAATTCCGATACCCCATAATTCGGATATAATGATTTTATCCATGTAATCATGGAAATCAACCCTATAAATACTAACCAATTCTGTGATTTAGTAATTGACTATGAGCTTAGAAGAATCATACAAACAAGACGTTAAAGAAATTAAAGAATGGTGGAGTCAAGACCATAAAAAACATTTAAAAAGGCCTTATAGTGCAGAGACAGTGGCATCGTTTAGGAACTCAATCAAAACCGAATACTTCTCATCAATTCAGGGGAGGAAGTTATGGAACATCTTGAACAAACATGTTGAAGAGAAGAGTCCACTTATGACATGTGGATGCGTGGATGCCTTGTTAGCCTCACAAATGTCTAAAAGTGGTATGGAATGTGTCTATGTTTCAGGAGGAGTTTCAGCCGTATCGAAAGTAGAGGAGATCGGCGTTGATCATGCTGATTATCCTTGGGATACCGTTCCAGGAATTGTTAATAAAGTATTTAAGTCACAGATGTACCATGATAGAAGACAAAGGCAATACCTTCTTTCATTACCTGAAAATGAAAGGAAAGATTTTCCCCAGTTCGATCACCTTCTTCCAATCATTGCTGACGGTGATATGGGATTCGGCGGTATGACTACTGTTAGTAAAATGGTGAAACTATTTGTTGAATCAGGGGTAGCCATGTTCCATTTAGATGATTTGGCTATTGGTGTCAAAAAATTCACCCAGGGGATCGGAAGAACTATAATTCCCACATCTGAGTACTTAAAAAGACTAACTACTGCTAGATTCCAGTTAGATATTATGGGTGCTGATACTTTATTAATGTCAAGATTGGACTCATACCAAGGGCAGTTCATTACTTCAGTATTTGATTCGAGAGATCATCAGTATGTTATGGGTTCAACTAATCCTGATATTGAACCATTGGTGGTTGTATTAAATAAAATCAGGACCGAAGGTGGTGACGTTGCTAAAGCTAAATTGAAATGGTTTGAAGAAGCAAATATTAAAACATTCGATGAAGCAGTTGCTGATCAATTAAGTGAATCAGAAGTCGAAGAATATAATAAATTAATTAAACAAGACAGGTTTGTTAGCATCGACAAAAGAAGAGCATTTGCCAGGAAAGTTTCTGACAAAGCCGTCTATTTTGATTGGGACGCCGGTAGAAACACTTATGGTCATTATATTTTTAAAAGATGTATCGAAAGTGTAATCGATAGAGCTATTGTTGCATTACCCTTATCAGATTGTTCATGGGGCAGACTAGATATCCCAGTATGGAAAGATATCAAAAAGTTCCATGAGACTTTGACTGCTATTGATCCAAAGAGAGCTTATTGTTTTGGTTATACAGGTACTTATGATTATCTTAAAAACGGTTACACTGAAGACGAATTCAGAAACTTTCATAAGAATATTGCTAAACTCGGGGCTGTTTGGCAAGTTCAACCAATTTTTGCAATTCAAGGTATAAATATGTTTACTAGTAAGTTCACCAAGATGTTCAAAGAAGAAGGAATTTATGGTTATGTACGTGATATTCAGAATGAAGCCCTCGATCCTGGTGAATTTAAGCCCGGAACTTTTGCTAATTGGGGTGGTGGTGAATACGCTGATGCTTTGTTAGACGTAGCTGATGGTTGTGATGTTCAACTTAAATTCGACTAGACCTATAATTGACGTACGTATTATGAAGATTTGTGAATTCATACTTTAATCAGACCAAAGAAATAAATCTCATTTTATAAACTACATACACCTATAATTTACTATCATTTAGAAGCTTGACAGCTCTCTTCGCTAAACCTAGCCCCTGTCCAAATCCAGTACCTTCAGCACCATAATTATGAATAACAGTTGTACCATCAATAATTTCCTTTTCGATTCTTGACCCACCTTCTCTACCTGGCCTGAAAGCTGAAATTACTCTTTTAACTTCGAAGTCTCTGAAACTCTTACCGTCTTTCAAAATTGGGAACCTTTTGGTGACTCTGTTGTAGATATCTTCGGTTTCATAAGCTTTAACATCTCTATCCCAATTTCCTCTTTGATAGAACCCTCCTAATATAACTTCATCAGAATATGGTCTGCTAATCACATACTCTGATGTCTCACCGATATAATGATATGCGCCTATGATTTCGGGAGCTTTTATGACAATAGCTTGTGCTCGGGTTGGATAACAGTTTTTATCTTCAACTCCACCTAAAGTTAATGCTCCTAACCCACTACAATTGAAAACAACAGCCCCATCATCAGAAATATCTTTAATATGTTTAACCGCTTTAACAATGATTTTAACTCCTTTTGATTTGACATAGTTGAAAAGACTTTGTACGAATATGGGACTATTGATAATGAATGATTGGTAAACTAAACAGAATTCTGTATCAGGGGGCAATTGATCTTTTGGAAGTTCATAAGATGTTTGGTTATAAGTTTTGAAAAACTCCAAAGCATCGTTACTTGGTCTCTTAAGAAGGTTTTCTCTCTGAGTAAGGTGGTCAATACCTGATGCTGGACCTCCACCTAAAAGACCTTGAAGTTTTGCTAGTCCTTGGTATGTTGCTCTGTAGTTTTCACGAACTTCCGGATCATCACTACTACTAAAAGTTACAATGGCTCCAGCATATGGCGAAGCATAGTCAAAGGATAAATCACCTGGGACATGTTTGGTATAAATGGTAATATCCTTATAACCCTTTTCAAGTAATAAATGCGCAGTGTAAAGTCCGATAATACCAGCTCTATGGGTTAGTATTCTCTTTGATTATATCATTTACTAAGAAACATACCCTATAATAACTATTTTAGTCATATTTATACAGTATACCGTTTTCTCGTCAAATTGGGATTTCTCAGTGGTTTTATGCAAGAATTATATAACTGCTTTCGGTAATTCCTTTCCGCTATCAATCGCAGCCGCCACACAAGATTTTGACACAAAATTCCGAGATAACGATCTGAGACCAGATGCTATCTTCCAAAACTAGCAGAAATAGAAAAACTACAACTTATATCAGATCTAAATTAACTATAAAATTTATCAGAAATTGGTCTTTCTTCAGGAACTTCAATATAACCATTTCTCTCCTTCAACCCTGATTGAACGATTGATAATAGTTTGTATACTATATCTAAAACAGGAGTATCAACTTTCAAAGTTCTAGCTCTCTTCAATAAGTTTCCTAAAATAGCTTCCAACTCAATCGGATTACCTTTTTCAACGTCAACTAACATTGAAGGTTTGAAATAATCTCCATCATCACTATGGCATACTATGTTTATAACATCATCAGGTAATTCAATTCCATCAGCTTTTGCAATTGCAATAACTTCTTTCATAGCAGGAATTGTAATTGATTCATGTCCTCCAAAGGTGTCAATTCTACCTGCATCAACACCTGTTAATGCACAAACCGTATTCAAAGTAGCATTATAAACAAGTTTTCTATATCTAATCCATTTGACATTTTCATGATATAAGCAAGTATTCTTACCATTGGAATAAATATCGATAAATTCTTTGGCGACTTTCTCCTGAAATGACCTATCTAAATTTGGATTTTCAAAATAACTAATAATCAATTTATCATGTTGTATATGATGGATTACTCCTTTCAAATTATGTGAACCTATATGTGATATGCCTGAGAGGACTACGTTCTTAGGGTACTTTTTGATAAGAGGTTCTTCAATCCCAAACCCATTTTGAATCAATACAACCACAGTCTTTCCAGGAATAACAACTGGTTCAATTAAATCTTCTACTTTAGTGATATCTGAGATGTTCTTAGTGGCAACTAAAACGTAATCATACTCAATTCCTCCCTTAGCTACTTCTTCCACATTAGGATATATATGATCAGGAATCCAACTTGGAATATCTCCATAATCATAAGAATGAATTTCATATCCTTTAGCCTTTATTGTATCATAATCTCTTCTGATAACTAAAGATACATCAGCTTTACCTCCTACATGAATACCATAAGCACCCATAGTTCCTACCCCACCAGGGCCAATTAATAATACGTCCTTTTTGCCCATTGTCATAATTGTCGAGATAATTAGTTCTAGGGAATTTCGCTTCTTCAGATAAAAAAGAAGCCGCTAAGGCGCATCATGATTCAACATATCCGCCGCACCATTTACGTGCATTTACGATCTTATCAGCCATGACAAGTCCACAAATCAGTCACGGTACAGAGTAATACATTAGTGTCGTATTGATATATTTAAGTATAATCGGGGTTTTTAAGTTTGAAGGATCCAGGATAGATCTCTGGTAATTCTTTCCAGTCTTCGTAATATGTCCATTTTCTATCTTCCCAATTACTTTCAACAGGTCTTGACAGTTTAAGAGATGCGGCAACAGTTTCGTTGTCCTTCCAAACCCTTAAAACATTCAACCCCATCAATTTACTAATATCTTCTTCTGAAGCGTCAGTTTTTTCCCAAACTTTCTTAATCAAATCAGGGTATTTGGAAACATCTTCCAATCCAATTGGTCCACTGGGTATACCATCAAAGTCCGATCCTAATCCAACATGGTCCCATCCAACTAGATCAATAATATAAACTATATGGTTAACAGCGTCTTCGATTGTTGTTTCTGTACGTTCCAGTTTTTTAATAAATTCAGGGAAGAAATTAATGCAAACAACACCTCCATTCTTCTTTACTAATTTCAACACATCATCCCTGACATTCCTCTCATGATTGGTTAAATTATATACTGAACTATGAGAAAATATAACCGGTGCTTGTGTTATAGCCAAAACATCTAACATAGTCTTATGAGATACGTGACTTAAGTCAACTAACATTCCTAATCTATTCATTTCTTTAATACAATCAGCACCAAACTCAGTTAATCCTTTATCTTCCTTACCGGCAGCGATTGAAGATGTGGCAGTTGCAAAAGGATTATCACAATTATGAGTTAACGTTATATACCGTACCCCTAAATCAAAATATTGCCTGACTACTGCTAATGATAAATCACATTGATGCAACCCTTCTACCCCTAAAGTGATAGAAATTTGTTTCCCCTTGGTATTTAAGAAATTTTCAATAGCTTCAGTTGAATTGTTGACAAACTTTAGTTCTTGAGAGTATTCTTCCACTAATCTTTTAGTTACATCAATTTGTTCCAATGTGTCTCTTACTGCACTATTAGGTTTATTGAAATCAGTGTATAATGGATCAGGGTCTTTGCATTCGATGAAACAGCTGAAAAATTGTATTCCCAACTTTCCTTGTTTCATACGAATTAAATCAGTATGAGATGTCAATAACGAATCAAATCTGAACTTGTTACCTTTACAATGTAATTCATTATGAAACTGACTTCTAAGGTTATAAGGAAAGTCATTGTGAGTATCCACAATTGGAACTTTCTTGGCTAATACATCGAATCTTTCTTCAATAGATTTCTTAGTCATGTTATCTGGTAGTGCTTGTACGAAGTAATCTCAGATTCCGATCTAAATTCACTTTGTCATCTTCGCATTGCAGCTTAGTAAAATTTCTGTGGCTTATCTTATCGATAGACTCATTTTTCACTTGACGGCAAACAAAAAATTTTAAACAATGTCGAGTATAAAAGCGTCAACTTCGGTAGTGTCACAGCCTTATCATGATAATGGGAAGGGTGATGCTATACTAGAAACCGGTTTGAAAGCTGGTTTGAAAAACAGAATGATAAATCTTATCGCTTTGGCAGGTATTATTGGTCCTGGTGCATTCATAGGGATGGGTAATGCGTTGAAGTCTGGTGGTCCGGCCGGTTTATTGGCCGGATTTGCAATTGTTGGACTTTTAGTCTTAGGTATGATGGCTTCGATTGGTGAATTAAATGCTGCCTTTGATTTCAACTTTACAGTTCATGCCTCAAGGTATGTGTCAAAAGGTGTGGGTGCAACCTTGGCAATTTTTTATGTTATTATTTGGGTAACAAATATCATTTCAGAATATGTTGCATTAACGGGGATCATGGAATCTTATACCGATAAAATCCCTACATGGGGGTGGTATCTTATATTTTGGTTTCTTTTCACATTATTTCAACTTTTAGATGTCTCTTGGTGGGGAGAAGCTGAGTCCTTGTTAGCTATTTTGAAATTAGTATTTATAACTGGATTTTACCTTTTTGCCATTATTTATGCTGCTGGTGGAATCAAGGATCATAAACCTGATAATCCATTTGGTAATTTTCCATTAAAAGACGGATTTAAAGGTATTGTGAATTCGTTTGTTTATGCTGGGGTCTTCTATTCAGGAGTCGAAGGGGTTTCAATCATTGCAGCTGAATCAAGAAACCCAAGAAAAGCAATTCCTAATGCAGTAAGAAATACCGTATTCAGAATCTTTTACGTTTATTTTGGGTTAAGTATATTTTATGGAATTACAGTTGCTTATAATGACCCCATGTTTACCGAATCAGCCAACGTTATGCAAGCACCAATGACTATTGCTTTAACAAATGCTGGTTGGGCAAATGCTAAATATTACGTAACTACAATCATTTGGATCACATGTTTTTCATCAATTAATTCAGCAATTTATTTTGCTTCAAGAGCTTTATTCATTTGGGCCAAGGAAGGGTTTGGTCCAAGAATTTTTACTAAAGTTAATAGAAAAGGAGTACCATATATTGCAATTCACACCGTACATATATTTGGATTTTTATCGATCTTATCCGTATCATCATCGGGTATGGTGGCTTACCAATATATTGTTAATGTTTCAGGTGTTGCGTGTTTTATCGTATGGACTGGTATTTGTATTACGCATTTAAGATTTAGGTGGGGTTGGTTACATCAAGGTTATAGCTTAGAAAGTTTACCATTTATTGCTCCACTTTTTCCATACTTGAATTTCTTTTGTATTGCAATCGGAATACTTTTAACTTTAGTTCAAGGTTGGTCATGTTTCCGTCCATTTGATTATCGTACATTTATTGATGGTTACATTTTATTACCATTATTCCCAATATTTTGGTTCTGTTATGATTATTTCTATTTCAAGAAAGGTATTATAAAGTATGACGAAATGGACTTTGAAACTGGTAAAAGACCAGATTTAGATGACGATATCGGTAACCAATTAGATGAGACTGGTTACGTCAAGGCTCATGAGATTATTACTACTAAAGAAAGTGATTAAATTATAGGGATAGTTCAATATATAATCGTTAACATACTAACCACCTCCACATCCTCCTCCACATCCCCCTCCAATCCACCACCAGCTCCTGAACAACTGGAAGCTGGCGGTGGTTCACTGTTATTTGTACAATTTACATCAGAAGTTCCAGCTGCCCAAAAAAATACCCCAGAACTGTAAGAAGTATCATTAGTACTGGAAGTAGTACTTGATTCCAGAGAACTTCCTTTTTTTCTTCCGTTAATTTCTTTTATAACCGACTCATAAGTAGGAGGCCCCTTATCACCAACAAAGACACTTCCACAACCACTAGCAACATCAATTGCAGATAAGTCTCTGCCATTGGTGTACAAAATTAAATGATTATAATTGTGTTTATTGGCCACTACTATTGGATTATTAACATAAACAGAATTTGGTGGCACTGGATCCTTAGACCATGGTACTCCTTTAATCTTATCATTAATAGTTGGTACATTTACTTGATTATGGTGACTTATATGATAATAATCTGTACCATTTTTACTATCGACAGTTCTGGATTTGAAAGAAACCCATTTTGCCCTTGTACAACTTTTACAATACTCACAAGTACAATGACTATAGGTTTCACCAAATTGTTGTTTATATAACTCGCATGTCAATTTGAAACAATCATTTAATCTCGTTGATTCAATTTTATCATTATGATCTATAATCGTACCAGTAATTTGTCTTGAATAAGCAAAATATTGTGGTTGATTCAATTGATGAGTATGCCATACTAAATCAATATCGATCGTTGGAACAATTGGATGAGATGCATTTCTCATCAACTTAAAGAATTTCACATATCTATTAAAAGCTGATTCAGTAACTTTTTCCTTGGGTTGCACAACTATGTTCGTCCAGCTAGATTGATATATTTTTTCAATAAATCTTCCTTGTCTTAAAACACAAGCAACTAAATCTTCATGTAATTCAAACCTGGGTCTTTTGATAGTGTATTGAATGGGATTGATCTCAATATAGTCTCTAAGTACTAAAATTTCTTGAATAGTAAAGACCGCTTTATAAATGCTTACGAATTCTTCAATGTAAAGGGTTTTAAGTTCATTCTTTCTTGCCAAAAAAAATCTTTTTATTTTACCATCCGATTCTTCTAAATCAAAATCTCTTTTCGTAATTTCACTGTTAAAATATTTTATCATTCCAGGCAATGGCCTTGAGGCTTCACAATCATTTAATAATTTCATGGTTCTAAGAAATTGATGATTTAATTGTCTTTTCATACACTTACAAAAACTAGAAACTCCGAGATCTTCATTATAAAACTGATCACCAAATCCGTCATTCTCTTTTTTGAATACTGGAGTTTTATCGTTTAGTGTTTTGTTACAATTCGGACAATAAACCCTATATGTACGAGCTGGAAAGTCAATTTTCTTATCGAATGTAAAATTATCTTTACCATGACTCTTTATAAACTTATTGAATTTATCACAGGATTTATTTTTCGAATAATAACTCATTGATTCTGAAACTTTCTCCCAGGGAAATGGGTATTCTGCTAAAAAACCCATGTCATTATATTGGAAATTATCATAAAAGGATTTAGGATTTAACAAGAAAGAATGCCATACTAAATAAACGTGTAAAGGTATCACCATACTATCCATAATTTCATTCAAATTTTCCATGGAATGACATTTCATCTTCAACACTGATAGGAACAAAAGAAAAGTTCTAACAAAATCGGTTACACATAATTGCCAATATTTATCATCAAATTTATCATAATCATTTTTACTTATGGTTTTATAATAAAGATCTTGAAATGTGATCAATAACTTCACATGATTTTTAAGTTCTGATCTTAATGGTAATGGACTTGTACTCATAATACTCGGATAAGGTTCAAAGAGATGGAAAATCAAGAGTAATAACTGGGTTTTTAAATATAAGAGTGAATAGAGCCACGATGCAGCTTTGCATTTTCTCGTAAATGTTCTGGGAGATCGTGTCCCCTGGATCATTGAGGCCTCGTGTGATAAGAGGAGAGGTAAGAATTATTGATGGCATTTCATAGGCGTTTATTGGTTATGTTCCGCTTTTATTAGCTTTTGTAGTCGAGTAGTGTATATTGGTTGTTTTGCTTATTGTTTCAACTATGACATCTCTTTGTTTATAGTTTAAACCATGTGTCTATTATTATAACTTACGAGGTGTATGACCCAGAAGGATGCCAATAAGGTAAATCACGAGGTGATTAGTAAAATCATGTAGGATTAAATGTCAAGTAACGCACGTTTTTATTTGTTTACTTCGATATTGCTATAACCATTTATGAATTTTATTTTTCTATTTTCAGTTGAGATAAATCCGGTCTATGAATAATTGTGATTTTCACAAAGTAACAAATATCCTTACTTGTCATATAGAGAATGGATGCTTAGTGATATTATTTAATAAAGTTTTAATTAGATATGAGAAGACCAACTCAATTCCGAAAATCATAAATGTGATAATTAAACTATTCCTAGTTAATTGACAATAATTAGACACGTATTGGATTTCGAGAGGTGTAAAGATAGAATGAGCTTCAAGACACATACATTTATTGAATCAGAGCAATTGGGGGTCAGCACTAACTCTTACGTTCAACTTTCCACTTGATAATGTTCAGTAAGTGGAGAACTGTATATGAGTAACTATTCATAAGCCGATCTCCAACTCGGTCTCCAACTCGTTAGTTGAGGCGCTCTCGAAGCGCTCTCGAAGCGCTCTCGAAGCGCTGAAGAATCGCATCTGGAATTGCTATGAAACTAATCACATTTCTCTATCTAATACTTCAGATAACATGTTTACCCTTAACTCAAGACCAAAATATCCATTTGATAGATGATCCACCTATTAGTCATAAAGTTATATTCGAAATTACTCATTCCTTAGTCGATACAGATAGTAATCAATTTATTGAAAATAAGCTTGGAGAATTAACCCTTGGATTATTTGGTATAACAGTTCCTAAAACCGTAAGAAACTTTGTTGGTTTAGCTAACATGACATATGGTTATGGGTATCAAGATAATAAATTTCATAGGATAATCAAAGATTTCATGGTTCAAGGTGGTGATTTTAAAGGTAGTAAATCAATTTATGGATCAGCATTCGAAGATGAAAATTTTACTCTTAGACACAATAAAATTGGGAGGTTATCAATGGCTAATGCTGGTCCTAATACTAACGGTGGGCAATTCTTCATAACTACTAAAGAAGATTGTGGTTGGCTAGATGGATTTCATGTTGTATTTGGACAATTGATTGATGGATTTGAAACTTTAAGCCTTCTAAACCAAGTTTCCACTTTGAATGATAAACCGGTTGATGATTATAAAATAACTAAAATTGAAATCATTACTCTTTTTGATAGTGATGTCATCGTTCATGATTTAGAAAATCCAGTTGAAACTGTTATTGAACCTCCTACTCAAAATTATAGTTATTTATACATGTTCAGTTTGTTGATAATGGTCATATGGATATTTAGAAGAGTTTACTTCAGGAAACAGTATATTACTGATATCAAAGATTCAAATTATTTTTAGGGTATATAGGATATAGGTTAGGTAGAATAGGTAAGATCGTCGTCAAAAAATCCCTTTGATTTGTTTTCCAAGTCTCGATATGACATTTACTTAATGAAGTACTTGTGGTTGCTGTGACTTGTCTTTTCACTCTCAAATGCTAGATAACTAGATCATCTCTCCGGCTTGAAGTACGTCAGCGCGTAATGAGTCTTCCAATAGTATATGTAAAGAACTTACCATATGACACGTCGTCCAGCTCATTGTATACATTATTCCAAGATTATGGAATTCATCAAATACGTATAAAGCCAGGTTCATGTTTTGTGATATTAAAAGAATTCAAAAATGCCCAATTGGCCGTTAATAAATTGAATGGAATAAATTTTAATGGTAGATATATAGTTTGCAGTTTGTATAATGTTGATATACACGAAGAGGATAAGTTAACAGATGAACAAATTGAATTGTTGAAGAATTATAGAGCTTAAACTGACATAGAAAAGATAGTGGGAGTCAGGGGTGGGACGTTAAAGACATATTCTGAAAATGTACATTAAAATGAGATATGGAGTGTAGAATAGTATAAAAATACAAAAAATAAGAGTATAGTACAGTTCTGGGTTTCTATAGTAGAGAAGCAAAAATCATTGGCAATTGTGTATTTATGCGGTCGTGGGGACAGTGGAAGGTTGGGTAAACCTTTACTAAATCAAACCTTCACAAACCTTCACTCTATTCAAAATTCGTTAAAGATTGATTATTTTTTTGTAATAGTCAAATCAACTAAATTCAATAAATAATAACTAATCAATCCGATGAAAACGAACCCAGAAATTTTCAAAACTTTCCACCAATAGTTAACCTTAGTGAATTTATACACTATAATAACATCAATTCTATTCATATCTTCATATAAGTTTGAATAATTGATAGTAACTTTATTATGGCCTTTACTAACATCTAAATAACTTAATTCATTTGAAGTGTCAATTGAATTGAACTTGATAGGAGAACTAACGTTAACAAATTCAGAATTCTCTGGCAAGTAGAAATTCAAATCAACGTTATTGTAAGTCAAATCAACCCCGGAATTTATTAATGGGACTTTTAAAATATAAAGATCATCTTCTAATTTTCTCAAGTGACCATTGAAGTGTTGATCATAACTCAAAGTGAAATTGTAAAACCAACCTCCAAATAAAGGAAATCTTGGTTGGAAGATCAAGAAATTTTGAAGGGCTTGATGGGTTGTAACCATTCCAACTTTATCACTGAAATAATAGTTTTCAAATTCATTACCATCTCTATAAGGCAATTCTAAATGAGAATAAGCCCAATGGTTTCTCATGGTTTCAAATCTACCTTTTAACCAGTCTAATCTCGAGAAACCTTGATTTAATTTGGCACCAGCATTAGTTAATTCATAATATTCTTCAATTTGAAACTTGTCAATATCTGACGATGGTAACCAAATTGATCTTTGTAAGTTTTCAACTTTACCTAAAGGTTTATTATGATCATAGATAATTCCAATAGATTGAACTGAAAATGGTGGAACATCAGTAGTTGGACCATATTTGAGAATTCCATCTTCAACAGTCGCTTTAAGTGATGGGACTTTGAAATTAATTTTTTCAACATCATCTTCGTAAATTTCTTTAGTTGAATTGACTTCTTGTCCTTTGGAAACTCCTTGTAAAAGTAATTGATAACTCTTAGTTGGGTAAGCATTATAATTGAATTTATTTAATTGAAGTAACAAAGTTTGAGTATCTTCTAAGGCAATTTCTTCAGGCACAGGAAGTAAATTATTCATATAAACGTATCTGATTCTGAAAGTAACTTTAGAATTTTCACCAATAGGAATTGGTAATTTGAATTTGAACAATTTACTAGTGATTTCTTCAGGATTTAAAATAATTGGGTTATCCTCTAATGATACAGAAATCAACAGAATATTGAAATTGTTTAATCCATCAGGTACATGAAAATAATATTCATTATTTGGAGATTTATCAATATTTAAAGCTTCAAGTAAAATAGTTTCTTTAATAAAACTTTTACTTAAATCAATTGTTCTAGTATAATCAATATTCTCCCAAGTTGAAGGAATATCCAAACATTTGATGAACCAAACTAGGTTTAAGAAACTAATAAGATGAATTATTTTCATTTCTCTTTACTAGCTGTTAAATCGAACGTAGTGCGAAAACGACTATGTGTTGGCGTTGACGTCGCTCAGACTCGTTCTCATAGTTTAAAAAATATTTGTGCCCTTACCGTGTTTCAAGGTTTTAAAAGTGCGAACTGAGTTGCCAAAGTTTTTCTCCAAAAGAAAATATCAACTAACCCTTAACACCTGAACAAATCATCATGTCATTGGAAGATTTAATACCTGTAGTAAACAAGTTACAAGATATCGTTACTACGACTAATGTTAGTGATTTAGATTTACCAGTATTAGCGGTTGTTGGATCCCAATCATGTGGTAAACTGAGTGTTTTAGAAAATATTGTAGGTAAAGATTTTTTACCAAGAGGTACGGGTATTGTTACTCGTAGACCTTTAATTTTACAATTAATTAATATCAAAAATGATGGGGATATAATAGGTTATAGTACTGCCACAAGTGAAGAAAGTGGTGAAGATTATGATGATGATCGTGATCATTCAATTAATTTAGAAGATCATTTGCGAAAATTAACAACAAGCAATGATTCAAATCAAGGCACCCAAAAAGAAGATATTGAGTATGGTGAATTTTTACATATTCCAAATAAAAGATTTTATAACTTTAAAGAAATTAGAAAGGAAATTGAAATCGAAACTAACAGATTAGCAGGTTCTAATAAGGGTATAAGTTCTAAACCTATCAATTTAAAGATTTATTCAACCAAAGTTTTAAATTTAACATTAGTGGATTTACCAGGATTAACAAAAATTCCAATTGGGGATCAACCAACTGATATTGAAAGACAAACTAGATCATTAATTTTAGATTATATTTCTAGACCTAATTGTATTATATTAGCTGTTAGTCCTGCTAATGTTGATTTAGTTAATAGTGAAAGTTTAAAATTAGCTAGACAAGTTGATCCAACTGGTAAAAGAACTATCGGTATTTTAACTAAATTAGATTTAATGGATGAAGGTACGAATGCTTTAGATATTTTAAAAGGTAATGTTTATCCATTAAAATTAGGATTTGTTGGTATAATCAATAGATCTCAATATGATATATCAATGAACAAGTCTTTACAAGATTCATTATTCGATGAAGAACAATTTTTTAGGAATCATTCAGTTTACAGATCGATTGCTAATAGATGTGGGACCAGGTATCTATCATTGAAATTGAATAAGACCTTGATGGGTCATATCAGAGAGAAATTACCTGACATCAAGGCAAAATTGAATTCTCTTATTGGCCTGACTGAACAGGAATTAATTAGTTATGGTGGTGACTTCAATTATAGTGAGGATAAATCATTATTGATTTTGAATTTGATGACAAGATTTGCTCAAAATTTAATAAACTCTATTGAAGGTACAAATGTGGATGAAATTTCAACTAAAGAATTATGTGGTGGTGCAAGATTATATCATATTTATAATGATGTATTTGGTAATGAATTGTCATCTATCAATCCTACTCACAACTTATCATTAACTGATATTAGAACTGCAATTAGAAATAGTACAGGTTCCAGACCATCCCTTTTTGTACCAGAATTAGCCTTTGATTTATTAGTTAAACCTCAAATCAAATTATTAGAAGATCCAAGTAAAAGATGTGTTGAATTAGTTTATGAAGAGTTAATGAAAATCGTTCATAACATCTGTACTAATGGAGTTGAAATCACCAGATACCCAAAATTGCATATGAAGTTGATTGAAGTTGTAAGTGATTTGTTAAGGGAAAGATTAGGACCAACCATCAAATATGTTGAATCAATAATTGAAATCAATAGATCATATATAAATACCAATCATCCAAATTTTGTTGGGGCAGCTAAGGCAATGGCTTTAGTTGTTGAAGAACGTAAGAAAATCAATGGCGGTATAAATGGTATTGGTAACACTGTAAATGGTACTAGTACTACTGTCAATGGAACTATCAATGGTGCTAGTACTGCTACTTTAGAAGAAGATATAAACGATATTGACGAAGAATTACCTAATGAGAAAGTTAATGATTCAATCAATATCACTCAAGAAAGTTATTTGAATTACTTTTTCGGCAAAGATCCTATTATTCATCAACAACAAGTCACTACCCAAGCACAATTAAACCCAACTCCTTTTAAATTTCCTCACAGTCCTGATACTTTACCAGTTACCTTTGAGAATTCATCTGCATCTTCAACTACTATATTTAATGGTGAAACTTTTGAAATGGACGAGGCTATAAATGAATTAACCGAAAAGGAACAATTAGAATGTGAATTGATCAGAAGATTAATTATTTCTTATTTCGGAATTATCAGAGAGATCATTAAAGATCAAGTACCAAAACTGATCATGTGTCTTTTGGTTAACTATATAAGAGATAACATTCAAAATCAATTGGTTATAAAGTTGTATAACGAAACCTATTTCGATGACTTGTTAACTGAAGATGAGAACATTCAAATGGAAAGAGAAAAATGTGTTAATTTGTTGAAGACTTATAGGGAAGCAGCAAGGGTTATTAATGAGGTTGTTTGATTGAGGCAAAGTATCAGTACTTAGAGGCATTTTTATCTAATTGAGACTCTTGATTCTGGAGTTCCATTAGAGGTATTTGAACACTCCACACTCTGCCAATGTGTTGGCATCATCATGAATTACGTATCATGTAAATAGGTGTATATATGTTATTAAGATTGTTAACACATTCTTCTTCTCTTAACTGGGGAGAGCGAGTCTCGTCTTGAGTCTCGATCAAATTTAAGACCGCGTCCGCCATGTTAAAAGACCTATCGTATATCCTACCAAAACCTCATGAATTTCAACTCCTATTCATCACATCTGAACCCAAAGAATCCAATCCCATTATAAAACACCATACATCCCATTCGACTTTCCAAAATCCACACACGTCCATCAAACAAAAATATTTCTTCTTACTCATAGAGAACAATGTCATACTATTTGGAATCGAAATTTATAAGTATATATCGATTACCGATAAAGATTCAACTCAATACTTGTTCATAAGTAAAGTAGATACTACTGGAATTGTTAATACCAAAGTTAATGTTAATAAAATCATAACTTTAATCTTGAAGTATCTCATCAATCATATACCTACACAATTAAGATATAGAATTAAAACCCCAGAAGCTTCCACAATCAAGAGAATTGATAAACTCATTCATAGACCAACCGCAAATTATAAAACTATTGAGTTACCTAAAACCACAAAATTAAAATTGTCGTTGTTCACCAAATCATCAAATCAATATTTCTTTCCTGAAAGTAGCAAGAATCAATTCAAACATTTGATAGATGGAGATGGATTGTTGAAATGGTGGATAAAATTGATTGATAACATTGATGAGTTGAAAATTAAACGTCTCTTAATACCCGGATCCTTGGATGGAAGAAATTATCTTCCACCAGATTGGAAAATGGGTTCCATATTTGGTGATAAAGAAATGGCTATATATAATATGCCAAACTTTCCTGATGATCCAAAAACCAGATTCTTAGAGTTCTTGATTATCGAAAATAGATGGAAAGTCAATTTACCTGACTTCTATCAAGAATTAGGGTTCAGACAGGAGTTTAGATTAGGTAATGTTGTTGGTATAATTGGATGTGAACTGGATTCTATGACTATAGAGTTTAAAGAAGAAGAATTGAAATCGATTCAATTGACCAACAGACAGTATAAGAAACTCATAAAGTTAATAAAATCTGAGGATTTCACGAATATTGAAGATATAAAGAGTTTAGTAGATTTGAAATTGCCGAGATTTTTCAGTATCTATAATAAAGTTTGGGACAAGTTTACTATCAAAGGAGAGTTTGTGTATCAACCAAAAGTGGAAGAGAAACCTAAGGCACCGGTAAATAACTTGACCGGATTGATTAAAAAGAAGAAGAAGACTAAGTAGAATCCCCTTTCAATAAATATATTCTCATCAAGTAATTATTTAGCCATTATTCCTCTGAGTATAACTCTGTTCCATCTCGCTGCACTCCTCGCAATTTCGCAGCCAAATAACCCGCATTTGCAACAACCACAAACCCAACATCACAAATCTAATGTTGATTTATTTATTGATTGCACCAATAATTGCAATAAGTATCCCGTTGTTAACTCCCAAAAAAACTCAAGTAAATTCTGCTAGTGACGTTACTCCATTTCCTAAATGGTTAACTGAATTTACAGGACTAACAACTTGGCCAGGATTAGATCCTCCATACATTCCATTAGATTTCATAGACTTTTCCAAAATTGAACAGTCTCCTCAACATCTACAAGGTGACTGTGGTAACAGTGCAATATCATGTTCATTTGATTGTTCTAATTGTGTAGCAGCCGATGATATTTTCACGTGTCCTAAATTAAGTCAAACATTCGATGATGGTCCTACTCCAAATACTGCTAAATTGGTAAATAATTTAAGATCACCATCTACTTTTTTCACCCTTGGAGTTAATATTGTTAAGTATCCTGATGTTTATAAACAGACAATGGCCAAAGGGAACGTTATGGGATCTCATACCTGGTCCCATAAGTTTTTACCAGGTTTAACTAATGAAGAAATTATAGCACAAATTGAATGGAGTATCTGGGCAATGAATGCAACTGGTAATCATCTACCAAAATGGTTTAGGCCGCCTTATGGAGGTTTAGATAATAGAGTTAGATCAATTGTTCGTCAATTTGGTATGTCAAACGTTTTATGGAATTATGATACAACTGATTGGCAAATGCTCGGTGGTAGTAAAACTAGTCAACAAGTTTTAAAAGATATTGATGCTTACTATAAGACCAATCCAAACGGTGGATTGATATTGGAACATGATCATAGTTTACAAACAGTTGATGTTGGCATAGAAGTTAACAAGAAAATAGAAAATCAATTGACTGTGCCCCAATGTGTAGGAGGTAATGATTATCTAAAAGTGTTTTGAGAAGGTAGTGTAAAGATGAGGAGAAGGGTAGTGTAAGGAAAATAAAACGTATTTGTGGCTAATTTGAATATAAAATGTATGTTATATAAAAGAAACTACCAAATCTACAAATTACTAAATATATGAAGGAACAGGTTCAACAATAGTGACATATAGCCTAATAATTGTACTCAATTCAAGATTATGAACGTTGATGTGGAGTTCAGTTTGAAATAGATATGACGATCTTTTGCTATTACATCATAACGTGGTTAACAACGGGTTTATATTTTAGGTCTTGATAATACATAAACTTTAGTTTGCTTGATACTCTATTGCTGGAAATGAGATGGCGTGTGCATGTGAACATGATATGACGTACAGTAGTGTACGATTAGATGGAGATTGACTTACAAGATCCATTCAAAGACGGATTAGATTAAATTTAGAGCATCAGAATTGTCAGAATAAATATAAACGGAATTCAGTAAGCTAGATAAAAGCAAGCTGAAGACAGTGGCTTCTGTTATTTTAGCACACTGTGAATACCGCAGATAAGAAACACGCAAAGGGTTCAAGATAAGAAATAAACTTCGCAATGACCACAGTTTAAATTGATATTAATAGAAACATAAACAAGTTGCCTTGTTTATGTTATACAACACAAAGAGGCAATAGAACAAAGAGAATGTAATGAAATTTCACAAAACATATATTAGTACATCCAGTGTACAAAACAACCGATGATAAAATCAATCATATTACAATTAAAACATGTTACACCTTAATACTTGTTTTTATTATGACCCTATTTAGAAGTTAGTAATACGTTACAGTAATACTCGACTAAATAATATATTAAACAACCAACTCTTTGAAATGAATTTGCAAACTAATTGATTAAGCTGATGCGCTAACAACTGGAACTTCGACAGTAGCAGTAGTTGGTTCAACTTTCAAAAAATTCAAGTTTTTAACATAACTATCAGCTTTTGATTTAGTTTGATTAGCAACATCTTGGACGTAGTCAGTGGTTTGATTCTTAATTGGAGTTAAGTAATTTTGGTTTAAATCAATGTAAATTTGGTTTAATACGTTATAAGTAACATTGTAATATTTAATAATGATATTACCATCTTTGTTACCTTCTAATTGTTTGTTAGTTAAACCTAATAAATAATTTGATAAATTGTTTGAGTTAGTCAAAACAATGTCTTTCAAATTAGTTAAACCATAATTTGAAATGGTTAAAAATTGATAAATTTTTGAATCTTGTTTGTTAAAGTTATAGGTATTATTGATACCTAAGTAGTAATTAACTTTATCAAGATAAAATTTATTGAATGATTCACCATATGAGTTATAAGTACTAACAATGTATTGGTAATAAACTAATGGTAAACTGATTAAATAGTCAACATTATTCAAGATATAAGTATTGAAACTTGTATCAACAAATTTCAAATTATCAATAATAAATGGATATTGACTGATAACATCAATGAATTGGTTAGTTAATAAACTAACTTGAGTGTATACGTAGTTAAAGATTCCAAATCCTAAAACAAATTTAGAAGCTTGATCAACGATGGTATAACTTTTGATGTGGTTTAAAGTTGGTGATGTGTATTTATTTGCAGCAACCATTTTTCTATTATTTACTATGTGTATCCCAATTGCTATTTATTCTTCTTTAGTCTTTTATGAATATATCTAAAAGCAAAGAAAAAGTCTATTAATCTATATCGATGAGAGATGGAAATTTTAGAAAAGGGATTTTATTTATATTTATATTAAAATTAAATCGAAAAAAAAAAGAAAAATTAGGGAATGATAATATAAAAAAGGGTTACACACTTACATAATTACTTATTTGTCAGTTTATATGCAGTCTTGATCGATTGTCAGGTGACAAAGAATAGCATGTGAAAATAGCAATCATTAAAAATTTTTCTTGCTTTACATTAGAAGACGTTAGAAACGAATAGAACTATTATATAATATCCATGTGAATATAGTAAATTCAATATATAATGGTCCAAGGGTCTACAATGATTAGACTAAAGATCTAATAGATTAATGAATCTCTCAAATTATCTATTAAAGTCATAGATAAGGGTCCTGCACACTCTGATGAAAATAAACTTTAAAACCTCAAATATCAAATCTTCGGTCCGTGGCTAAAAGTATATACCGAGTAATATGTAGTTAAAGATGAAGATGATTTTGTCTTTGATCAACAACTAAATCCGATCTGAGATGGCACGGCACTTTAGGGGGTTAATATAAAATCGTCGGATTTATTATGAGACTATTCTTTTCTTCCCTTTTGAGGCATATACGGGATAATTAGGGATTTCTAGGCAGGATTAAATCCATTTCAAGGAGGATTTAATCTCGAATTTAGTGTGGACTATTGTTTGAATTTAAATTACTTATTTTGGATGCTATTGTTGTTGAATGTCTTTTTTATTATTCGGATTGTACCGCTTAACATTTAGGTACTTCATTAATATCATAACCTTTTACTTCCGTGGTTCATATTTTTTAAGGTACCACATATTTCAATGTTGTTGACATGAAATCAGCAAGTTTAGGCTACGAAAAAGAGTGTGGGGTTCAAATTTATCGTAAATTTACATGTAGTCTATAAAGGGAGGATTCCATTATGTATCTGTGTTATTGAGGTTATTCGTTATCAAACCAAACATCCCCATAAAATTTGAACAATTTCAAGAAATCTTCATCAAATTTGATCAAGGTTCCATATTGGCTGTTATCTCCTTCTTCAGTTTTTCCTCCAATACTTGAATATGCACACCATAAATATTCTTTACAGTAAATATTATCACCAGCCCATGCTCTTGGAGGTTCATCATCATCATTTGGACAGTATGTTTCTTTTGTGTTTTTAAATGGTGGAATTATAGCATGAGTTAAAGGAATCAATCCTTCATAGAATGTCTTCAATTCATCAGCACTACTAAACTTATATCTAGGTTTCGTGAATTCATCTTCAAAATCAACTTTGAAACTTTGACCACAATACTCAAATCCTCCGTTGATCCAAACCAATGTTTTATCATCTTCATCACTAATATGACCAGGATGATTTGAACAAATCTCTTGAGCTCTTTTAGGTTGCCCTTGATTATTTAATCTCTGGTTGTCGGGAGTTAAAGTACCCACTGATGCTGCTGAATGCCTATTAAAATGGTATCCTTCATTACCACCCACTGCAAATCCTAACCAGAAGATTTCTTTATCACCATGAACTTTGGGTCTAATGGAATCGAAGAAACTTAACTGTACCATATTCAAGATTGTGGAGAAATGCATTCCTCTATTAATTAAGACAACTCCACTTTCCATTAGATGAAATAATCCCTGAAAGAATGGATTTTCTAAAGTGTATTTACTGATAATTGGAATATCAAATAACAAAGTATCAAATAATGAAGGAGTGAGTCTTTGCCAATATTCAAATTGTTCATCTGCTCTAAATAAGGAATTAACTCTGTCTCTATAAAAGTAACCTCCGGTACTTACATAATCTCTTAAAGTAAAAAAATAATCCGGATTTTGTAACAAAGTGGTATCAGCATCAATTAACATAAACTCTTCGAATGAATTGAATAATGCAGCTACAAACTTATTGAACCACCCACTGAATTTTTCTCTATAAGCTTCGTTGATAGAACTCTTAGCATTAACAAACCAAACTTCTTGTTGTGGTAATCCAATTTCACCTTGTAGGTAATCTTCAGGTAATAAATGTTTGACGGATTCAAAACTCTGGGGTAAATCAGTCATTCTTCTTCTAGCAGCTGCTACAATTTTCTGCTTCATTTCATCACTGATTTCTTCATGGTATACAATTTGAATAGGATAATGATTATTTAATGCTCTTAACAAATGAATTAATCTTATGGTATCTCTGGTATGTTGTTCACCGATCGACATTACAAGCCCTTTTCCGTTCAAAGAGTTCTTAAATTTATTTAAGAAACACGGTTCTTTATTTTTGAAATCATTTTCAACATTTTCACTTGACGTCCTGAACTCTGGATTGGACGGATGTAAGGGTTCAGGGTATGATACATAGTCTTTCATTACTGGGGGACTTAATAAAGTATCTCCAGTCCAACGTTCGAAAACGGGATATGAAAAACTTAACCATTTATAAATACGACTTTCAAGTTCATTACAACTACTTAAAGAATCTGAACTTATTAATTTCTCTTTATCAGTATACTTGAATGAATCGGTATCATGATGAACAGATGATCTTTCCTTTCTTACCAACCTATCGACTGATTCAATTTGTCTTGAATCGTCATTAGTTATGTAACACTTATTGAAGATTCTTACGTGAGATAACATATTGACCATAAATTGATCTTCCTGAACTGATTGATGTGGATCAATAAACCAATTGTTATCATTAGCATATAGATTTTTGAAATATAAATCACATCTATCTTTAAAAGTCAAATCTCTTAACATACCTTCTAAATCATGATTATCTAAGATGTTATCATATATAAAAGAATGAGCATCAGTAGTTCTATAATCTTTGATTCCAAGTTTCTTAGTTAATGACTTAACAATTGAATTCTTTTGGGCATTGATCTTGATAGGTTCATTTGGATCTTCTTGCTTTTGTGAATTTGGATATTCTTCGTCATAAATACTCCAAGGATTTGGACTATTGGTTTTATAATTATATAACCATCCTATCACAAATACAAGCCAGACTGCGATGAAAGTGTAAATTAGTCCTCTTTGATTGAACGTCTTAGGTGGCTTCACGTTAGGTAAATAACTCATAGTTCATTAAATGATGATGCAGGTATAACTAAGGTTAACTATCTTGTTTAGCAAATTGTCTGATTTTATGGATAAAGAGAAATGCGTAAGTTGGCTTGGTAAACCATACGCGAGACATTATCAGCTTAAAGTTGGAATTAATATGATAAATTAGGTTAAGGCCACGAGGGAGGTACCACACGAACTACTGCGATTCTTGTGAAATTTAAGCCGCACTTCACTTGCAAGCCTGCGCGATATTTTTAGAAGTTACAAAATTTTCTTACATGATATTTATCACTACAATTCACTAAAATTATTTTATTATGATTCTATCACTATTTACAACCGATTATTCTACCCCCACCCAAATATCACCATAATAATTGAACATGTCAATGCTGTCCTTATCAAACTCAAAAACTGTCCCTACTAAAGTATTGTCCTTACCATCCCCAGTACCACCTCCAATCCTTGAATAAGCACACCATAAATACCCTTTACAGTATCCCCCCATCAAATTCCATCCTTTTTCGGGCTCTTCAAATGCGTTCTGTCTTTGAGCTGTACTACGATCCTTATACGGAGGAATAATAGCATGACTAATTCTAATTGGGCTTTCGTATTTTACCTTTAAATCTTCAGCAGTCTTAACGGATTTGAACTTCTCTTGTTTTTTAACTTCATCTTCATACTTAACATCTTTAGAGCAGAATTTAAATCCTGAATTCAACCATATTAAATTATTATCTTCTTCACTAATATGGCCTGGATGAGCTGAACAAAGTTCCTTAGATTTTTTAGGCGTTCCATCTTCATTTAACCTTTCTTCTTGAGGAGTTATTTCTCCAATAGCAGCAGCATTGTATTTGTTAAAATGATATCTTTCGTCCCCGTTCATCATGAATGCAAGCCAGAACAACTCCTTATCACCATGGCTCTTGTCTTTAACAGGCTGTAAAAAATCTATACTTAACATAGTTAAAATTGAATTGAAGTGCAAGTTTCTATTAAGAACTACCAATCCACTTTCCATGAAATGAAAAAGTCCTCGGAAAAAGTCATTATTCAAGGTTTTTCCTGTGATAATAGGAATATCGAACATTAGATTGTCCATTAACGAAGGTGACAATTTTTGGAGCAAATCTATGTCACGTTCTTCCCTGAAATGATGTGCTGTTCTATCTCTGAAAAAATAAGCCCCATTTCTAACATAGTTTCTTAAATTAAAGAAATATTCTGGGTTTTGTAAAAGCACCGTATCTGAATCAATGATCAAAAACTCTTCAAATGAATTGAACATCACTGCTAAAAACTTATTGTACCAACTTTTGAATTTTTCTCTATAGTTTTCATGAATAGCATTCTGAACGTTAACAAACCATACTTCTTGTGATGGCAATCCAGATTCTGGCAGTAGGTAATTTGGGGGGAATCTTGATTTGACTTTGTCAAAACTTTGAGGTAATGACAACATTCTATTAGTAGCAGCGTTCACAATTCTACGTTTGGTTTCTGGTGACAATTCTTCATAATATACAATCTGAATAGGGTAATGATTATTCAAAGCTCTTAATAAATGCAACAAATTGACCACATCATCAACATGTTCATCGGAAATCGACATCACTAAACCTTTGCCATTGACTAACGATTTGAATTGATTCAAAAAACAACTCTCACCATTGGTGAAATCACTTTCAATAGGTCTTCCAGTTGTTGACTTGAAATTAGGATTGGAAGGTCTCGACACTTCAGGATGTTTTACGAAATCTTTCATATTTGGTGGACTTAAATAAGTATCACCAGTCCATCTCTCATAAATTGGGTATGAAAAACTTAACCATGCGTACATTCTTGACTCAATATCCTTACAACTCTTGAAGGATTTTGATGTTATTAATTTTTCATCATCAGTGTATTTGAACTTCCCAATTCTTTTATTCTTGGTAAAAATTGACTTCTCTTTGTTAATCAAATTGTTAGCAGAGGTTATTTGTAAGTTCTCGTCATTAGTTATATAACATTTATGAAAAATTCTTAAATGTGATAACATATCTATCATATATTGATCATCGGGTACTTCTTTATTAGGATCGAAACTCCATTTGTTATCATACAAATACACGTATTTGAAGTACAAGTCACACCTTTCTTTAAAGTTCAAATCATTCAATACTGCCCCAAAATTGTGATGTTGAACTATGAAATCATATATAGTAGAATGCTGATCATCAAAATTTCTAGAATCGGAAATCTCCATCTTTTGCCTTATTGATTGGATTAACCTATTATCATTGGCATTAACATGAGGTGGTGCAGGCTTATCTTTATAATTGTTATTATTATTGTGTTGCTTCCATTTGCCTAAATTTTCGTTATCATATATACTGAAACTACTTTCGGACTTGGAAACTTTGACGAACCAGCCTATTCCAAGTAGAAGCCATACAGAAATGACTACATAAATGGCATTCTTGGATTTTAGCTTTTTTAATAACATATTGGCTTGATTCCAAAACAGAATTGTCAGTCTAAGTTCTAGATATATTTTTGCAGACCTCTGCCTCTAAAATAAGCAAAAAAAAAGTTTTATATGTACACGCATATCCATCAGCATTGACAGGTGAATTCAAAAAAAATAAAAAAATGATAAGCGACAATCCTTAAATTCAGCACGTTCATTTTAATATATTATGTTTTGTTGCAATGCAAAAGTGCTACATGATACGTCAGATAAATTTATCAAGTTAACAGCACATTGGTTCTTTCAATCTAGTTTCTAAATCATCAAATCTAATTGTTTCTGTCTCATGTTGATAGAGAACGGTTTTGAGGCCCTCGCATATACGCAGAATTCAATTGATCTTATAGTTGCACGTAACCGAAAAATTGAGAGCTCAAAGTGCGGTTCAGGAGTCCAAACGCCTTACAATTACTATTTTGAATGCATAAAAACCGTTTAATAAGAATAATTCTAAAGCTTAGCGCATTGCGGTAAAATATGGCATATATATATTATTGGTGCAGAGGTTTATTATTAGTCAATCTCATTAATCGTATAAAATAACCGGTGAAACAATGTGTAGTATATACAGGATAAGCATATGCATGATTTACGCCTTTGTCAACTTATCGTGTTCCAAAAATAGAATCCAAGAGTTCGGCTATAGATGTCAATAATAACATAGATCTAGTTTGTTTCTAGAGTTGAATTAGCAACATAAAGCTTTAATGCTCATACAATTATGTTTTAATGACTTAAGGTTGTGGTATGAAACGTGTTAGAGATCGACCAATAAAATAATTTTGCACGCGAGTTCTTATTTTATGCATTTCTTTTTTCTTCTATTGTCTGCTTTTTTTTTTTTTTTTTTATTAATTAAAGTCTGGGTCCAAACTTTAAGTTGAAGGCATTCCAGAAAACTTTCAGAAACTTGGCATTTAAATTCAGACAAACTCAAAGATTCAGTGAAGAGCATTCTAAGAGTATGGGGAGAAATATCAATAAAAGAACATTAATGGCTCTCTTTGTAGGGGTGTGGTTAATATTTGTTATGGGATTTTTGTATAACTATGATGCCCCCGAAATAATCTCAAGTATTTATGATGATGAGACGTATGGAGATCAGGGGACTAAAGTACAGAATAATCACCATTCTGATAAGGCTCCAACACAAATTCAAATCCATAATAACGTCATCTTAAGTCAATTAAAAGAACAATTAAATATAGACGATGTTAGAACTATCGATAGTCATTCAATTATTTACGATTACATCTTCAATAACCATGACATAGACTCTGTATTAAAAGATTTGAGTTTCAAAGACAGATGTGATTTATACTTTAAAAACTTGTATTTGCATAATAACAATTGGTATATAAATCCAAACGAGGATTTACCAGTTGAACATAGAACTGAATTTAAATACGAAGATTTCAAAAAATCTGAAACTCAGAAATCTAAAGATTCATTAGCAAATCAGAGAAAAGTTGACGTAAAAGAAATCAAAGATGATGATGAAGAGTTGGAAAAAATCCTTAGAGAATCATATGATCAATTCTGGAAGAAAACCATGGAAACTGAACAAACTATCACTAATCTGTTATCTCATTTAAGGATTTTCAATAAATGTTATATAACTAACGATGAACTATTCCAAGAAAGTTCAGTTAAAAAGCTTATGGAAGCAGAAGCCGATGCATTCAAAGACAATGCTGCTACTGTTGGTGAATTTGAATATACCAAGGATGAAGAACTAATTTCTACTAAATCATTTGATAGTTGTAATGAATTGGAAAGTAGAATATATAGGTGGTTGAGTTTTGCTTATCCTATCTATGAAAGATGGACCGGTGATACTTATTTAAGTCCACCGCAAATGAAAGATTTTGTTTCATATCCTGAAATATTTGAACCATCCAATCCTAAATTTAGAGGAACTTCAAGGAAACCAATTAAATCATCTTTGACCAATAATAAACCTTGTTTTTTGAATGAATTCAAGAATTCATTAAATGGTAAAGGTATTGTATTGTCAATTGGAGAAAAACATGTGGATGACACTGTGAGATTAATGTACTTATTACGAGCATTAAATAATCATTACCCTATTCAAATTGTTTATTATGATGACTTAACAGTTGAGGCTAAGAGAAGAATTGTTAACGCTGCAAGAAACAGAATGTCAGATTTACCACAAAGTTTTGAAGCTGTTAAAGATAAATTTCCCAAGGATTATGTTCACAACAAAAATGGTGGATTACCTGAACAAGAAGTTTGGTTTGTTAATACTTATAACGCAGTACATAATCATTACAAAGAAAAATTTAAAAGCTATTCGAATAAATTTTTGACAGCCTTGTTCAATTCTTTCGAAGAGTATATGTTAATTGATGCTGATACAGTTCTACTTGAAAATCCATCATATTTTTTCAGTTTACAAAAATACGTCAGAAATGGGGCCTTCTTCTATAAGGATAGATCAGCGCCCGAAGGAAGACCTGAAAGTGATTGTAAATTTTTTGAAAAAATTACTCCGTCATTAATTGATAATTTGATGTTTGACATTCCAATTATTACTAAGAAAACCTTAGGATTACATTTTTTCCAAGGCTTGAATCATTATATGGAAAGTGGATTAGTTTTAACTCATCATAAATTGCATTTCAACTCCATTTTAACAATGATTCAAATGAATTTTTTTGGAGCGGTCCTGTCAAGAAGTTTTGGTGATAAAGAATTGTTTTGGTTATCATTTGCCGTCACCGGTGATGAAAAATATGAGTTCAATAAATACTTTGCCGGAGCTATAGGGTCAATCACTCCAAAAGAAGAAAGATTAAGAGAGAATGGAGAACAGAAAAAGTCGGAAGAAATTTGTGCTTCACATCCTGGTCATATAAGTGATGCAGACGATAATTTAGTCTGGTTTAATTCAGGATTCAAGTTCTGTTCACACGCGGATGATATCAATTATGATAATGAAGTTAAGACCCAAAGTAGATTTAAATCTATAACTAAAGCTGAAGATTTAAGAGAATTATATCAGAATCCGATTCCAATACGGTCAACCATAATTCCACCATTTGAAACACCAAAAGAATTTACATTTTCAAATAGTGAAAATGAGCCAAATCAAGGTTGGTATCATGATGGAAACTATTGTAAAAGACATTTATGGTGTGCATACTCAAGTATTGGTGGTAAGACTGAGGACGGTGATAATACTCATTTTGGTAGAATATTTAATTTCGAAGAGAACAGAATTAAATTATTCAAGTATTATGGTGATGTATGGGTAAGTAATGAATAAATTTGACCGCCATCAATTATAAATCTAAAAAATATTCTCGTAACTGTCCGTAGACGTTTCAGCTTGTATAATCATATAGAATTTTTCAAAAAATATTCGCCCTAAAAAATATTGCATTTTGAGCCCCGACACAAATTACGAAATCCTATGGTCCTGTTCCAATAACGTTGAATACATGTCAATTGTTAATTCTTGCAAACAAGATAAATAATCCGTCAACGACGTTCATTAACTACACACTATTGTTGCTTACATTCTGGAGCATCTTTTTTATCAGTTTCATCAACTTCATCATCTTCTTCATCGTCGTCTTCATCTTCGCTTAATTCCTCTTCTTCATCAAAATCTTCAGGGTATCCAAAACCAACAGCATCTCCTGTAAACCAATCAATGGCTCTTGGAATTAATCTATCTTTAATTTCTTCACCTAATTGATAATCTAATTCTAATCTTTCTGCTAAATCATTTTCATCTTCTTCGTCTTCTTCCTCATCCTTTTCTTCATCATCTTCTTCGTCTTCATTTTCCTTTGGAGGTTTTGGAGGATCAAAGAAGTTGAAAAATGATTCAGTTGGAGTCAATTTCTCAATAGTTCTGGTTTGTTTAGTAGTTTTATTTCTTTGTTTTCTTCTTTCGATATTAATAGTAACATTTTGCTCCTTCGATTTCCATTCAATTACATCACCATCAGCATGGTCATAAACAAAATCTCCACTATAACCTAATTCGGCTTGATAATGGTAGGTTTTAGTTAATTGAGAATTCTCAAAGAATGGATTGGGTTTGAATTCAAAGATTAATTTAAATCCTGGTGTTGATAAATATTCCATTCTAATATTAGTTAAATATTCCAAAACTTCGCTATCTCTATCAGTTATAGTATCCGAAACTGGAGTTAAATTCTCTAAAGCGGTTAACCAGAAGTTTGGAATACCTTTTTGGTCTGCATCTTCAGGTTCTTCTTCATCTTCCTCTTCCTCGTCTTCTTTTTCTTCATCTTCCTCTTCTTCTTCATTTAATGCTTCACCTTCTTCGATTTCTTCAGCAGTAGGTTCTTCTAAACCATTAATAATTTTTTGTCTTCTTTCATAGAGTGGCTCATATTTCTTGAAGAAAGATTTCTCCAATTCTAATAATTGTTTTTGAAATTCAGCTTCGATTTTCATTTGCTTTGATTGAATGGCTTTTAACCCATAAACTCTGTTTTTGACAACCTTTGGTAAAGAATCAACATATCCACTTTGTTGACCGATTAATGTACCTAATTTACCTTGAATCATTGATAATAATGCAGGATTATTAGCTAATTCTTTTGATAAATTTGGATCTTCCTCATTAATTGTACCAATATTTGAGATAACTGGGTTTTGTTTCATGTATGAATTAGCGACTGAGGATGGAGTATTTTGAGGTGTTGGAGCTTTTCTAATATCTCCTGGTTTCTTAATAGGTTCACTCATGGTTAACGGTTAAAAAATTTCCGATGATCAAGGAGTCAACGCGTTTAACTGTGCGACATCGATTCGAGGTCCGTCCGTGCCCTATTAGGTAAATATATTAACAATAGATTGAGAGGCGAGCTATCTTTATCCGGATATTTATTTCTAATTCTTTATAATCAACTTAATTACAAGATGTCAAGGTGATTATCCTTAAATGACATTTACCAGTTGTGTCTGTGGTGTATTACTCTGGTATGAAACACGACGGAATGCGATGCTTTCTACTATACAAACTACTCTTTTTCGTGTCCAGAGACCAAATCAAACCAATATAAATAACTATAAACAGGTATATAGCTTGAAGAATAACCTACATTTATTAAGCTATTCTAATTCCACCTTACCATCTAAATATAACTCGATCTCTTCCAATCTCTTTTCCCAAACAGGAACATTACTCAATTTATCCTTGATATCAGCAATCTCTTTATCAATAGATTGTAAATTTTCTTCACTAGTTAAATCATGAAATTCCCAAGTAGAATCATCTTTGATTTCTAAAACGTAATCATGATACTTCATTAATAATGGTCTGTGACTTAAGGTTATAAATGTGATTTCTTTCTTCTGTAATAATTCGAATAAATAATCCTCAACGTCAGTACTAACAGCATTTGTACTTTCATCTAAAATTACAAACTTTGGATTCTTGAATAAAACTCTAGCAATACTCATTCTTTGCTTTTCACCACCACTGAAAACATCTTTCCAATCCTTTTTAACATTGAAATTTCCTTCACGTTTTAATAAGTAATCCAATTTGACTTCTCTTAAAATATGGTACAAGTGGTCATCATTATATCCCATTTCAATCATATCATCATAACTGAAAGGGTAAATAATTTGATCCCTGAGATTACCATTAGTGAAATAGGTCTTTTGAGGTAAGTAAAAGATATCTTCATCATTTGGTTTACTTAATAGTCCTGAATATAATGGCCATAATTGAGCGATTATACGTGAAATTGAAGTTTTACCACTACCATTACTACCTAAAATCAAAAGGTTATTATTTTCTTGAATTTGGAAATTTAATTTATCAACCAAAACTGAATTTTCACTACCATTCTTACTTGGAATTATAACTGGAATATTTTCAAATCTAATACCCTTGGAGTAATTCTTTTGAATGGTACCATGAATATCACTATATCCTAATTTGGAGCCATAATCGAATGTTGGAGAATGTGCTTGATGCAAATAAGTTAATAATTGGAAAACTCTATCTGTGTAACCAGTTAATTCTGCAACATCTTTAATGGAATACATTAATCTGGAACCAGCATCAGCTAATGACAACATTAATCTTTTATTGATAACAAATTGTCTCATGTTCTTTCTTTCAATTTTGCCCTGATCTTCAACAACAGTGTTGGCTTTTGAATTACTTGGTAACAATTCATCTAAAAATACTGGTAATCCAGCGAAGATATAACCCCAAGCTGACCAAGTATATTTCAAAATATAATCTTCTAAAATGGAATAACCAAAAGAGATGTTAATGGTTTTATTTATATGATCGATCAACTTGGTGAATGTTTCATTTAATTTATATTTTTCAATGACAGAACCTTTATAGAACCCAATTTCTTCACTGTTGGTGATCAAATTTAAATGTTCATTATAATATTGACCTTCTAAGTGAGTTTCCATCGACGATAATTTACCAAATGATGGAGTATTTTTCTTCAAAATCCATGCTGTTAAGAAATAATTAGCAAAAATACCAATAATGGCACCTGAACCTAAATTATCTCTCAAGTAAATTGAAAAGAAAATCAAATCTACCATTGGTTTACCCATACTCGAGAATAATCCACAAATAGAATCACAGAATTTGGCAATATCATTGGTGATATACTGATCAATGTTTTCGATATCAATAAAATTAATCTTATAATATGCCATAATTTTATCCAAATACAAGTCATGGATGTATCTGATTAAGTTGGTTCTGAAACTCAAACTCAATCTATCAGTCAAATACTTTATAGTAGCATTGGTGTAACTGGCGGGAAATGCAATTAAGATCCAATAAATCAAATCTCTAATAAATTTCTTACCATTACCACTAATTAAATTCTTGACAATTTGACCATCAAGTTTAGCAATCAATAATGATAACCATGTTCTTAAAATTAAAAAGAAGCATTGTAAGAATAAGAAATAGGAATTCTTACTATAAAATTTGGGGATTAAAATTCTCCATATAATGATTAATTGATTCAAAAATTTACTATTGACGACTTTATTTTGAATATTCAATTTCTGTTCAATGTAGTAATTCTTATACAAATATTTGTCAGCCGCATACCTATCTAAATTTGGTTTTGGAATGATAATTCTTGTAGTTGAATTTTTTCCTTTTGGTATATGAATTTCTCTTGCTCCATTCTTCAAAATAGTTGAACTTTGTCTGATTAAGTGAGGCCTCTTGTTCTTGTTATTTAATTGCCATTCTTTATATTGGTGAATTAACGATCTTAAACTTAAAAGAATCCCAAATCCAAACGTTGATACGAGTGTACCTAAAAATAAGACAACTGGCCTACTTTGGTAATTAATTTTGACCTTATTATCTTTGAAGGTAACGACAAATTCTTGTAAGATAAGTAAAAGGTTTTTGATATCTTCTCTAGAATATCCTAAAGTTGATATATGAACCATTTTCTATTAATATGATACTTAGTTGTACTTTTTGTACTTCTAGTTGAGTACTATTGGATGTTTGAGTGGAAGTATTGTATACGACAATGGTATTCTATGTTATTTTACGTTTTGAGGTTCGTTTTTTCACTTCTTTGTGTGTGTTTGTATACTTATTTTGTATACCGTTGAATGTATGACAATTTGTGGAGAATCAGGAAAAGTCCGCGGTCTAACATTGTGTTTTACACTCCACGCATAAACGTCGCAACCTTGGGCCACCGGGCGGAACTCTGGTGCGAGCTTACTACCACGCTTCAACGATACAGTAAAATCTCTATACGTTTCCTTTGGATTGCTCTGCTTAAGTGCTTCATTCTACTATAAGATGATCAATCAGATTCACTCAAAATGCATTACTTGTTGATCAGAAAACCTTATTATGCGTTTATTTTCTATATACAAATCCATTTTTTTGATTGCTTTCTTATCAATAAATACTTCAACCTTTAATACTTTCATACACTCTTATCATCGATAAATCATTGTTGTGATAAAAAGAACCAAAGGAAATCATCATGACACTTCTTTTCAGCAAAACTTACAACTTATCTCACCATTCCCCATCACCACTTCTTATTCAAGTTCTTTTGAACACAGTTTTTGAAAGCTGTAAACTCTTTCTTACATTGATCCTTACTTATCGTAGCATAGTTCTGTAATATACATTGACCATATGCCATGCCTTCAGCACTACACCCAGCTGTACTTTGTAAAAACTTTTTAGCAGGCCTTGTCTTCATAATGAGCGTTTCGATGATGTTGCAAATGCGATCAAGAATCGTGAAAATCACAATTGATTTATTTAATTTTTTTTACCTAGTCACCCATTGTGGATATATAGAATTTATATAAAAATAATTTCAATCTTCACGAGAATTCTGATTCTTTTCAAAAGCTGACCATAGTTCAGTTATAAGGAAGAAATCGATCTCTTGGCTATAGCACGTATCATATAGTGAATCATTATAATTCAGTATACATAAAGGACTTGAGAATGAATGTGGCCCAAAGGGAAGTATGCTATTTAGCATTACTTCTGACTTAAAGTATGAAGATACATGATGTCTTCTATTATTACAGCATACAAGCTTATTGCATCTTTTTCTCTTTTTAAACTAATAATTGTATATTATTATAGAAAACTATATACCTATTTATAGAGGGAAGCCTTATGAGAAATTTTTTTTTTTAAACTAATAACCGTATATTGTTACACCAAAACTATATACTTATTTATAGAGGGAAACCTTTAATTGCTTACAAGAAAAAACCCATTTTTTTTTTTTTTAAACTAATAACCGTATATTGTTACACCAAAACTATATACTTATTTATAGAGGGAAACCTTTAATTGCTTACAAGAAAAAACCCATTTTTTTTTTTTTTAAACTAATAACCGTATATTGTTACACCAAAACTATATACTTATTTATAGAGGGAAACCTTTAATTGCTTACAAGAAAAAACCCATTTTTTTTTTTTTAAACTAATAACCGTATATTGTTACACCAAAACTATATACTTATTTATAGAGGGAAACTTTTTTTTTTTAAACTAATAACCGTATATTGTTACACCAAAACTATATACTTATTTATAGAGGGAAACCTGTAATTGCTTACAAGAAAAAACCAGGATATACCTCAAATCCTGTATGACTTCTGCACTAGAGAGATGTGTAGGGCATGGTATATTACCAAATATGACTTCGTGGCCAAGCTGGTTAAGGCGTGTGACTGTTAATCACAAGATCGAGAGTTCAATCCTCTCCGAGGTCGTTTACTTTTTTTTTGCCTACAATTTCTCACCTTAAACTCTACACATCGATTTCTCAATTTTGACTTTACTTCTAAAATCAATTGGAAGTGTCTGCTTGAATTATTTTTTTCAATATAGGACTTGAAGAATCAAATAGTATTTTAAAATTCTAACTCATTGATTTATCATTAGACTAGACAAAATAAAATCAAACCTATAAGCGAATCAGGTGAAGTAAGAGAAAATGTATAGGCAAGAAATTAATGGAGACAAAACCGAGAATAAAGCATTGAATGATGAACAAATTCGTCAATGGGTCTCAGAGTTAGTATCAGGGAATAACAGAGAACGTGCATTATTAGAATTAGGTAAAAAAAGAGAACAATATGAAGATTTAGCTACATTATTATGGAACTCATTTGGGGTAATGACGGTATTATTAGAAGAAATTATATCAGTTTATCCATATTTGAACCCACCATTATTGACTGCCAGTGTTTCAAATAGAGTTTGCAATGCTTTGGCATTATTACAATGTGTTGCATCAAATAGTCAAACTAGAGGTTTATTCTTACAAGCAAATTTACCATTATATTTATACCCATTTTTATCAACTAATGCCAGACAAAAACCTTTTGAATATTTAAGATTAACGAGTTTAGGAGTTATTGGTGCTTTAGTTAAAAATGATACCCCAGAAGTTATAAATTTCTTATTAACTACCGAAATTGTTCCATTATGTTTAAATATAATGGAGATTAGTTCAGAATTATCTAAAACTGTTGCAATTTTTATATTACAAAAAATTTTATTAGATGATCAAGGACTCTCATATATTTGTACAACATATGAAAGATTTCATACTGTTGCTAAAGTATTAGCTAAAATGATTGATCAATTGAATATCGTATTTCATAATAACAATCCTCAACAACAAGCTTCAAATAGTACTGGAAGATTATTAAAGCATGTTGTTAGATGTTACATGAGATTAAGTGATAATTTAGAAGCAAGAAAAGCATTAGCTAATCTTTTACCTGAATCATTAAGAGATGGTACATTTTCAATAATTTTACAAGATGATATTGCCACTAAGAATTGTTTGTCACAATTATTAGCCAATATCACCGATCAACAACATAATCAACCCCAGCAAAACCAACCACTTAATCAATTAAACAATTCTAATCCTCAACCACCTCCAGGTAATTTAATGGGAATGTTACCTCAGGGATTACAGATTCCTCAAGGAGTTGGTCAAAGTAATAATTTTCAACCAATGATGTATCAGTAGAGACCCCATGTTTATAAAAGTTTAGTTGGTGTATAGTTATAAAATCGGATTTGTCACATTTTAGGAAAGTGTGGCTTGTATAGAGTAAATATAAGACTATAAGTTACAGAACAATGTCTTTGTAAAGGTAATGATATCCTGATCAACAGCAGTATAAGAGCTTCATTACTGGTAATGGAATAAAGAGTTCAAGTCCTGAAGATCTAGATCTTTAATTGAACCCTCAAACCCTTTATCGTGTCGCCACATGATCTCGAAGACCTTATCGTGCTCAGCGAGAACGCTTTGAATTTCCTTAATTGGATTTAAGTCTCATCGTCAAACCACACTTGAACTTGAAAGAATATTTTCAACTCAAGATGACATCATTACCAGATGAATCGTCATCAAGTTATACCCATCAGTTTCGTCATTCAGAGTATCCTAGAAGAAGTAGTATAGTTTATGATGGAACTGGTAAAGGAGGTTTGTATGTCCCATCTGATTTTATCAGACCAGAAAATGGGATCGAAGATGATGAAGATGAGGAATCTGAACAAGCTATAGCTTCAGATGAAATCACTCCTTTAATTTCAGACTTTCATAGAAGACGTTCGACTATAGATAGATCAATTATTAATCAAGAACGGGAATTTTTAAAAGATCTAAATGTTATCAAATCTCAAATTGAAGTTGAAGATGATGATACTGTTCGTAAAACTTTTGAAACTGTAGTATCGACTGATAAGCCTCCAACTACCACATCTTTAATAGAATTAAAACATTTGGTTAAGTCATCAGTTCCTTTAGTATTAACATTCGTTTTACAAAATTCCTTATCAACAATTTCGGTTGTAAGTGTGGGACATCTAGGAGCAACTGAATTAGCTGCAGTATCTATGGGTTCAATGACTGCCAATATTACCGGGTATGCCACAATCCAAGGTATTGCAACTGCTTTAGATACTCTTTGTCCTCAGGCTTTTGGTGCTAAGAAATATCATTTAGTTGGAACTTATTTCCAAAAATGTACAGCTTTAATATTTACAGTCATGTTTCCGGTCTTACTTATATGGTTATTTGCTGGTTACCAATTAATATGTTTAATGGTTCCTGATAGAGAAACTGCAAAATTGTCTGCGGTGTATCTACAATATTTAGTACCGGGGATCCCTGGTTATATATTATTTGAGTGTGGTAAAAGATTCTTGCAAGCTCAAGGAATTTATCATATTTCTACTTATGTACTTTTCATAGCTGCACCTTCAAATGCTATAATGAACTTTGCATTAGTTGCGAAACTTGGTTATTATGGTGCTCCATTGGCGGTCGCTATAAATTATTGGATCATGGCATTTGGTTTATTGATAGGTACTTTATATTTTGTTAAACCTCATGAAACTGCTTCAGGGTTGCATCCTTTAAGTTGCTGGGGTGGATTAAATATTAAAAAAGCATTTAGTTCTTGGTCAAAGTTATTAAGTTTAGCTATTCCAGGGTTGATTATGATTGAAGCCGAATTTTTAGCATTCGAGATTTTAACCTTAATTGCTTCTTATTTAGGTACCATAGCATTAGCTGCTCAATCTGTTGGTTCAACTATGGCCTCATTAACTTATCAAGTTCCATTTGCAATTGGTATTGCCGCTTCAACTAGAATTGCTAATTATCTCGGAGCTGGTTTAGCTACGTCTGCTAAGATTGCTACTAATGTCAGTTTAAGTTTTGGACTCGTTATCTCAATTATGAATTTCCTTATATTGTATTTCTTTGATACACAAATAGCCGAATTATTTACTGATGATGAAAGAGTTATTCAAACTATTGAGCAAGTTATGTGGTTAATTGCTCTTATGCAAGTATCAGACGCTATGAATGCTAATTCTGCAGGTTGTTTAAGAGGTCAAGGTCAAACCAAAATCGGAGGAATTGTTAATTTAATATCTTACTATGTAATTGGAGTCCCACTATCCATTTATTTGACATTTTATTCTCCTTGGAAAGGTTCTTTACATGGACTTTGGATTGGTTGTGTAGTGGCTTTAACTATCATTGGAACGGTCCAAAGTTATTTTGCCCTTTTTGCTGATTTCAATAAACTATGTGAAGATGCAAGAAAGAGAACATCAAATGAGGTGCTGGTCTAATCTCACCTATGAGCGTCATGTATTATTTATAATAACGATAAAATTTAGAGCGAATTTCTTCATAGTCTTTATATTATTATACAAGCTATTAAAAGGCATTAATCATTACAGCATCTTGAACAGGCTCATTTTGAATTCTTGGACTACCTGCTAATAATTCTCTTCTTATTTCTGGTCCAATTGAATGATGAAATCTTTGTCTAACAGTCTCTAACAAGAAATCTCTTTGATCATCAGTTATATCATTTTTATATCTTTGAGCAAATGCTAAAAATGCTTTATGCCATACTACTGGTAATGGTGGTAATTCTTTTTGATTTTCTTCATCATCTTCCATTTCATCATTACCTGCAGTACCGTCACCACCAGCTCTTCTAAACCTCATGAAATAGAACACTAAATCATCTAAGGTTTGGTATGGCAATGCGTACTTCTTTTCAATTAATACTCTTATGAAAACAGTTGTTGCTGGGGTGAATTGTCTTTGAGTTAATTGTGATAAAGCTACTGATGAATGCAATACTGGAACTGAGACTTTTGATAAGACTGATGCTGCAATGGTAGCTTCTCTAACACTACAAGAAGTATCAACTAACGGAAACAAAAATCCTTTGAAGAAAGCCCCTGGTTTATATAACGATTTCTTAATGGCTCTATAAATATGATAATTCACTGAATGATCTTCGGAATCTTCAATACCAGCTCTGAACCTTTCCAATAAGATATTTTCAATGAATTTTTGTGCTTCATTAGCTTGTAAATTGGAAACAAACAATTTAGTAGCTTCATATACAGCATGAGGAGTCCAACTTTCAGGATTAGTTACATATAAAACATCTTCCCAATTTTTTAAACTTGGTAAAACTTTGAATAATTTTGGTAATTTACCATGTCTATAGCTAGCTAAAATTTGTCCGATTTTAGTATATGCCTCTATAACCTTTGGTGGTAATTTGACCCCATCAGTTGGTCTTTGAGTCTTCATTATTTCCTTCTCCTGAATTTTAGCCATGATTTTATCAGCCAAATTGACTGATCCTCCGAATCCTGAATTCCCGTTAGATGCAAAGTATTTTTCGAACATTTCTGCATCCTTTTCGTCTACTTCAATTTCTTCTTCATCAAATATTTCATCCTCTTCTACATCTTCATAATCAGAATATTGTTCATCACTTTCTTCTTGATCCTCATCCGAATCTTGTTGAGCTTTGAAAGTATCTAAAAATGATGGTTTTGATTCAACAACTCCATTTTCTTCTCTGTCGATATCTTCTTGCTGTTCTTTAGCCATTTGTAAAATCTTCCTTGAAGTCTTAGCATCAAGAAACTCTGGATCTTCTTGATTGATTTTCTTGGCATTGGCTTTAGTGACCTTTAAATCTCCACTGATGCTTGAAATATCCTTATATAATGGATTATGACGTTGTTTTCCTTTTGTGTCATTAGTAGTTATTTTCCCCATCGTAAATCGTTTATTAACTATGTACTAAAATTTTCGCATCGCATCCCATCTCATCTTATGTTTCATCAGTGAGATGAGGCTCACTACTCACAGTGCCATACTCTCATTGAGAAATGGTACTAATATATACAGGTAGGACTTTGTCTATACTTTATCGTAACTGACATGAATAAATAAGGAAGAATAAATCAATTTTTCACCTAAGATATCACTCAATGGTAAATACCTATACCCCTTTTTTAATTGATCTAATTTACATACAAACACTCCTAAGATTAAGTCATCATCCTTAGATTTGGTACATACTGTGAACTTCACGAATACCAATTCGTTACCATTAATGGTGCCATTGAAACATTCATTCCAAATTGGGTTGAACCCATTCTCTTTAATAGTTGAGGTCTTATACTCATTTGAATCGTTGACTTTGACATCGTCTGAACCAATGATTTCAATCTTTACAAAAGGATTGATCTGGGAGGTTTGATTGGATTTCGGTAACTGATGTGCACTTATTATTGTAAAATTGAATTTGGTGGTCTTCGTGTCGAAGTCAAGAATATTTCTCATCGTATGTTTCAACAACGGTTTCCTTATATCATTAGGTTTTAAAACATAGCCATACTTATTAATCCCATCAAATAGAGCTTCATTGATTTGTTGACCTAAATCAAAGGTTTGCCAATTGGTTGCAACCATTTGTACACCATGAAGCCAATACTTTATGGGAATAAAATTAGACGACTTCAATCTCATTTTACCAGGGTAAACTCTCATCAAGAATCTACGGTTATGTTTATCAATAGATTTCTTGAGTACTTCATCTTTCAACATAGAATCCATGCTTTTTTCACTCAATGAAAAACAATGGTTGAAAGTTTTGGATTCTGGTAATGAGAAATTACGGAATCTTATGCCTTGAACATAAACTGCTAATTTACTCAATTCAGGTATAACTGATTTAGTTGATTTTTTCTTTCTTGGTGACGAATCTTTCGAAGAAGATGAATTGACTGGTGTTAATGTTCCATCTTCACTGAATGATGTACTGGTTGAAGATGTCATAGATTCAAATGAAGACATCATATTACTGGTATTTTTAGCTTTTATAAGGATCTTGTGCCTTAATTCATTGGGAGATGGGAGATTGCCATAATTATTGGAAGTAATCACTAATAAGTCACCCAAGATTTCAAATAATGAATTGATGACTTGTGCTTGTGATTCGAAAGAACAATTTATTTCAAGACTTAATATCAATGGCAATGGACTGGTAACAAATGCATATTTCTTAATAGTGACCAACACATTTTTTAATGTTATAGCTGAAGTGAATGCTCTTCCGTGCCTTACTACTGGAATGATACCACCAGTTTCTGGATCATTACCATCCCAAAGATCAATTTCCACACACCTGCAACCTTTCTGTAATGCTTTCACATACCCTTCAACCGACGATTCGTCTATGATTTGTTTTCCTATTAAGTAAGTATTGTGTGATGATGATATAAAGTACTCATTAAGTGGTTTACTATAATATTCATAAGGTTGGGTGCTTTCATCGATAGGTTTCGAATACTTTGAAAGAATGAATTGGTTCAAACTCTCGCTATTCCATGAATGTGTTCCATAAGTACAAAATTTATCAAATATCTTAGAAGTAATTTCTTCACCTTGAATTTTGAAGATTTTTTCTTTGATTGTCTTGAAGTTAGCAGTTTCTTCCAGTTCTGACACAAATAGATTCCAAATCTCATCAATATCATTTCTCTTCTTCAAAAGAGCTATGAACTCTTTGAACCCATCAAAGTTCAACATTTGTTTACCATCAATTTCGAACTTACAGTGTAACCCATCAAATATCGATCTCAAGTACCCAGGATTGACATTGATATTCAACCTAGCAGTATATTTTACAATATCATCAAACGATGAATATTCTTTGGAAGTATTGACGGTATTATTAGTGGTCTTAGTAGCTATGAACTCTCTTTGTTCATCATCCATATTTTCTAAATCAATATAAAACTTTTCAGCTAGTTCCACTCTTAATCGTTTTAAATTAGTAATAAGGGAATAAAACCGTTTAATATCAATTTCTGTATCACCTATTAAATGCATGGTTTTGATTTTATTCTTTAAATGGTCATAATACGATAATGATATCCATTGTTTTTCCAATTCCCTCGATATATTTAACTCATCTCTATAGTACCGAGCATCCAGTTGAAATAGAATGTTTCTAATATCATCTATACTAAACTTGTTCTGTTTTGTGTATATAGAATTGGATAATAAGCTCTTTAGTCCGTGGTGAGGTGACGATGAGGGAGGAATTTGGTTCTTATTGGCAACTCTCCATATAAATGTTAAACTACTAGGATCTATTTGTACAAATATTCTCTTCTTAGATTTCTGGGATACTTTTAAAAGGGCCAACCCTTCATCAAGGAATATAGCCGGAATCTTAATTTGTCCTACATGCTTGAAAATTTCAACTTCCACATCTTCATTTGGCTCTGAGTTTCTCCTACTACGAGCTGGCAGTATGTCATTATCATTTGAGCTCTTACTGGATGTTTTGTGTAATAAAGTTGAATCAGTTGATGATAAATCCGACTCTCTTCGTTCCTTTGATCTTAAATTATTAAATAGACTCGATAGTGACAGTAACAGTGTGAGACTACTGCCACTACGACTTCTTGATTTTCGGTCCAGATCTTCTAAATTCACACTTGTAAGTCTTCCATCAGGAGCCTTATCAAGAGAGTTCCGCCTTTCTTCCAGACTTCTACGTCCGTCTTGACTTATTCGCCTTTCCAGGCTCATCTAGGGTTTAGCTAAGATCTGAAATGCGACTCCACAATAATCTCACTCAGTACGGGACCTCTAGCAAGTACTACTGAAATTCGTAACTTATATGTTTTATTGTTCTATACATAGTTCTATAAACAGGTTTAGAGAGAAACCTCATCATCTAATCTAACATCCATTCCTTGTTCTAACAAATATCTTTTGACATCATTAACAGTATATTCACCTCTATGGAATAATCCTGCCCCTAAAGCAGCATCAATTCCACATTCCAAATTGAATACTTCGTTAAAATGTTCAGGTTTACCGGCTCCTGAACTTGCAATCACAGGAATTGAAACTTTGGTCTTGATTTGACTTACTAGTTCAAGATTATACCCTTTATTTGAACCATCATGGTCAATAGAATTAAGTAATATTTCACCAGCTCCCAAATCTTCACAAGCTAAACAAAGCTCGAGAGCTCCTAAATCATGAACTTTTCTACCACCTTGGGAGGTAACTTGATAATAACAGTATTGTTCACCATTTGGACCGAATTTTTCTTCATCATGGATTTTAATGGTTTCCATAGTAGTATCATCTGGTGAACTTACATATTTACGTTTTGGATCAACAGATATAACAACAGCTTGATTACCAAAAGTAGCAGAAATAGTTTCAATTGATGACTTACCGGTTTTGGATTTATTGTTTGCATAGTAACTTTCAGCTATCAAAACTGCATCAGATCCAATACTAACTTTGTCAGCTCCAGATCTGAAATATAAATCAGCAACTCTAACAGCAGGAACAATTTCTCCAGTTTCCGGATCTTTCATGTCTTTGATACCACCACCAACAGTTAATGGCACAAAGATATTTTCAGCTGCACGTTTTAAAACTTCCAACATTGGTAAATCTTTTAAAGGAGATTCACGGAATGACGTGATATTAAGAAATGTGACTTCGTCAGCTCCTTGATTGTAATACCTAGTAGCTAATTCAACAGGTTTACCTAAATTTCTAACACTATTAGAACTAGAAGATTCTCTCACATTATACTGATCACCTTTTGTAACTACCAAATCACCTTGATCATTGGTTCTAACATCCAAACATGCGATAATTCTTCTAGTTAATCCACTAACGGATCTAGATACATTAGGGCCAACTGCTTGATAATCTTTTTGAGTTACTGTACTGAATTTCTCATCATCAAGGAATGATTTAAGAATTTTGACCCCAGCTATACCTGATTTTTCAGGATGGAATTGCGTTGCAAAAAAGTTTTTATACGATAAAGCAGCAATGAATGTTTCAGATCCATAAGTGGCATAAGCGAAATTCCAACCATTCTTGGTAGCCTCATCTATAACTTTTTGGTTATCTTTATTGATAATAGCAGCATATGAGTGAACGAAATAATACTTGTTCTTAGTATTCAAACCAAAATATGCTTTATCAGAAGGTAAAGATTCACCATCAACTTGAATTGAATCGACATTATTCCATCCAATCAGAGGCACAGATTTCTTCATGGAGTGTGGACTGAAAGCAGGATCGTCAGTATTGAATTTAGTCAAGTTTAATCGTATATAACCTAAACCTTTGAAATTTGAACCCAAACTTTCTTCACTATCTTCAAAGAATGTTTGTAATCCTACACAAACTCCCATGACACTCTTTCCATTTTCTATATATTTCTTGATAGGATCAATAAGGTCTCTCTCGTGAAGTTGTTTAACAAAATGGGCAAAGTTTCCAACACCTGGGAATATCAATTTTTCAATTTGGGGTTCATACTTATTGAAATCCTCAGCATTTTCAATTAATTTCACATTGTAATCACCTGCCTTTTTGATAGCATTTATAAGGGACTGTAAGTTACCACTTTTGACATCTATAACATAGACTGTAGCCATGGTAGGTTCTAGATGATAGGTTTAGTGTTGAGTCTTTGGTATAATTCCGAGTAGATTTGAAAGTCGTCGCGCAGAGATACAGTCATGATGAGTCAGATTAGTCTATAATTATCCATACATATTTATGCTCACAGAAATGAAGCCTTTGGTGTGGTACAAGTTGAAGTTGACGATCACACATAAGGGGGATAACAAAATCCAGTTCATTATCATCATAGTCATTCATTTGGACTGGTCCGATTTGACTATGTCCCATTCTTATCTTCCGCACATCAAACCTCATACTCATGCAACCTTAGTAGCTTGAATTGGAAAGAAGAAATGAATGTCCTTACTTGGCTTACCCTCTTCCATTTCAAACTGTTTACAGAATGAATCACTTTTTCCAATAAATTCTGCAACATGTAACCCTATATCTCTTGCTAGAAATCTAGTAATCTCATTAGTACTATCGAGTAAAACCACGTTAAATTTAACATTGTTTTCACCAAAGATCGATATGATAGTTGATATTAAAACTTCAGCCAAATTTGGAATCATATCATAATGTTCACCCAATTCGGAACCTGTAGTTTTAGTAAATTTAGGAAATCCTACCACCAGTTTATCAGTCTTGATTGTATCAGTTCCCGATAAAATAATTGGAATTTCTAAAACTCCACCAACTTTTAAAACTCTATGGAATTGACTCAAAACGGTTTTATGATTAGAATTAGTTAGCTGGAATAACAAATCACGTGATTGAATGAGATCAAAACTATTATCAGGAAGCGTCGATAAGGAATCACCATAAAATTCAAAATTCCTTGGTTTATGACTATTAGGGTTATCACCAGTTGTAGTCCTATGTAAGTTAACTAATTTTGAATCTGTCAAATTTCTAAAACTCGTGAATGATTCCAAATTAAGTTTCTTGAAGTAATCATTATATAATGAATCATCCAGATCTTGAAATGAGGCTTTGGAGACAGTTTTTTCAATTTCCTGATACTTAGCTAAATCACCAACAATTTTAGCATTTTCATTGAATATATTGACTTCAAGGACCCTTACAAATGGAATGGTAATAGCCAAATACCAGGAATATTGTGCACTGAAATAGGCATTATATACCAACACCTTAGGGGCACTATAATGATTTTGTTGCTTATAGTTAACTAATGAGTTCTTATAAACACTGAATAAATTAACTAGAATATTGGAATTGATTATTCCATTATTACTCAATTTGGTAAGGATATTTATATGATATTTTTCAAGTAGAATATAATCATATGATAATTTTGTAACTAGTTGTAAGAGATAAGCCACTGCATAACTGGTATTTGATAACTCATCACCAGTTTCTTCTTTTTGAAAAAGATGTAATGTTTTGATCATTCTTGTGAAGATTGATTTGAATTTTCTATGAACTAATTGAAACTCATTCAACAGTTCAGGTGGTGCTGATAAGATTTTTGAAGGTAAATTAAGAATAAATCTCATGTAATTTGTGAAGTTAACTTGAACCAATTCTTCACATGAATATATTTCTGTTCTTTCTTCATCATAATTTGAATCTATTCTGATTAATTTCCTTATGAATGTTCTTAAATGAAGTAAATTATACGATAGAACCCCTTCAAAAGCTTTCATATCGGCTCCTTTAATAGCATCTTCAATATCAACTCCTATAAATGCATTGTGTCTAGCTATAAATCTAGCAATAGAGTTGTATCTCATATTAGCGAAATTTATTGGATCATTGTTGTGTTGTGCTGACATTATATCAAGGAAGCTTTGGAACCTAAACACCTGGAAACTTGGAGTATATAAATGATTGTGTAAAGTCTCGGTATTATTAAGTTTACTCAAATCTCTGATAGTCTTGAATTCAGGGTATTGTTCATTTTGAGTCATAGAATATTGAGGTTTGAATATCTTAGAACTCTTGGAATAATCAGCACTTGATACTGATTCATTATCATCAACCTGAGTGCTTAATTTACTCTTTTCTTTGGCACTTATGTTAGTATGTGATGATGATAATGAGCTATTACGTCTGTATCTATTCTTAGTAAACGATGAAGTAGTTGACATTGAGTTTCTTCTTCTGTCTAGTTCTTTTTTGTCGACTCCTAAATGTTCCATAGGTGTTGAAGGACTAGAATGTCCATGACTATCAGGGGATTTGGAATCAAAATATGAATTAGAAAAATTGGCACTAGGAGACTCGGCATGATACTTACTAGCAATGTTTGACGATAGGGAACTTGACGAATTTGATTTCTTCAAAGCTGTTAATTGGTCACTTAAAGCATTAGGATTTAATAAATTAGACTGTCCGTTAGGTCCTTGACTGATTCCTAAACCATGGTCTGATACTGAACCTTTACTTGACCCCACAGCCGAACCACCAGCTGAATTACCACCAGAAGTCATCCCCGAAGTGATTTCAGAAGCAGTTACTGACTCAGGTTCTCCATTTAATCCCAGGTCTATGGATTCCGGTTCGTGAACTGAAATATTAGTTGAACTTGACGGTGACGTTATTTTAGAATCGGATTTTTCCTTCTTATCTTTCTTCTTATGTTTATGTTTCTTATCCCCAACTTTCTTAAGTTTCTGCTGAGTCTGATACAGAACTGATGGCACTAAGTAAAAACTCATAGTCACTTAAACCAAACTAAGGCAGGCAATTTGTGGCAGATTCTAACCCGGATTATCTTTGAGAATGTCGCGGTGTCGGTGTTGACGGATTTATTGCTCTTTATATCTAATTTGGGGTTTTACAGATTCGAAGTTTATACGCTATCGAAGGTTATTTGTGATGAAGCTCGTATTTTTTAAATCCCTGACCAGTGAGATGAGGAGAAGCTTTTATTCTCTTTGTTCTCCAACCTCTTTTTTTGTACTATATAAAGGGTGTTAGAGGCGATTATAAATTTTAGACGACCAAGGCCGACTAAGACGTTTGAAAATAATGAACTAGGTTTTGAAGGGTTGTCGTTAGTCAAGTATAGTTAGTTTTAAGACTATAACAAACAATTGATTGTGAATACATGAATACTGAGTGTACATGTGTGGCAATCCAGATAATTAGATCACGGTCAACTATTACTGATTATAAATGCCTTCTCAATTTATAAGCTGAAATAACATTCAAAGCAAAATTTATTGATTGTCAGCATATGAAATGTTATCGTAAGTTATCACAGTGACTTTTAGTGATTCACCAAGCCGCACCATTCACCAAAAGATCACCAAAGCAACCGTTTTAAACTTTCTCGTTAGCCTGAAAATTCGTCTAATAGAGTGAACTTAAACTAGATATACCCTTTGCTCTACTTAACCGCAATGGCGCCCCATGACACCATCGTACTGCAAGTATCCTTATCTAACAATAGACACACTTCCGTCAAAATGCGGAATCAAAACCCTTGCTTGAGTATAAATTCTTGAAAAAAATCCGAGCCATGTCAAGCTGGATTACTAAAAATCATATGTGCGGCGAATCATTTTTCATATAAAGTAGGATGATGTTTCTCCAATTTTATTACAACGATTTTTTTTCACTTACTTATTGCAATTGAATCACTATAAGAAATCCAATGTTTGTTAGAAAGAAAAACTTTTATAAGCCAGAAACTGCACAATATTTCAATCCCAGCACTGATAGAAAAGTTGCAGCAATTACTGGAGGTAATCAGGGAATTGGATATTATACCGTGTTACATTTATACTTACATGGATACACTGTTTACTTACTTGCCAGAAATGAAGAAAAAGCATTGAAAGCAATTGAAGATTTGAAAGTTGAAGCCCATAAAAGAGTAGATGCGTATACAGCAGAAGAAAAGAAGGAACGGTTCTTAGGAGAACTTCATCATATCAAGCTTGATTTATGTTCCTTAGACTCAGTTGAGCAAGCAGTTGAAAGTTTCACTACAAGAGAGACTAAATTAGATTTGTTAGTCAATAATGCGGGGATTATGGCAGTACCATATGAATTAACTAAAGATGGATATGAGATTCAATATCAAGTTAATTTAGTTAGTCACTTCTTATTAACTTTAAGGTTGGTACCCTTCTTGAATAAATCCAAATCTCCAAGAGTTGTTCATCTTTCATCAATTGTTCATTTACTTTCAGGTAATCATAAACCAGAAGATAAAATAGATAAATTCCCAAATAAACTTTATACCATCCAAAGATATGCATATGCGAAATTATCAGTTATTCAATTTATGAAAGTTTTGGGAGAAAAATACCCTAATATTTTATGCATATCAGTGCATCCTGGAGTTGTTGAATCAAGTTTATATTCTAGTTATTTATCAGGAGGTTTAACCCCAGTTTGGAACTTCTTGTTTTTTAAGGTTTTTAGTGCCCCCTTAACAATTTCAGCTGAATCTGGTAGTTTATCATCGTTAAGAGCGGCATTAGATGATAGTTTTACCCCTGAAAAAAGCAATGGGATTTATTTGACTTATGGTGGACCTGAGTTCAAACCTAATAAGTTTGCTGATAATGAAGACCTGAAAAAGTATATGTGGGATTGGAATATAAAAGAATTAGAAAAGAGGGGTCATGAAATTGATTTACCCGCAGTTTAGCTAATGGAAGCATTCACTAGATAAGGGGGGTATTTGTTAGTTAAGAAGACATTCGAAGACAATTGTAGTGATTATAAGATGTAATAATGTTTAATATATGTTTTGTGAGTTTTATATTTGTAGTTTTTACTTAAATTTCAATGCTACTATTAAACACTCTACTGCCTCTATGATGCCTGATAAACCATATCAAACCTTAAGACTACATTCTGTATGTGCCCTTCACTTGAATCACACTGTAACCTTGCATTGACTTACTTATTCGTTTGTTGGTACACACACTACGCTTATCTTATCGCACTGAACCACAGATGCGATTGTGTCACATACATTTCACTACAGAGAACACTAAATTATAGCTAGATATTACAATGCCAGGTGCTTTTGGATTATTTTAGTATGTATAAAATCTACAGATCGAGAAATTGCCAAATATCGAATATCAAGCTCAATTGATGGGAGTAAGTTCCATATCAGGTTGGTCATCAACAATAAGGATAATTACTAACATTTAGTATTTTAATTGCAAATGTATACCCTATTATCGAATCATTCAAAACTTTCGAACATTATTTAGATGCTAAGAAGCAGTTTTCAAGATCCAATTTAAATATTGGTGGTTTTAACGTCCCTCTCAATACTTTAATTAAGAAGGCAACTTCTGATGATTATGACGATTCTAAGAATGAAGCTATTTTATTAGTATATTATACCAATTTAGGATACAAATGGTTAATTTATTGGATTATAAATAGTGCCATTGACATATTTTCTACAGTTTTATTAGTTAAATATGTTTTACCATTTTATACGTTTTTCCGATTGATTTTAAGTATTTGGTTATTGATACCATTCTTCAAAATCGACAATGATTTGAAGACTTATGACGAAACGACAGACCTCAATTCCTTTTACCAAGCAGGTTGTGGATTGTGCTACTCCAAATTCTTAAAACCTTGGTTACTGGGAGAGAATGAAGTTTTAGGAAACTCGTCATTCAATATTGGTAAGATCTATGATCAATTTGTTAATATTTTAAGATTGATTGTTACTTTAATCGAACAATCTCCTTTTGATTACGTTATTAAGTCATTCACTGATAACAAACAAGAACCAGTTACAAATCATCCATTTGATTATATGGAATCTATCAGAAGTTTAGGTGGTTACTTTAGTTCTTCTGCCAGTCCTCCCAGTTCAGCTTCAGCTTCAACTTCAAATGCTTCAGCAGTTAAAAAAGAAGTTGAAGATGAGTATGATGTTATAGATAGTCCTACTAAAACTGAATCAACAGGGGTCGAACCAAAAAAAGGTTGGTTTTGGTAAATTGTATAATATTGTAGATTAACATTTGGTAAGGATAAGGTATAGAGGGGTTTAGATCGATTTTTAATGTTTATGGTTTTAATATATATACAAGCTTAATAACCTAAATAATTATTAACTAAATCCTTATCATCTTTCAAAGCTACTTTTTCATTATAAGCTTTCAAATTCATTTCAGAAGATTTTCTGAAATTTTTACTTATGAATTTATTAGCAATAATTGGTTTTTCATATAATCCATCAAATGCTTTAGTTGGTTTATCTTTATCAGAACCAACTGAATTTTTAGATCTAACAATATCACGTTGATCTTCTTCAATATTTCTGAATACATTGGCTTCTTCAGGTAATTCAGGCCAAATGAATGGTTCTTCCATTTCTATCGTCATTTTTTTGAATTGTGGACCTCTATAACGAGCAGCATCATTGATACCTCTTTCAAATTTAGCATGTAATAATTGTACTGTAACATTTAATGCTCTTAATCCATAAATATGCCATAAATAATCTCTTAAATCCATTTTGTTGAAGTTTCTTGGTACTAAAAATTTAGCTTGATATGGAGTATGTTTAGCATTAGGTCTTAACAAACAAACTCTTCCTTTTGGGAAGTAAATTTTATTACTACCGACTTTAAAATGTGGTTCTCCCATTGCAATTTCTTCACTAAATCTTTCAAGATTTCTTCTGGCGACATAATCACTATGAGATCTGTGTTTGATGGGAACTGGTTTACCTTCTTTCATATATTTCAATCTTATGGCTTCACTTGGGAATAACGTATCATTAACACTTTGTGATAATAATGGTGGTCTTTCTTTTCTGAATCCATACCTTGGTTTATCTAGAACCACTTCTTCTATATTAATTTTAGGATACTGTCTAGGGTTGGCTTTATGTCTAAGACCTCTAGTAAATACAGTAACTCCTTTTATGGACTCTAATAAGGATATTGTATTCCTTATCATTGTTACTAGAAGTTAACACAGTGAAAAATTTTGCGAACTAGTAACAAGGTGAGTCGTTCCCTTACCACCGCGCCAAAATACGTTGAAAAATCTTCAACTTACAAAAACACTTTAGGATTACTAACCTACTCTTAAGTACATCTTTTTATATATAAATAGTGGTTAAATAAATCAAAATTAAGATGTCACAAGAAGTAGAAGATCCATACTTATATGATGATGATAGTCAATCAATAACTCCTGAAGATTGTTGGTTGGTTATTTCATCATTTTTTCAAGAAAAAGGATTAGTATCTCAACAATTAGATTCATTTGATGAATTTATTGAAACTACTATCCAAGAATTAGTATGGGAAGATAGTCATTTAGTGTTAGATCAACCTGCTCAACATACTTCAGAAGATGATCATGAAAACAGAAGGTATGAAATTTCATTTGGGAAAATTTATATTTCTAAACCAACTCAAACTGAAGGTGATGGTACCACTCATCCAATGTTCCCACAAGAAGCAAGGTTAAGAAACTTGACATACTCATCTCCTTTGTATGTTGATATGACCAAAAGAGTTTATAAATCTGATGATAATAATCGTGAAAATGATGAATTAGAATGGATTGAAGAAGAAGTTGTTGGTGAAAACCCTGATACCAAAGTATACTTAGGAAAAGTACCTATCATGTTAAGATCTAAGTTTTGTATGTTACGTGATTTAGCTGAACATGAATTTTATGAATTAAAAGAATGTCCCTATGATATGGGTGGATATTTCATTATCAATGGTTCAGAAAAAGTTTTAATTGCTCAAGAAAGAAGTGCTGCTAATATTGTCCAAGTATTTAAGAAATCAGGTCCTTCACCAATTAGTCATGTTGCCGAAATTAGATCAGCATTAGAAAAAGGTTCAAGATTAATTAGTTCTTTACAAATTAAATTATATGGTAGAGATGATAAAGGTGTAAGTGGTAGAACCATCAAAGCTACTTTACCTTATATAAAAGAAGATATCCCTATAGTTATTGTGTTTAGAGCTTTAGGTATTGTACCTGATGGTGATATTTTAGAACATATATGTTATGACGCCAATGATTGGCAAATGTTGGAAATGTTGAAACCTTGTGTTGAAGAAGGTTTCGTTATTCAACAAGAAGAAGTAGCTCTTGATTTCATAGGTAGAAGAGGTGTCTTGGGTATCAGAAGAGAAAAACGTATACAATATGCTAGAGATATTTTAACTAAAGAATTATTACCAAATATTACCCAAGAAGCAGGGTTTGCCACTAGAAAAGCATTTTTCTTAGGTTATATGGTTAATAGATTATTATTATGTGCATTAGAAAGAAAAGAACCTGATGATAGAGATCATTTTGGTAAGAAAAGATTAGATTTAGCTGGTCCATTATTAGCTAATTTATTCCGTATATTATTCCGTAAATTGACTAGAGATATTTATACTTATATGCAAAGATGTGTTGAAAATGATAAAGAATTTAATTTGACTTTGGCTGTTAAATCCCAAACTATAACTGATGGTTTACGTTACTCCTTAGCCACTGGTAATTGGGGTGAACAAAAGAAAGCTATGAGTTCAAGAGCCGGGGTCTCACAAGTTTTGAATAGATATACTTATTCATCAACATTATCACATTTAAGAAGAACCAATACTCCAATTGGTAGAGATGGTAAATTAGCTAAACCCAGACAATTGCATAATACTCATTGGGGTCTTGTTTGTCCTGCCGAAACACCTGAAGGTCAAGCTTGTGGTTTAGTTAAAAATTTATCATTAATGTCATGTATATCAGTTGGTACATCCTCAGATCCAATATTAGTCTTTTTAGAAGAATGGGGTATGGGAACATTAGAAGATTTCTCACCAGCTACTTCACCAGATTCAACTAGAATTTTTGTTAATGGTGTTTGGGTTGGTGTTCATAATGAACCTGCAACTTTAGTTGATATTATACGTACTTTAAGAAGAAAAGGTGATATACCACCAGAAGTTTCAATTATTAGAGATATAAGAGAAAAAGAATTCAAGATTTTCACTGATGCTGGTAGAGTTTATAGACCATTATTTATCGTCGATGATAATGAAAATAGTGAAACTAAAGGACAATTAAAATTAACTAAAGAACATATTCATAAATTAATGAGAGCCGAATATAATGAATATGATGAAGATGATGAAGATGCTAATTATGGATGGTCATCATTAGTAAGAGATGGTGTTATTGAATATGTTGATGCCGAAGAAGAAGAAACTATTATGATTGCAATGACACCAGAAGATTTAGAAGCTAGTAGGAGTGATTTATCAGAATCTCAACAAAAGGAAATACAATTACAAGAACAAGAAATTGATCCCGCTAAAAGAATCAAGCCTACATTTAGTGGATCCTTACATACTTATACTCATTGTGAAATTCATCCATCAATGATTTTAGGAGTTGCTGCATCAATCATTCCATTCCCAGATCATAATCAATCTCCTCGTAATACTTATCAATCAGCTATGGGTAAACAAGCCATGGGAGTCTTTTTAACTAATTATTCGGTTAGAATGGATACAATGGCTAATGTATTATATTATCCTCAAAAACCTTTAGCTACTACTAGATCAATGGAATACTTAAAATTCCGTGAATTACCTGCTGGACAGAATGCTATTGTTGCTATTGCATGTTATTCCGGTTATAATCAAGAAGATTCTATGATTATGAATCAATCATCAATTGATCGTGGATTATTTAGATCATTATTTTTTAGATCTTATATGGATTTAGAGAAAAGACAAGGTATGAAAGCCTTAGAAACTTTTGAAAAACCTTCAAGATCTGATACTTTAAGATTAAAACATGGTACTTATGAAAAATTAGATGATGATGGGTTAATTACTCCTGGGGTAAGAGTTAGTGGTGAAGATATCATTATCGGTAAAACTACTCCTATACCACCAGATGCTGAAGAATTAGGTCAAAGAACCCAATACCATACTAAAAGAGATGCTTCAACTCCTTTAAGAAGTACTGAAAGCGGTATTGTTGATCAAGTTTTATTAACCACTAATGGAGACGGTGCAAAATTCGTTAAAGTTAGAATGAGAACTACTAAAGTTCCACAAATTGGTGATAAGTTTGCTTCAAGACATGGTCAAAAAGGTACTGTTGGTATCACTTATAGACATGAAGATATGCCATTTACAAGTCAAGGTATTGTTCCAGATTTAATTATTAATCCTCATGCTATTCCATCTCGTATGACAGTCGCCCATTTAATTGAATGTTTATTATCAAAAGTTTCATCATTATCAGGTTTGGAAGGGGATGCTTCACCATTTACTGATGTTACTGCTGAAGAAGTTAGTAAATTATTAAGACAACATGGTTACCAATCAAGAGGATTTGAAGTTATGTATAATGGACATACTGGTAAGAAATTAATGGCACAAGTGTTCTTTGGTCCAACTTATTATCAAAGATTAAGACATATGGTTGATGATAAGATCCATGCTAGAGCTAGAGGTCCTGTCCAAATTTTAACAAGACAACCAGTTGAAGGTAGATCAAGAGATGGTGGTTTAAGATTCGGAGAAATGGAAAGAGATTGTATGATTGCTCATGGAGCTGCAGGATTCTTAAAGGAAAGATTAATGGAAGCATCCGATGCTTTTAGAGTTCATGTTTGTGGAGTTTGTGGATTAATGTCAGTAATTGCTAATTTGAAGAAAAATCAATTTGAATGTAGATCTTGTAAAAACAAGACCAACATTTATCAAATTCATATTCCTTATGCTGCAAAACTTTTATTCCAGGAATTAATGGCCATGAATATAACTCCAAGATTATATACTGAAAGATCAGGAGTTAGTGTTAGGGTCTAAGTTTTGTTGGTGTGAGATTTGTTTTATAATGAAAAGAAAAACACTTGTATAGTTCGTAATATATTTTTATATGTACATTATATACTCTATTTACAATGCTAGTAAGTTATGACTGAATTTATTGGGATAAATATTGTTGTCTAAGTATTTCTCTTTCCTTTTCATTTTGTTCCAATTGTTGTTGTTTAGCTTTAACTTCATTAGCTTCATCTGCGAATGCTATTAAGTTTTGTTTATAAGGATGTTCATCCCCATCATAAACTTTTAATCTATCCATTCTAACTAACCTTAATTTATTCTTTGGTATCATTCCTTTAACTGCTCTTCTTAATATTTCACCATATCCTTTATTTTGAATCATTCTTTCCATTGGAATTAAATTTAATGAACCTGGACGAGTTGTATGAGACCAATAGGTTTTATCTTGAAGTTTATTACCAGTTACTTTTAGATGTGAACAATTTGTTACTACCACATAATCACCATGATCTCTATTAGGTGAATATGTTGGTTTATGTTTACCTTGTAAAGTGGTAGCTATACTTGAAGCTAACCTACCTAAAGTTCTCGGATCACTAGCAACATCAACATGATGCCATACTCTAGTTAAAGCTATTACTGAATTACCTATTCTTTGTGACATTACTTATACTTTAAAGTGGTTTAGTACTAACTTGAAAAACTTTTTCTGATTATTTGTTCGCGGCACACGACTAAGTGCGAATTATCAACGAAAATTTTCAACCTTGTCAATAGCGGTGTTACTATTATAATTGATAATTATTTTAATTTAATTCAATTAACCGCTGACTATCCCATACTTGCATCTTAAATTATATTAATTTGAATTACATTTGTATCATATATCAACTTTGTTCCATCTTCCAAACTTAATTACTCTCAGAATAAAATCATGTTTTTTTTAAAAGATTTATCATTAAATTTAACTTTACATCCATCATATTTTGGACCACAAATGGATCAATTTCTAAGAAATAAATTATTAACTGATGTGGAAGGTACATGTACTGGACAATTTGGTTATATAGTGTGTGTGTTGGATAGTATGAATATTGATGTAGGCAAAGGTAGAATAGTGCCCGGTTCAGGTATGGCAGAATTCGAAGTTAAATATAGAGCAGTTGTTTGGAAACCTTTTAAAGGTGAAGTTGTTGATGCTGTTGTAACTACTGTAAATAAAATGGGATTTTTTGCTGATGTTGGTCCACTATCTGTTTTTGTAAGTACTCATTTAATTCCATCAGATATGAAATTTAATCCAACTGCAAATCCTCCTGCCTATGTAAGTCAAGATGAAACCATTGAAAAAGGTTCAAAAATAAGATTAAAGATTGTTGGTACTAGAACTGATGTTAATGAAATTTATGCTATTGGTAGTATCAAAGAAGATTATTTAGGACCTAACCCTATGTAATTGAAATGAATTAACCCGTTCAAAGTTTGATCTACCAAAGTTTGGGATGTATTGGTTCTACTGCCCCACAATATAGAAGGCTAGTTGACTAATTTAACCAACTATAGAATTACTACAAAGAGATTAACTAAAAGGATACCTTTAAAAAGAATCCAGCATAATAATGAAAAATAGAATGAATAAACAACGATAATATCTAATCCTTTGTAATATATTACATTTATGTACAATATTTATATATAATTAAGTCTGAGTTACTTTTTTGGGGGTATTCAAACTCATGCTATTGACTCCACCATTTATGGGACTAACCGAAAAATCGGTGGGGTTAATTAAATTATAAATTTTAGCTCTTTTCTCTGGTGTTTCACTTGTAAGTTCTTCAGGTTTATGCTTCTTTGATGAATCTTCGTCATGGTCCATTGCTCCAACATCTTCTTCAAAATTATCCCCATCAAAATTTTTGACGAATGCGGCGTCTGGACCATCATTAACTTTCATGACAAAGTCTGAACTAAGGTCAAATCCAGCAATTTGGTGATCCTCTAGTGGTGGCTTATCCAAAAAGTTAGATAAGCTTGTACTTGAATTAGTTAACAATGTTGAAAATCTATCACCCACTCTATTATTTGATCGGAAATTATTTATCATGTCGCCATCACCGACCTTGCTCGTGGAATCACCAAACTGGAGACTTGAACTTTGTGAAGGGAATGAAGAAACTGATGATGTAGTAGTATCATTAGAAGATACCGGTGGAGCAACTGACTCTCTGACAAGATCTGCAGATGCCGCAATAGGGGTTGGCGACGTTCTGCTAACTTCTGCCGGAGGAGGAGGAGGAGTTGGTGCTCTCTTGGGGTTACTGGCAACTGTATTTGATGATAATGAATTTTGGGATTCCTGAGAAGTTCTGGAATCCGCTCTAACATCACTATGCTTCTTAAGTTGATTCATATGATATTCTGAGAATGTCATCCTCTTGCCTTGAAAAGGTTGTGGACGTGGGGCTTTGGGAGGCCCTGGAGGCGGTGGAGGAACCAGATGTTGAGGTTTCTCGTTAATAGTAGTAACTTCATCCAGAAATGACACCGTCCTACGTGGTTTAGGTGGGGGAACAGGAGGTGGTGGGAGTGGCGCTGGACGATGGGCAGCGGATGGCGGACCCCTCCAATGTGAGGATAGTGGTGGTGGAAGAATTGCCGATGGAGCTGCAACCTCTGGCAGGGACTTGGATAACGGAGCTGCAAGAGGTGCCAAAACTGGAGCTGAATCCTGAATACTGGTGTTCAAACGGGGAAGATACAATCCTAAATTTGAATGACGAGGACTTCTAGGTATTGGATCACGACGCTCCGGTGAAACGTGTTTAGCTTCGTCATTCTTCTCTGAATGACTACTAGGAGACTCTACCTGATCACGGTGCTCCAGCTGCTGAGGAGCGACTGTTTTGAATTTTTCACTCAACGAATTGTCATTAGATCTAACGGGAACAACGGAATTACTCAGATGTATTTTCTGAAGCAAACTCTGCAATCTACTTGGGGTCTGAGAACTTTCAATCCTTTCAGTTTTTTCGTTAGTGGGTTTATTCAGTGGAATATTTGAAGCAGTTGTTACCCCACTGGAGTTAGCACGACCAGTGTCCAGCTTACTGAGGCTCGTAGTTTGTGATTCTACACTTTCAGTCACTTCTTTATTATCCGAGGGCGTTGTCTGTGATTCATGGTTAAAATTATCTGTATTCGTTGTGAGTGCAACATGAGTTTGGTTGTTCGTTGGTACAGAAGAATTCTTGTTGTCATTTACTTGTTTCTCACGCGATGAGGTAGGAACAAGGGATGCAGTCGATGATTCTGAAGCCACTGAAGTTTCTGTGGTGGCAGGAATAGATGCATTAGTACTATTATTAGTTCTTAAACTTCCACCATTACTTATATCATCTGCTTGTTGTCTATCATCAATTTGCATTGGGCTGCCATCGTTATGATCTTCATCAATCATCAATTGTGCATTACCTCTACGAGATCTAGGTATAGGAATCGTCAAATCTTCTGGTTCATTGTTCTGGTTATCATTTTTATTATTATCTGGTACTGTCTGAGTACTACCTTGTAAATCATTACCAGTGTTTGAAGAAACAGTACCTGGACTAGAAAGTGTAGTTTCAGTTCTTGAAGCTAGTATTTCATTAGCCTCCGTATGCAAGGTTCCACTGGAGTCTCTCTTATACTCTACTAAACGTCCTATTGGTTTTTCATCGTCGGTAGTTTGTTCACTGGAAACTTCCTCAGCATAAGAGTTTGCACCATCAAGGCGTGGCTGAGATTGAGGTATATGATCTGCTGTTTCACTGGAATAAAGATCATGATATCCACTGATATTTGTGGTTCCTGATCCTTCATCAGATTCATCATCATCACTATCGATAACAATGACTTCAGGCTCCGAAGGAGGTGGTTTTGGTTTTGATGAAACTTCAGGAGATTCTCGTTTAGCAACTAAAGCTCCCGTAGTCTCTTTTACATTCCCATCAGCATCGATAGTGATGGATGGTGAATTAGTCTTTTGTAAAATTTCTGTCATGTACTCAGAAATTCTCAACTCTTCAATACTTATTTTAAGGTTACATAAAGGACATCTCCAATTTTGACTCAATTTTTGACTTTCAAGGAAATTGTAAAGATCAAAACATTGAACATGATCACATGGAATGGCTTTAACCGGTATTTTAATAGGAGTGGCTGTTATTGGACATCTTAAACTAATATTAATAGAATCAACTTCTAAACCATCACCGAGGGAGTCATACACCCTTTTTAATGTGGATAATTCCAAAGATTTAGGTTCAATTGGGAATTCCATTGCTTTCATAACGTCTTCAGTACTACGGCACTCAGCCAAATAAGCATACATCAAAAAAGTGCAAGAATCAATGAATGTTAATTTAACGGTATTCATATCCGGTGTTAGATAATCGGTAATATCAAAAGGACGATTAGTAGTAGGGTCATTTTTTAAACCCTTACCTTTATCATTATCAATAATAGAATCATTGATATTTAATTGCATTTTTTCGGGATAATTAAGTGGTTCAGGTTTGGTTGGTGACGAATTCTTGGTTAGCTTCCCACATACAACATATATTCTGTACGAAGGGTTTTTCATTATATTTTTAATTTCATCATCTAATTGAAACTTCAACATCATTACTTCTCGATTACCATTACCTACCCCTAATTGAGGAGATGAACCAAGACTTCTCATCAATGTATAAAATACTGAAGGAATGAAAAAAATGTGACCCCCTCTAAATGGAGGTGGGACATTATGTAAATTAATATTGGATTTGTGATTCCGATAATTCGGTACTGATTTATTATTGAAAGTTTGATGAGTAGTATTATTGAATTCTATAGAATTATGATGCATATTTTGACCTACTATTTCTACCATGGCTTCTTTACCACCAGTTCTTAATTTCTGTATTACTGTATTTACATGAGGCAAATCTGGATGATTCATTAATCTTTTGACCAAAGTATCTATTGCAAGAAGCATGGAATCATTAGTCTCAAACCTTTTGATATATTCTCCTAATTTTTCTACGAGCTCTTGCTTTCTGAGTTTATTATGTATTAGACCAAGTGATCTATATAACTCCTTAAGTTGAGGTACTTTAAACTGATTCAAACGTGAACAATAGGCTTCTAGATTGCCCATATCAGGAGGACGATCCATCACGTAGTGGGGTTTGCGTAGAAGATTTGAGGATTACAAATTTTCCGAGATGTGAGATAGGGTAGCGCTGCTTGTGATCCAGAATCTTCAGATATGACACGAACGGTTTCAGACACAGATCTGATAACACCAAATATTAATGATTATATTCTAATATCTACACACAACTACATTCTATCAACAGGAGTTAAACCTAATAATACCATACCATTATATAAGACTTGTTTGGCACTAGCATATAAGGCTAATCTAGCAATAGCTAATTCTTTTTCTTGACCTGCAACCCATAAGATATCATAACAAGTTGAAACAATATGAGTCAAAGTAAATAAATAAGTTACAATGGTTGAAGGTTCATGATTCTTAATAGCTTTCTTTAAGATTTCTGGGTATTGACTTATAGTTCTGATTAAATTCAAACCACATTCTTCGGTCAATAAATCAAAATTAGCATTGATTAATTCATCTTCAGTGAATTCCGATTTTCTTTGGATTGATGATAATCTTGAATGAGCATATTGTAAGTAAGGACCAGTATCACCTTCAAAAGAAGTCATTCTATCCCATTTGAATTCATAATTGTTGATTCTCTTACTTTGCATATCTTGAATCATAACAGCAGAAATACCAACTAAATCAGCAATTTTATCAGGGTTTTCAATTTGAGCATATTTCAGTTCATTTTTCTTCATAACTTCATGCATTTTATCTTTGGTTTCTTCTAAGATATTATCTAAGAAAACAACAGTACCTTTTCTTGTTGACATACCTTGAACCATACCAAAATTAATATGTAATAAATCTTTGGCCCATGGATATTTCATTTGTTTTAAAATTTCAAAGAATTGGGTAACATGTAAATCTTGTTGAGAAGCAATAACATAAATCATTTTATCAAAGTTATAAGTTTCATAACGTTTAATAGCTTCACCAACATCTCTGGTTAAATAAATTGAAGTACCATCAGATTTTTGAATTAAACATTTACCTAATTTTTTGTTGAATTTAGTTAAATCCATTAATTTTGCACCTCTATCTTCATGAATCAATCCTTCATCTTCGAAAATATCAAGAACTTTAGTAACAGTATCTTTTGAAACTTGAGATTCTCCTGAATAGACATCAAATTTGATATTAAGACGTTTATAAGTATCAATGTATTTAACAATGGAAAAATCTCTGAATCTTTTCCATAATTTTAATGCGTCTTCATCATCGTTCTCCATTCTTTTGAAATATTCTCTGGCTTGTTCATGAATTGGACTGTCTTCACCTTCTTCAGTAGCGTCTTTGTTAATTTTGACATAAACCTCGAATAAATGATTAATTGGATCTTTTTCTAAAGCTTCTTCACTACCATACTTATTGAAACCAACAGCTAAAATTCCAAATTGTTTTCCCCAATCACCCAAATAATTAATTCTAGTGACGTCCCAACCGAATTTTTCATATAAATTAGCAATGAAACCACCAATGATAGTTGATCTTAAATGTCCAGCATGGAATGGCTTAGCAATATTAGGTGATGAAAATTCAACTATAAGTTTTTTACCGACACCCATTGGTAATGAACCATACTCTTCTTTAGCACTTAAACATTGCTTAATTAATAAATTATATAAGATTTTATTATTAGCATAAAATTGTAAGAATGGTCCTTCACTTTTAACTTCTTTGAAATAGTTACCTTTATCAAAAGCTTTTGACCATTCGTCAGCTTTTTCTTTTGGATTGATCCCTTTTAATCTCAATCTTGGAACAGGAATAAGTAAATCTCCTTTATCCAAAGTACTTGGAACATCTAAACTCTCAAAGATAATATTCTTATCAACGTTTGATAATTTATGTAACTCATCAGCAATGTAACTTTTTAACAAGTCTAAAAAGTTATGTTCTGGATATGAGTTTTCAATAGTTGAAGGGTTAGTTAATCCAAGTTTTGATAACTGTTGTGAAAGAATATTAACGTTTGACATTTTTGGAATTCTAAGTGTCCTGAGAATATTCATAAAATTTTTCAGTGATGAGTCTAACGCGCATTGCAGTGATAAGTGAAGAGATCAGTAATGATGAAATGTGGGGGTTAAGGGATGATAATGAGGGCAATTGGCGACCGTTAGGTTTATTGAGGATTGGAAGAAGTAATAATGTATCGAGAGAAACAATGATTTCTTAATGAGCAGCAAATGTTTTTGAGCGGAGTTGATTTTATCTCACCAGATTTGTAGCTAAATGAGGTCTTTATGGTCTATGAAATATTATCCGTTTGTTATATCAGAATTGAAGCATAGACAGCCAAAACTTCACCACATAATCTACGGATCAGAACTTGGAGCTTGGTCACATTTTTCTCTAGTAAATAGATCTAAACCCCTACCAATCCCCATATTTAAAAAAATCCAACTATTGCGTGAAATTTCCAAATCGGGATTCATGGGTTGAAGTCTTTGAATTCATAAATAATTGTATAAAAAGTCAGGACAAGCTCCAAAAATAACATTTCAAAAGTTTTCAAATGATCTGGAATGCTTTTTGTTAGGGACAAAACTTTCCAAATTCTATGCCTAGAAACTAACTCACACCCCAAGTTCTATACCACTCTATGTGATTCTATGAACCGCGCGATAGTCATTCTCTATGGATAACATTAGCAGACTTATAGAAATGGGGTTCACCCATGAACAAGCTCAGGAAGCTTTGAAACTTACGGATGGAGATGTAGAAAGAGCAATTGATTATTTATTCACAGGAGTTGTAGAAGTCCATCCACAAGATCTGGTGGAAGTTAGTAATAAAGCAGATATTCCACTTGATCATTTGAATCAAAGAGTGCAAGGTCCTGCCCCACCACCATTACCTCAAAGAAGTGAAACTGGGTTCAGGAGTTTTGAAAATCATCTAGTTGAACATAGAGATATAGATGACGATTCAATGAATGACTCTGATTCAATTAGAGAAGTTTATCAACATAGATTACAGGGGCAAAGCCGTGAACAAGTACTACCACAAACAAATGATCCAGAAGATATGGATTCAGATAATGAAATCATTTTACCAGAAACGGAATTGAGGCAAAAAGATGAGCCGATTGTAATATTGAATAAATATTTAGGAATTCCAAGTAGTTGGATCCCACCAGTTATTCAGGCATTGGCACAAATAGATGAAATCAAGTATAAGCTTCAACGGAATTCTCCCAATGAATTTGGTCAACATTTAAAACAGTTGATAGAGGATATCGATGAAGGAGAATTCAATTATATCATAAACGAATTACAATTTGAAGAAGATGACTCTGAAGAATTTGTCAAAAAGATTCTTGATAAGTTATCTTTTGAACTGGTTAATAATTATAGCGATCCATTCTTAGAAGATTTGGTTAAAAGCGAAGTTGAAAGTACTGAGCAAGAAGTTAAACAGTTGGTTGAATGTTTCGAAATAGACACAGAAATGAGATGCACAAATATTTATGATTCATTTAATCAAATGTTTTGGGGTGCAAATTTAGAAGAGTTGGGTGATATACAAATTAATAAAGCTAGTGATATTTTCACGATATTTTACGCCGGTGATAATGAACAATATTATAATATACCTTTGGAATTGAAGGATACTTTTTACCCGGAAATTTACTCACATAGTCTTGTACCTACATTATTAGAGAAGACTGCAAAGTTTAAAGAACTTAATGAGAACAAGGTTAAACTAACAAACAGTCTTATGAACCTTCTGATATTTCAAGGGAAGAAGATTAACGGTTTTTTACAACAAAGTAAAGATTTTATAAAAGATGAAAATGTCATAGCAGAATTAAGCAATGTAAGTGATAAATTAATGACTCAAAAAGCGACCTTAACCGAAGAGATAACGCAATTAATCAAGGATATTGACAAACATAATATCAAGAATTCTCAATATTTGTTTGAAGGGTTGTCACCATATAAGTTAATACTAATTCTTCTAAAAGACTTGGAGTATTATTACTATAACAAGAAAATTGAAAAATGGGTACATGTAAAGATCGATCCAGATTTACTGTTTGAACAAGAGTCAATAGACTTTGAAGTTGTTTATGATAATATTCACGCATTAAGCTCAAGAATGATTATACCTTTATACTTGATATATTGCAAGGAAGAAAAGTTGAAGGAGGAATATAGTCAAGATGAAATAGAGAAAATAAAATCAGAAGCTTTCAAGGCACCTGAGGTCGAAGAAACCAAGGAGGATACCAAGGATGAAAATAAAGATGAAAAGCAAGAAGAGGTTGAGGGAAAGAGAGAAGTTGAAAACAAAATGGAAGAAGATACAGCAGCAAATGATCTTATACAATTAGATTAGTATATAAAATTTACGACTCATCAACTAACTTAATAGAATCCCATAAAATTCCATAATTGGGAGTATAATCAGTTGTTACAAGCTCTAATACATTATCACCTTCTTGCAAGCATTTCACAGGTAATCTACTATAGAACCAATGACCGGCAAATGATGTTGATCTATAAGTTGACTTATCATTATATAAGTTTGTTTTATAATCATCATCTAAGTCACAACCATTAACATTAACTCCAAGCATAGTGGAGTTACCACCTACTATAGAGTTGTTACCAGTAAATCCGGCGATCGATACATATAATACTGGATTCTCTGGAACTTGGTCAACTTCAAAATGAACATTCCAAGTACCATTTTTACTCTTGGCAAAACACCACTCGTAATCTGAAGTGTTTCCAATATAAAAATCAAAATCTCCAGGACATTGTTCGGTCTGGAAATCTTCATATTTAACAGCTCCATATTTGAACCCTTTTGTGGTTCTATCATAGGTACCAATCTGCCAAAGAGTAGTATGATTAGTAGTATTCCAAGTGATCTCTCCCAAATCTAAATCCTTGTGTAAATTGATCTGATGTTCGTAAGTGTAATTTCCAGTAACATCACCAATTTCAGTAGACTTACCACTCCATTCAGAACTGAATGCTTGTAAATAGTATTTCTGGTTGTTACGAATATTATTGATGGTGAAATATCCTTCTTCATCAGTGTATCCATAATATTGATACGCTGAACCTTGAACCATAGTATAATTATTAGTAGGACCTAAGAATAAATTAACATTGGATGCTGGGGCTCCTGTATCAAGAACAAGTCTACCTGAAATAGAAGATCTGTTCAAGTACTCGGTATCATTATGCCATTTATAAGGCCAATTCAATTGTTCTTTCTTCAACCTTCTATTGGCATCACTGATAGATCCATCATTAAAATAGAACAAATAAGGACCGTAAACTTTTCCTTTTAAGAAATTTTCATCATATTCAACTTCAAAATGAGTTCCATGTAACATATTAAGCAACACAACATCACCAGTTGAAGATTCTCTATGAACTAATAGTTCTTGTTTGATTTGGTCTCCACAATAATAATCTCTTCCTGGTGATACTAACCAGAAACCATAGCTTCTATTCTGGTAATCTCCATAGACCCCATAGATTTCTTCTTCATGAAGTCTACTACTCCAATCGTATTTAGTGATATACCCGGTACCATTTGGAGCTTTCCAAGTTTCATCAAACACTTTTTCTCCTACATAATCATCAGGCCAAATTGGTAATGCTTCATCTTTAATAGAAGTATGTGCATTCTGATAAACTTCAGGATTAAGTCTTATCAAAGTTCTAAACTCTCCAAGTATTGGTAAATTACGATTAACAAAATAACTATAGAACCCATCTAACCCTTTGAATAATACCAAATGAAGCTCTCCTTCATAAGCATAGAAAGCTATATCAATCTTATTAGCAGTTTCATCAACAACTGCAACGCTAGTGTAATTGAAATCATGTTCTTTGGTAAGGGTATAAGAGGTATATAAACCTTGAGCGGTACCAACCAAATCAACTGGTTCATCATTTTCATGAGGTTTCCATAATAATTTAGTACCATTTACTGGCCCCATTTCTAATGTGAACTTATCATTTCCAACGGACACATTCAATGGACTCGTTTCAATGACATCTACAATAAACGACAGATTTCCATCAACCAAACTTCCTTGGTCAATTGGTTGTTGGTAACTATCATAAGTTTGATTAGTATCTCTAATACTAACATGAGCACCTAAAACACTAAGAAAGTGTACGAAAACGACAATCAACAACATTGTCTAACAAAAGGTCATATTGTGAACACTTATATATTAGCTACGAATACGGTGGATTGTGGAGATGTACAAAGGGTTAATAGAAATGGTGGGGGATTGGAAGCCTATAACAATGAAATATGGGGTAACTTGAATTTCCCCGTAATTTACATCATATCCGATCACTTCAATGCCATTGTTCCAAGAACTGTCCTAAGTTTATTGTCAATATAGGGGTAGTTGGTTAACCAATTGTATTTAAAAACAGGGGAGACCTCGTAAAAAGGAATCCAAGATTCCGCTCTTTTATGCACACCCTGAAGTCATTTTAGATTTTATGCATATCCTGACGAAGTTGATGGTGTTGTACCGTTCCATTCTTTGAAAGTCAGCATATACTAAAAAAGACCTTTAATAGCATGTCATCATACAACTACCACAATTCAAGCCAAATTTTACCATTTTGTATGGACCGTTTTCAAAATAAGGCCAGAATTTAGATTCTAAAAAGCCTCCAAAGATGTTATGCGCTTACAGGTCCACCCAAATTTAAGTAATATAAAAATCAAGCAGATCTCTCAACAAAGTTATTTTAAAACATTATTCTTCAACATGGGTAAATACGATGAAGCCTATGAGTTCATCCATGATGTTAAATCAGTAGAAGATGAAGAAACTGATTTAAAACAGATTTATAGAAAGATCGATAAACGCATACTCCCAATTTTATCATGCATATATTTATTACAATTTTTGGATAAGAGTTTGTTGAATTTATCATCAGCTTTGAACATCACTGAAGTTTTAGATAGACCAAGTCAATTCAGTGATTTAGGAACAATTCTTTATGTGGGGTATATAATTTTTGAACCAATTGTTGCAACTTCCTTTCAAAAATTACCATTTGCTAAATTTTTCAGTGGTACTATAATCTTATGGGGAATCATTGTTACATTACATGCATGTTGTAATAGTTATTCAAGTTTAATGGCAGTTAGATTTTTTTTGGGAGCTGCTGAATCAAGTGCAGCTACTGGGATCTTAATTTGTAATGGAATGTGGTATTCTCATCAGCAACAATTGGGAAGATTTGCAATCATTACTAGTCAAGTTGGATTAGCTACTATTATCGGAGGTTTGTTATCATTTGCATTTCAGCATGTTGATAATTCTAAGGCTTTATTAGATGGTTGGCAAATCTTATTCTTGGTTATGGGTCTTGTAACTGTTATATTTGGAGTATGCACTCTTATTTTCTTACCAGATAATCCAATGAAATGTCATTTCTTGACTAATAAGGAAAAATTATTATTATTGGACCACTTGAAAACAAATTATACTGGAGTAGAAAACAAGACTTTTAAATTCTCTCATGTTAAAGAATACTTGAAGGATAAACATACATGGTTAATTCATATTTTAACCATTGCAACTATGATTCCAACCGGAGCCATAGTTACATTTTCAGTATCTATCATCAAATCTTTAGGATTCGACAATAAGAAATCAGCTTTGATGCAAATGCCAGTAGGTATATCATCAATTATTGCTATTTTAGGTCCTATGTATATAATATCCTACTTCAAAGATAGATATAGAACAATAGTATTTATAGGATTATTGGTAATTGCCATGGTTGGGTATTTTATGTTAATATTCTGCCATAATAAGTATGCTAACTTATTTGCAGTTTATTTCGGTAATGCTGGTACTTGTGTCATTACTCTTATTTATTCATGGAATAATAGAAATACTGCAGGGTATACCAAAAGATTACTTAGAAATTGTTTTACAATGATTTGTATTGCAGTTGGATGTTTAATTGGTCCTCAGTTATTTAAGTCTGATATCCCAAGATACTTAAATGCCAAGATCGCTTTGTTAGCATTAAGTTTCGCTGGTATACCATTAGTTGCCTTATTGGGTTGGATATCTAAACAAGAGAACAAAAGAAGAGATAATCTTAGTGAAGGTGAAGTTAAAGATTTCATGCTTAAGTATGAAGATTTTGAGTATAAGGATTTAACCGATGTAGAGAACATTCATTTTAGGTATGGGTACTAACCCGTCACCACAACTTGTATCCGAATTCACCGTCACTCATTAATAATAATAGTAAATAGTGTAATAATTCGTAAATAGTCTTAGTAATTAATAAACTAGTAGTGTACATATCAGTGAGACCACAAACTCTGGAGCGGGAGAAAGGCGCAACTTTCTTTCGCATTCTCTCACATTCACCAAAGATTACAAATGACAGACATGCAAATTGATAACCCACCAATTGGATCAATTGATGAAGGTTTATACTCAAGACAATTGTACGTTCTTGGTAAAGAGGCCATGATCAAAATGCAAAACGCCAATGTTTTGATCATTGGTTTAAAAGGTTTAGGTATTGAAATTGCAAAGAATATTGCATTAGCAGGTGTTAAATCTTTAAGCTTATACGATCCAACACCCATTACTATAGAACATTTAAGTAGTCAATTCTTCTTGAGTGAACAAGATTTAGGTAAGAAGATTGATCAAGTATCGTCAACTAAATTGAGTGAATTAAATCAATACGTACCAGTATCAATTTTACCCGATTTAAGTGAATCTAATTTATCACAATTCAAAACTATAGTCGTAACTGATTTATTGGGTTTAGAAGATTCAATCAAATTGAATGAATTCACTCATAAAAATGATATTGGATTTATCAAAGCCGATATAAGAGGATTATTTGGTCAATTATTTGTGGATTTAGGTGATAATTTTACTGTCATTGATCAAACTGGTGAAGAACCTTTGAGTGGTATTGTATCTGATATTGATAAAGATGGTACTGTTACCATGTTGGATGATAGTAGACATGGTTTACAAGATGGTGATTATGTTAAATTCAAAGAGATTGAAGGTATGGATAAATTAAATGAAAGTGATAAACCTTTCAAAGTTGAAGTTTTAGGTCCTTACGCTTTCAAAATTGTTGGATTTGATCCTTCAGTTTATGGTACTTATGTCAAAGGTGGTCTTTATCAACAAGTAAAAATGCCAACTTCATTAAAATTCCAAACTTTACAACAGCAATTAAAGAACCCAGAATTTGTTGTCAGTGATTTTGCTAAGTTTGATAGATTAAACACTTATCATTATGGATTCCAAGCCTTAGGTGCTTTTGAACAAAAATATAAATATTCTCCAAAACCTTATGACCAACAACATTTTAATGAGTTATTAGAGTTTACTAAACAAATCAAAACTAGTCAACCAGTCAGTGAAGAAGATCATGAAATAGATGAAAAAATCTTAAAATTATTGTCATACCAAGCCACTGGTGATGTCCCAGGTGTTAATGCATTCTATGGTGGATTAATTGCCCAAGAAGTTTTAAAGAATTGTTCATCAAAATTCGGTCCAGTCAAACAATGGTTATATTTTGATTCATTAGAAAGTTTACCAAATGAAGAGCAGTATCCAAGAGATCAAGAAACTACCAAGCCTTTGAATTCAAGATATGATCATCAAATTGCTGTCTTCGGTAAGAAATTCATTGAAGAAATTCAAAACTTGAAGGTTTTCTTAGTAGGATCTGGTGCTATTGGTTGTGAAATGCTTAAAAATTGGGCTATGATGGGATTAGGTAGTGGGCCAAATGGTAAAATTTATGTTACTGATAATGATTCAATTGAAAAATCTAATTTAAATCGTCAATTTTTATTCAGACCAAAAGATGTTGGTAAAAATAAATCTGAAGTTGCCAAGACATCAGCTGAAACCATGAATCCAGATTTAAAAGGAAAGATTGAAGCTTTAAATGAGAAAGTTGGTAGTGATACCGAGAATATTTTCAACGATGTATTCTGGAATAGTTTGGATTTAGTTACTAACGCTTTAGATAACGTTGAAGCTAGAACTTATATTGATCGTCGTTGTGTATTCTACCAAAAACCATTATTGGAATCAGGTACTTTAGGTACAAAAGGTAATACTCAAGTTATTATTCCAAGATTAACTGAATCTTATTCGTCATCGCAAGATCCACCAGAAAAATCTATTCCTTTATGTACTTTAAGATCATTCCCTAATAAAATTGATCATACCATCGCTTGGGCTAAATCAGTTTTCCAAGGTTACTTTAATGAAAACCCCGAAAGTGTTAACTTATATTTAAGTCAACCAAATTATGTTGAACAAACTTTAAAACAAAACCCTGATATTAAAGGCACTTTGAATAACATTTCAGGTTATCTTAATAACAGACCATACACTTTTGAAGATTGTATTAAATGGTCGAGACAACAATTTGAAATTAAATTCAACCATGAAATTCAACAATTATTATATAACTTCCCCAAAGACGCTAAAACTTCAACTGGTGGAGCTTTCTGGTCAGGCCCAAAAAGAGCTCCAGATCCATTGAAGTTCGATATCAATAACAAAGATCATTATGATTTTGTTGTTGCTGGTGCTAACTTATTAGCGTTCATCTATGGATTAAAACAAACCAATGAAGATGTCGATTATTTTAAGAAAGTTTTAGAGACAGTTGAAGTTGAACCATTTGTACCACAATCTAATGTTACAATTGCTGTTGATGATGCCGAAGCTGAAAGAAATACCCAAGCTCAAAATAACAGTTTCAAAGATGATGATATCAAAAAGATTGCTGCTACATTACCTGAACCAAGTACTTTAGCTGGTTATAGATTAACACCTATTGAATTTGAAAAAGATGATGACACTAATCACCATATTCAATTCATAACTGCTGCATCTAATTGTAGAGCAGAAAATTATGGTATTGAAACTGCTGATTATTCTAAAACTAAATTCATTGCTGGTAAAATTATTCCTGCTATTGCTACTACTACTGCTCTAGTTACCGGATTAGTTTGTTTGGAATTATATAAAGTTTTGGACTCATCTAAAGTTATCGAAGATTTCAAGAATGGATTTATCAATTTAGCTTTACCATTTATTGGATTTAGTGAACCAATTAAATCTCCAAAGGGTAAATATAACAATAAAGAATTCGATCAAATTTGGGATAGATTCCAGTTAAAAGGTGATATTACTTTACAAGAATTGTTAGATCATTTCCAAAATAAGGAAGGGTTAGAAATTACTATGATATCTTATGGAGTTACTTTATTATATGCTTCATTTTTCCCGGCTGCTAAATTAAAGGGAAGACTCGGATTGAAATTAACTGAATTGATCAAAGAAGTTAGCAAGAAAGATATTCCGAGCCATGTTAAGACTTTAATTTTCGAAATTTGTTGTGATGATGAAAGTGGTGAAGATGTAGATGTACCTTATGTTCTGGTTGACTTAGCTTAACGGAATATAGATATATTAGATCTGTTTAGTTATAGATAAACGCTATTTACCTATACGAAAATAATCAGAAGTTATGCCCATCAACTCAGTACTATGGCTTATCAAAATGATTGTAACCCCTTCTTTATTCAAATTGAGTAACAAGTCTCTGATGATTCGAAAATTCTCTTGATCTAGATTACAAGTAGATTCATCTAAGATCAATACTTTTGGTTGTCTAATAATAGCTCTAACGATTGATAGTCTTTGTAATTGACCACTAGATACCAAACTATTCTCGGTTAATGATCCAATATTGGTCTGCAAACCTTCAGGTAAGGAACTAATGAATGTATTGATATTGCAAAGTTTTAAATATTTCATTATGTTCGGATTCGTAGCATGTAAGCCATAAGTTAAATTATCATAAATTGTCCCTTCGAAGAACGTTGGATACTGTGGTACTATGGAAATGTATTCTCTTAACCATTGGTTATTGATTGACGTAAGTTCAGTGTGATTGAGTCTAATTGATCCTTGATAATTTCCATAGAGTTTGGTTATAAGGTTGATGATTGTTGATTTACCTGAGCCACTTTGTCCTATTATTCCAAATATACTATTTTTAGGTATGGTGAATGTGACGTTCTGGAGTATAGAGTTATGTGATGAATAACTAAAACTAACATCCTTGAACACAATAAGATCTTCTTGAACTGCCTGTGGAGTTTGCATACCACCAAGTTCTGTATCAGAATCATCTAATGCTAATAGTTTCATTATATATGTTCCACTTCTTTGTCCTCTTGTTATATCGGGTAGCTCACCCATTAACGTACTGGCAGTTGAAAATGTTATAACTAAAAGTGTCATAACCTGTAAAAACTGTAGCCTACTATACTCCAAACTTCCAATCAATGCCATCCCGTAGTACATTATAATACTAGTAGCGATTCCCACTACCAATTGGTTTAATCCATTAGAGATACCAACATGTAATGCTCTTAAAGTTCCTTCTTTAATAACATCTGATACTTTTTCATTGAACTGCTTATCAAAGTATTCAACCAAATTCAACGATTTAATGGTTTTGATTCCGTTGATCATATTGAAATTAATAGCTTCTAAATCATTAACTCTATCTTTATAGGTAGTTTCATGAGATTGCATAATTCCTGAATACCAAAAAGTTACAGCGAATGTCAATATTACAAACCCCAAACCCACTAAAGTTAATTTCCATCCAAATGCTAAAGATACAATTATACCAACAAAGATAAGTATAAATAATGTTATTGAAATCGATAAGAATTTAGCAATCATGATTCTTAAATCCCTTGTATCGTTCATAAGTAAAGCATTGATTTCACTTATTCTATGATTTTCATTTTGGAAAAATGTAAGGTCTTGTTGGTTAAGTTTCTGTAATGATTGTTTACGTAGTTTGTTAACTGACTTTTCACCAGCAATTGCTAATAATAAATTTGATAAATAATAGCTGCCACCACTTATAAATGCTATGGCAATGATTATACAAGACCACATAGCTAATTCAGCTGTATGATGGTTACCACTGGAGATCTCCACCATATTATTTAATAACCTCGAAAAGAGGTATGAAAATACGGGATTACTTATACCATGAACCACAGCAAAGAACATTCCTAAAATCACATAAATGGGAGAACTAAATCGGAAACAATAAACAACAATCTTTAATACACTAAATATCTCTTCATTTTGTTTGATATTTGGAGTTTCAATTTCTTCCTTTTCTGCTGATCCAATAATGGTTGTTTCTGAGCTGAAACTTTTTGGTGACTGTATTTCCGGTAGCTCTCTAGTTGAAAAAGTGTGTCCCAAAACACCCTGCAGTTTTATTCTTCCATTATCCATAACCACCACAAAATCATCATTATCAATATATTCTAAATCATGAGTTATAAATATAGTTGTCTTGCCTAACCTCCAGTCTCTAATAGATCGAAATATTCTTTCACGATTGAAAACATCTAAAGCACTTAAACCTTCATCAATAATGAGAATAGGTGAATCTTTTAATTTAGCTCTAGCTATTGATATTCTTTGTTTTTCACCTCCTGATAATTTCAGTATGGATATGTTATCATTTAATTCAAACTTATCCACCAAATCATCTAATAAACTGAACGTTATAGCATTTTGAATAAGATACGGTGGAATCTTATCAATATCATATTGATGAATTGCAGACATTCCAATATTCTCTATCAATGATGTACTGAATATCATAGGTGTCAGCAGTATTAAAGAAACATTCTTGCCTACCCATTCATGATCAAGTTCTCTCACATCATTGCCATCTATCAATACTCTACCCGTTTTAGGCTGATAAAAATTCATTAAAAGTTGTGACAATGTAGACTTACCAGATCCTGATTCACCTATAATGAAATTCATTTCATCAGTTCTTAGCTTTAAATTTACATTATTCAAAACATCTCTTTGTCCATCATACAGAAACGAAATGTTTTCAAATTCAATCTCTCCATTACACCAAATTGGCAACTTTGAACCCTTCATAGCTGTATCACTTGGTAATGATAAAAATTTTACTATTTTACCAACTGCCGCTTGCCCCCTATAGAACTCACCAATAACTTCAGTAACTATAGTTATACTTTCCGCTAACATAAGACAAGCTGAAAAAGTTGTAAACACCTGGTTGATTTCTAGTTTACCCAACCTTATCATACTATTTCCAAACCAAAACCCCTGAACAAACATCAAAATTGATAATACTTTTAAAAGCCCAATATTTAAATTCGTGGCATTTTGCACTCTATGGTTGAATCTTGAACACTTGTTCACCAAACTTTCGAAATTAACAAACTCAGTATTTTTACCGTTGAATAACCTTGTTAGATCAGGTTTTAATAAAATCCAATTGAGAATTTTGGAAGCTTGGGATGTATAGATATTCTCCATGTTAGCAGACTTATAAACAATCTTACTGGTTATCCAGCTTGATAATCCAAAGAATGGAGTTAATCCTAAGACCACTAGAGTCACAGACCATGAATATTTCATAGCTATTATAAATAGAGTCACACTGCTCACAGAAGCTTGAATAAACATAGCAATCACTTCTGCATTACACGTCCTAAATTCTTCCACGCATCTATTCAACTGACTAAGTTCTCCATTAACATTAGTGAAGTTTTCTATCCATTCAATACTTGATTCTCTTAGAAGTTTAGTGAATATCATTTTACGGATTCTTCTCTGTTGATTTTCTCCATTAGTGATCCAAAAGTAACACATCAACATACTACCAATCAGTTTAATAGCCCCGATCACTATAATCATAAAACAGTAAACTCTAACATCTTTAAAGAATGCGTGATCATCCGAATACTTTCCCATATAATATTCACTCATTTTTTTAAAGATTATCCCGTAAATAATGGTCTGCGCCGGTGATCCCAATGCACTAATGACTGAGCAAATAGCACCAGGGATTATTAGCCAAAAATCTTTCTTGGTAGTGTAAGAAAAAATATTCTTACTCTGTACATGGTCTATTGAATCTTCCACTTCATACACTATAGTAGATGGCTGCTTTTCACTCATTTTCTATAAGTTCACTTTCTCAAGCTATAAAAGGTGGGAACTCTTTTGACCTCTATATATAAGATAAATTAGTGTGAGAACTTATTTTTTGCAGCTGTTTCAGAAATTCTCAAGAATTGCCTGATTTGGATGTTACAATGGATTTTTTTAGGGTGTGAAATTTTGTTCAAATCTAGGGGGTCATATACATTAACTACTTAAGGGGATTTAAAATTGCTTATTTACTGTGATTCGTAGTATATTAAGGAGGTTTTCGGGAACTTTGGACGAGTCTGGATGTGTTAATGACCCCTTCTAATAAGAGGGCTCTCAATTTCATCGTCATCAATTTCATCCAAGTACCTATTACTTTTCAAAGACTCAATAACTTTATTTTGTTGTTTTATTATTAGTTCTAATTTATCAATCTTCATATTATGTGGGTTCCTATAGTTATTGAATACTAAATTAGTCATTACTAAAGAACCAACTAACAAACATACCAAAAACACAATTGACTTCCAACTGATAGGTTTTATGAATCCATTAATGATATCTGCAAATATTTCTGCAGTTAATTTCGATCTACCAATAGATTGAGGATCTCTATTCATACATTTCAACCATTCAGTACACTTATTTTCCAATAAAGGTGGGACTTTTTCTTCATTACATCGATTGCGATAATATTCTCTTGAACACTTTGATATTTCTTGTAAAGTATCGGATATATATATATCCAATTTATGGTTTATATCTGATTTAATGGTCTGAATGAATATTACTATGAAGTAACAAATTAACCCTATGATAATGATATTGAAGAATAATTGAAGGTATAATGAAAGCACATACGGTATATTCGAGTCTGTTAGTATTCTCTGTAATAATGGCTTATCAATGCCTTTGATATCAGGTTCTGCTGATGATTGTTTATTATGTTTATCTAATTCAATTGTAGTGAAATCATCAGATGATTCGAAATAATCTTTGAAATTCTTGACTTCTTTAGTTGGACTGAAGAGGACTTTGGACTTCGAAGGTTTATCGCGTTTCTTAAGGATCGATTTAGGTGTGGATTCACTCTTTATGTCTATGTTATCGAAGGTTTCCATACTCGCACCTCTAACCAACAAACGCAAAGTTAGTGAGATTTGATCTAGTGAGACTGAGATCAGATAAGTTAAACTTCTAAGTTGATTCTGGAATATACACAATGCTATGGACTCTTTATCAATAATTAAGTCATTTAAAAATGAAACCGGTTCAGTCAAAGCTGCTAGTCCTAAAAGGTCAAAATCCAAATCTCATAAGGTTGTGAAAAGCACAAAACTGACTAAAGTTAAGGTTGATTATAAAGATTATAAGGACTTGCCACCATCAATAAATTTAAATCTTCACATTATTTTTATTGGATTCAACCCTGGACTTCAATCGTCTCAAACCCAACATCATTATGCACATCCTACCAATCTTTTTTGGAGACTTTTCAATGAGACAAAGACTCTTGAGAAATCTTTAGAAGCCCAGAACTTGTCAATAGATCCTGATGATTTGATTCTCAAGGATATTTTAACAAAAGCAAAGCCGTTGCACGATAACCAATTGGTCAATTATAACATAGGATTTTCAGATTTGGTACTTAGGTGTACCAAGACTGCACAGGAATTATCTATGCAAGAGAAGTTAGATAATATTCCAAGATTGGTAGAAGAATTCAAATATTCTGGGGTTAAGAAAATCGTTATAATAGGCAAAGGGATCTGGGAGGTCTTTGTTAAATATTTACAGGATCCTAAACAGTATAAAGATACAATGAAAGAATTTAAATGGGGATTACAACCAGAATACCTTACTAAACATTTCACCCAGAATCAAATATTTGTATTTCCGAGTACGTCTGGTTTAGTTACATCTGTTACTTACAAGGAAAGATTGGATCTTTGGAATGATATTTTCCCTTAATTATTTCCAAACTTTGTTGAAATTATTATCTAAATCTTTATTGAATTTTATCATAGTTTCATCAGTAATTTCATCACCAAATTGGCCAAAGTTTTTAGTAAATAAATGATCCACTAAGAACCGTATTTTATCGCAATGCTTTATGCTATAACAATCTTGATAATGTAATCTCTTTAAAGCGTTCATTTGAATTTCGATGCATGTTTTATTAAGTTTTATTTGTTTCGAACAACCATCAATACTCGTGAAACTCATACTCTTGAAACAATCAATGACTTTTGACTCTAATTCACTACAATTAATCATTCCAACAGTTTTAAGGGTGTTTTTCTTCTTATATACATCGAAATCATAATTATATTCATTTTTTAATGATGCCAATTTTTTGGACACAATAGCTTCATGGGGCGTTATTTCGTATTTATTAGATTGTCTAGGTTCAGGGTTTTCAGCATGGAAGAAGTCTTTCAACTCCTCGGGAAGTTCTTTATCTATTTGATCAGTTTCTTTAGATCTATTCCACCACAACATGTTAATGAATGCGAGAAAATGAGATGAGTCTAGAGTGAGGTAACTAATCATAATTCATTAAATAAATAAGTATAAAGTGTCAATTCTGTTGATGATTCTATGATCTATCTAGAGTCCCTTCAAATATCTTACTGATTTCCAATTCTACCCCATAATCGTCAGTTCTTTTAAACCTTGAAATCACCAACATTCTTAACCTTGAGACAACTGATAAAGCTCTAACAAATTGAGTAGAATGTAAGATCTTCATGTCATATAATAAACTGATTCTAACGTCTAAGAATTGAATTAATTGAAAAATTCCAGAATCAGAATCAACGACCTTATAGAATTCAATATAATCTTCTAAGTCTGTTAACACCTTCAATAAATATTCAGTATTATTACCTTTTTGAGATGATATCGATAACCATATCAACTTCAATACTCGTATAAGATCCAGTATGAGATTAGGTAAATTATAAGCGACCTGACCAGATTGAGCTTTTACGAATCTTCTTTGTAATGATAATAATTCATCATCTATAAAGTTTATGAACTTACTCTGCTGAGTATTTGAAATCGGGTCATGGGCATTGAATTCGGCTTTAACAGACTCATAAGCATCCTCAAATGATGGTGTAAGTGTGTCTACCTTAATTGGATCTTGATCAATGTTTTGCTGGGGTTCAGGTACATTATCAGACACGGTTCCAGGTACATTGCTATGTATATTGTCTTTGGAAATGACCTTCGGAGTTTCATCCGATTCATCATCATCACTTAATCCTGGGTTCAAGTCAATATCGAATTGACCTTGAGGTAATTCCTTAACTTCTTCATCTCCCTTAGGATGGTCTGGTGATGGAGGTACTGAAGACATTGAGGATGTCACACAAATTAGCGTATAGTAATGAGGACCGATTCGCGATAAGAAATTTATAAGGGATCCCTAGATCTTATATACCTTGAACATCAATATTAGAAGTCCTCGATTTGTATTATAACTTAGAAATTAATTAAATATCATATTTCATACCCCAAATTTGATCAAGAAACACGTAAGAACATGCCAGTTACTGAGAGAGAACCAAATTTGAAATCCAGACTTGAGCCACAGTACACAAATAAAATAGCTCCTAAATTTCGTCCTTCAAGTCCCTTCGAAATCAAAAAATCTAAAAATAATCAATCGGAATATACTGAAGATGATTTAATGAGTTTAATGAACCCTAAATATGAGTTGCCCAACTTTTATAGTTCATATTTAAGACCGAATGCTAAATTTACAGGGTTGCAACAAAGTGGTAAAGCAAAGTTTAATATCCAAGTTGAATTCAAGACTCTTGATCTAAAGAACAGTTTGGTTGTTGGGTTTCTTCAAATTAATGGATTAACCGAATTATATCCTGAAATCACCACCTGTTTCAAAGGAGAAATTATTAATAACCCCATAAAATCATCAGGTGGTAATATCAAAAATTATTCATTTTTGACTGAAAATAAACAATGGGGTTCAGATTTAAGAAATGATTTAGAACATTGGAAAAAATTAACTAATAATTATAATGCAACTGATGATGAGTTTTTAAAAGATTTACATTTAATTAATAATGGTGAGAAGAATAAAGGATTAATATATATGAGATGGAAAGAAGAGTTCTTGTTACCTGATGCTAAAGTCAAACAATTAAAAGGTGCATCATTTGAAGGGTTTTACTATATAGTTTTGAATATTGGTAACTTAAATGATACTTTGCCAATTGGTACAATTAAAGGATTATATTATCATAAAAGAAGTGAAAAATTTCAAAGTCTAAGTTTGCATGGGAATCAAAATAATGGATTAGATGAAGTTTTCAATTTTGTTTAAGGTATGGTTATAGGTAAAGAATCTAAGGTTAAAAAGGGTCTAGGTAATGAATTGTAGAGAAATGCGTATTTAGAGATATGAGAAATGAACAATAGATATGTATTTTTGTCTTTTATCTATCGATTTTTGACAACTCAAGTTAACTATGAACAAGTGGAGTTAAAATAACAAGGTCTGATGAAGTTAGACTTAGGATTGCTTCTTGGCTTCTCTCAATTCTTTCTCTTTATAAATCTTTGCAGTAAATGGTTCTTCAAATAATAAAGCAATCTTGTACATGACATAGACCAAACCACTAACAATTATACCAGTTGGTTTACCATACCATAAAGCAGTACCTAAGAAACACAATGTTGATCCATTGTACATTGGGTTATCATTAACATTGAATGGAAATCCAGTAACTCTCTCCTCCATCAAAATTCCAAAATAATCACCTAAATAAGTTCCGGTAACTCCTAAAGCATACATACTAGTAAGTACTAGAATATTACCAAATCCAAAGGATACGATTGCTAATGCTTTAACAAGAGTTGAATCAACGTATGGTTGGAAACTTGGTTGAGCCTCTAAAGCATCATGATAAATATAATCACGATAAATTCCCAATGAAAAGATTGTAATTGCTAATAAATAACATCCATTGTAAGCTCCACCACTTACTTTAGTTAAAATGTGGGTGTTATATTCTAATCTTGCAGCAATATTCCAAAAAATTGGATTGAAGGCAATACATGCAAGGCTGTACAACAATTTGTTATCAATTACAACATAATGTTGTAAATTTTCAAGCAAGAACTTTGTTTGTTCAACAATTGACATTTTGATGATTTATTGTTGGATTGGTTTATAGGAGTCGATTTGAGATTAAGTGTACTGCTAAAAAAATCAATCACGTGATTCATATTTGCATGTGAAAAAGTAAAATTTTGGGTCAAATCTACGGGATTTATTGTTATGGAATGAATTAACCAATAGAGATATTTTATTGACTTGGAGGCTATTCACGGCGTGTTATTGTTATTAGAGTTGTACGAGATAAATCCAGTACTGAACAAAATTATAATTTGATCCATAGGTATATTATGCAGTATACCAACTTTAAATCTTACCCCAGATTTATGTTCCCTTACTGATGTAGCAAAGTGAAAGAGTAAAAACAGTTCTTGAAGGAAAGTGTACATTGACAATCTAGAGATATTGAAATTCTTATTTACATGTCAGTCAACTAAAGTTCATCATGAACTACCTTCTTCTTTCCAACTCTATATTTCAAAACCTTTTTACCCTTTGCAGAAAGTTCACCTTCTACAGGTTCAATACCTTCTTTCATTATCCATTTAGTTATTTTAATTTTATCTACAGCATCTTTCCATGTTTTCACATCACCAGTATTTTTATTGATTAAGATTAACGTTGGTAATTGGGACACTTCGATGTTTTTATCTAAAACGTCAACGTTAATTGGTTCCTTACTTACAACGTACCCAAAATCAACCATACTCAAGAAATCAACAGCCAATGACTTATAAAATGGAGTAACACTTTGATTCTTGGTGATTAATAATACTTTGTAATCGCCTGATTTGTTAATCCATTCACTAATTGCAGACACATTCACCTTCTTAGCATAATTTTTGATTCTGGAAGTAAGGAAATTCACCATTGATTTGAATCCCCTTTCCCCATTATAAACCTCAGATACATGCTTGGCCTTAGTTGGCTTACCATCATACTTAGGAGGTCTGAATACTTTTAATGTTGGGAACCCAGTAACTTGATGATCAGCACAGATTTGTTTATTATAAGATTTATCACAATTAATAGCGGCTACATTGACTGCATATTTGGAATCAGATTGAATGAATTTACCTAACTTTTCGTATACTGGTTTCAACTGTTTACAATATCCACACCAAGGAGCATAGAATTCAACTATGGTGGTATAGTTGGAATTAGATATGACTTTGTTGAAGCTACTTGCTGTTAATTCATAGATATTGGCGTTATCTTTGTAAAATTCTTGGGCAACAATAAATGGTAATAGGAACCAAATGAACAACATAACGTTTTCGCTCGTCGATTGAGATCAGCCTGGTAATTATAGTTGTGTTCTTTTAATGGGATCACACAGTATAAAGAAGATCAATGTTAAGAGTTGAAGAGGTCTACATATAGTCCAATATTTTACAATCACATAGCCTATTTATATATCCTTATATAGTCTTATATAACCTACTTAACTATACTCTATGTATAACTTCTTCTTCAACACACCACTTTTTATACTAATATACCAACCTCGTAACATTCGACACTAGATGTAAACTCCTACATAATTGGCTAACATTACAGCTCCAAAGCCAATTGATAAACTTGCAATGACGGAATTTACGAAAAATCCAATATGATTCTTATTTTTCAAATTAACTAACACAGCAAAACTTAAGGAGAAAAATGCAATTATCCCAAGTAAAATTACAACAAATCCAAGGTGGTTATATAATGGATTCCTTGTTATAGGCTGTGATCTTACGAATAATGCAGAATACTTTTCATATGGTTCACCAAACGACATGGTACGTGTTGAGAATTAGGTTGAGATTGAGGTCGCACAGTTTTTAGGGTACAGATACAAAGACACGAAATTAAAGTAACATATATTTTATATAAATATCCAATTCAAATCTTGGGGCTTAGAGAAAACTTTGAAAGAAATAAACTTGATCTAATAAAGTCTTTTCCTTAGCATATTTAGTAGCAGGATTTGATAAATCACCTCTAATAGCATAACCATGAGGAGCATCAGTAAAGATATCTACTTGGAATCTGACTTTATTTTCAGTTAAAATCTTAGAAACATTGTGAGTAACTTCCGGAGTGAATCTTACATCTTCAACACCGACACTGATTAAAACTGGTTTTCTAACATTTTCGTAGAATTCTAAATCTGGAGCTGAAGGGTGTGCGATGGCACCTGCAGTTAAAATACCACTTTCACCTAAACGTGGTACAACAAAGAAAGCTCCATAACAATGACCAATGGCGAATAATTTACTTGGTTTATATTCGTCAATGAATTTCTTGAAAAAGTCCTCAACAAGTGGTTCAACAAGGGGTGGTCCATGTTTACCAATCCAAGGTGGAAGTTGAGAGTGATCAGCATCAGCTGGAAAAGCATCACCGTGGAAAAGATCTGGTAAGATAACTTTCAAACCTGATAAACTAGAAAGATCGTCAGCAACCAATTGATTGTTTTTGAACTCATATCCAAAAATATCACTAAGAATAATAATGACTTTATCATTAGACTTATCATCTCCGGCAACATAACTTTGTAAACCACCAACAGATTTGATGATTCCAGTAGACTCACCTTCATGGTGAAATTTTTCAGTACAACACTTTCCTAACATTTTCTATTTTTCTAGTTTGATGATTCGATTCAAGGAGAAATTGGTGGTTTATATAGTTTTGCAGTGGGTATAAAGCTGAAAAAAAACGAAATTTAAGAGATTACATAAGCGGATTTTTGCAGCTTTTTTTATAATTTGACAGGAATCGCAATACAGCGTTTTCAGGATGAATAGGGCACCCTCCTCATTGGGATATCGCATTAAGCTCTGCAATTCGTTCTCTAAGTGACCTAATATCGTATAGAGAAATTCAGATATAGTTAATATCAAAGCTATTGAATATGACACCCTATAGCGACACAAGCTTAAATTCGAATATATAACGGAGATAAGTTGATAACTACCTGGATTGGTTTAAGCTTTAACAATAACAACCCAAAAGCTTATAACATCTTACGAAAAGTTATAAATAGGGGTTGGATCCTTTGAAACTAACTAAGGGTCAACTGTTCTGAAGAGTTCAGTTAACTAGTAAAAGACGGTTTCTTTAATCTCAACTATATCTCACCTAGATAAATCGTTTTCGAAGTTGGCAGTAAAATTTGTGCTAAAAATAGTACAAACGGGAACTTTTGAGATCCTTACAACATCAATATATTAATTATATCACGACATGAGTTTAAGTGAAATCTTAACAGAAGATGCACTTGCTCTTTATGAAACTTGGGCCCGAATACAACCCAATATTACTTTTCAAGATGTCAACTATGGTATCGACCATCACCATCTTACAATAACATCATATTATGAGAACATGACGATCCATGGTTTCATAAGTCTTGAGGCATACGATAATGCTTCATTGTGGCTTGGTAAAGTAGATCTGGAAGATTCCGAACCCAGTTCTTATGGTAGTGCAACAATTGACACAAGCAGAGAAAGATAAATTGAAAACCTTAATACAATTGAGTAAGCCAGGTTAAGGAAGCTCCTGTGGTATTAGTCCATCAAATTGCAAAGAGCTGAATGCTGTATCCCAATGAGAAAGGTGCCCTATTCATCCTGAAAACACTGTAAATGTGGTTGATCAAATCTATCACCTATTACGATTTTACGTAATTGTATGAGAGATTACATAAGCGGGTTTTTTGCATCTTTTTCATTAATTTTATAGGAATGAAAATAAATGTGGTTAATAAAACCCATCATGCCTAATGAATTACGTAATTGCAATTTTATTGAGCGGAGATGATAAAGTATTTAGCTTGTTATTGATATCACTTGTGGATATTGGTTTATACGGTTTCCATAGTATAAATGAATTATACGGAGCATAAAGCGTGTATGGTAGAAAGAATGAATTATTGTACTTATGTAATACACAGTGTACATTGTTTTAGCTAGAAATACAACTTCAATATGCACCTATCAGTTAAACATCTAAAAGACTCGCAAGTGGTTATCGACCGATCTAACCCATATGAACAGGTGTAACTGAGTCTCGATAATTGCGCAATGTCTGAATCAGGTTGGAATACAATTGATTCTGATGCAGTATGTAACACGCAGATAATAGTCCAACTAGTACTAACCAGCAGGGACTCTTCACTCGCCTTATAGAGAAATTAGGAGTCAAAGGGATCCAAATTGAAGATCTTTATTCTATTGATAGTGATTCTTTGAGTCAATTATCACCAGTTTATGGGATTATCTTCTTATTCAAATACGGAAAATTAGATAGACAATTCGCTTCAAATGGCAATCAACCGGTTTGTGGGGAGTATGATTCAAACTATCAAGAAAATGGGATATTTTTTGGCAACCAGACCATACAAAACGCTTGTGGTACTCAGGCTATATTGAACATATTGTTGAATGCTGATCAATTAGGTGAAGACATTAATCTTGGAGAGGAGTTGAGCAATTTCAAAGAATTTGTACTTGGCTTTGATGGTGAAATGGTTGGTGAAACAATTTCTAACAGTGAACCAATTAGAGCTGTTCATAATTCATTTTCATCTCCACCATTTCTTGTAGATGATCTGGCTAAACCTCCAAAGAATTACGACGATAAAAATGACGGAGTATTTCATTTCATAGGGTATATACCCAAAAACGGAAAACTATATGAACTCGATGGATTAAAGAGCTATCCTATAGTTCACGGCGAATGTAATGATACTATGGACTTTATTCAGAAGGTTCCCCAAGTGCTAATGGAAAGAATCGCAAAGTATGGAGAAGAACTTAGATTCTCTTGTTTAGTTGTGACTAACGATAAATTAAAACAGTCACAGGAACTTCAGGACAAAGAAATGGAAGAGTTTGAAATTAGAAAGAGACAAGGATGGGACAAAGAGATTGAATTAAGAAAACATGATTATACGAATTTATTTGTTAACTTGATCAAAAAAATAAGTGATCAAAGTAGCGATGAACAATGGAACGAATTACTTAGAAAAGGAAGTGAAAAATCCAAGAAATATTATAATATTTAGCCTAGATATAAATTTATATACACGTTACGCTACATTATTCATAATCACCAAAAGTGAAGAAACCACCACCACCTCTTGAGTGTCTTGAGAAGTAATCGAAATCAATACTGATGGCATTACCTAATAATATAGCTCTTTGATCTAGACTTAATCCATTACCAACAACTGCATCACCATAAACTCCTTGCAAAGTAGAAGCATCCATACGTACAACATATACACCAGTATCAGTAAAAAATTCTCTTCCTAAACCAACCCAATTTCTATCAACAGCTCCAATTATTTCACCACGATCATTACTTACAGGAAACTCAAATGATAAGAAAGGTGCATCAATTGCTCCATATTGATTATATTCATCAGTTACATCATCGTCTAATTTGAATAAATTATATCTACGTCTCCATAGATGCCAACTTTGGACACTTTCTCCGAGGCATTCTAACTCTAAATGTCCTTGATCATTATATCCAGGGATATAACTTTTAATATGACTATTTATGAATGAGAATGGACGTTTGATAACCATTATTAACTCACCATAGTTATTAAATACTTCAATCTCAAAAGGTCTATGTAATTTAAAAAATTGACGTCCAATCATTTTGAAGATCCCATAATCTTTCTCTTCCATGAATCCCAATGGTTCTCCATTAACTGTCAGGATCTTGTACCTATTAGCCTGTTCGAAACCAAGGAACAAATTCATAAATTCAACTTGACGTTCAATTACAAGAGCTGGTTGTGAAAGCATTTCATAAATACCATCTTGAGGAGTTATTATTCCATTTTCATTAGGTACTGCAGAATATCCAAATGTCTCATAATGGGATTTACTTTGAACATTCTCTTGGGTTTGCTGTCTATTACGATAAAAGTTTTGAACTTCTTCTTCACTAATTTCTTTAGCCCTTCTTGGTAATAAGTTTATGGGATTATTAGTTATAGTACGATTGAATGTGTGTCCTAAGGTGGAATTGTGTTGTTTGAGGGTTGTTTGGATTCTTGATGGATTAAAAACTGTTCTTTTTGTGGTTATTGGTTTAGTTAGCCTTATAACTGTGGGTATTTGTGATTTTAGGGGTTTAAACATGTTAACAATTGAGATTATTTTTGCCGCAATATTCCCGGTGACCTCATACCAGAGAATGAAAGATGGACATTCATCACCAATTCTTTTATTTAAACGTACACAGAGGAGTGAAACTTGATCTATGAATATATTTTTGTTACATTTTACATAATCAATCCAATTTCTTTTTAGCTTGAGTTAAACCTGGTACAGGAGTATCACCACTTAAGAGGCCTTTCATAAATTCATACACTGTAAATGTAACAGCTTGACCTGGAGCAACTCTCATAATTCTTGGAGTGATACCTTTATATAAAGCAGCAGTACCTTCTTCTTTGATCAATTGTCTACCAATTTTAACAATTCTGACCAATCCACTTTCGTTTGAAGCATAAGTAGTCTTTTGTAATCTGGTTTTAATGGTATCTAATGGAGCATTAGATAAAGGACCTAAAGCACCACTAATTAACCCAATACAACTGGTTTCCCAACTTGGTAAAACATCTGATTTATGATAATCTTGTAAAAATTCTTTAATTTTAGAATATACAGTAAAGTTAACCCCTTGGTTAGTGGCTTGTCTAGCAGCAGTTAATGACACACCTCTATATAACGTTTTGAAACCTTCTTCTTTAATAATAACATATGCAGCATGAGGAGCATTTCTATATTTTGGTACATCTAATGGATCAGCCATTGAGTGATGTTGAGCTTGTAATCTAATTTTAACAACTTCCATTGGATTAACAACAGCAACTGCTTCAGTTATACCAGCACCAACCCCGGCAATAAATGTATTAGCAGTAGTAATTGAACCATCTGGGTTATACAATAATGATCTATAAAATTCATATGATGAAAATCTTAATGCCATTTTTGGTACAATACCAATTACAACTGCTCCTAAACCTTTATATAAACTTAAAAAGGTTTCTTTTTGAACAATGTTTATACCAGTTCTAATAAATCCTGGTGGTTTTTTACCAGATTTTCTATACAATTGCATACGAACTTTAACAGTATCCAATGGATGACAACATAATGCTTCAAAAAGACCAGCTGTACCTCCAGCAACTAAGTCAGTAATACCTCCTTTCTTCTTTTGTGTACTCATAATAAATTCTGATGCTTATTTAGTATATCTAAGGTATAATTATAAATAAAATAAATACAAATTTTTTGCTATTTTTTTCAAGGTTTGGACAAAAGGGTTAATTTATATTGAGTTTCAGTCATTCCCCCACAAAAAATTCACATTACAATATTTTTCATTCTCACTTCCCTTCCCCCGGATTGATTCGTTTTCAGGTGGAACGGAAGTTTTTGACTCAGAGTCAAGTGACTGGGGTCATATATTGCTACAGTAATTACAGTGTTTTCTATGGTAATAACTTCAAATAAGTTAATCGGACATTAAAGGTACTATTGAATTGAATTAACCTCTAATGACTCATCCGTAATTTACAATATGATTACCCATAAAAAAAATGCCCGGACTTACAAGTCAGCTCAACATTTCCTCGGAAAATCATTGTCTCATTTTTCGATAAGTTTTACTGGGGTTTAGCAGTTATATCCTGTATATTTGCTTTTTTTTATTTACATAGTCTAAAGTTTATTTATAACTATAAAACTATCTAATCATCATCATATTTGTTGTTACACCAAAAAATTTGTATCATCTATTGTAACTTGATTAAGTTGAGTGTTTAAAAATTCGATGATTTCTATTATAGCATATTTTAATTCATTATTATACAAGGCCAAATTGAAATTGTTCAATACCACAAGTAAATTCCTAATTGATTGACTAAGGTATTTATCATTCCTTCGAGATTTCTGTGATTTAATGAAGTTTGTTAATTTTGGATTTATTTCAACATTAATATTTGATGAATCTGACCATTGTTCCGATAAATACTCCAATAATAAACTTAAATCTTTACTATTATATGTTAAGTTACCACTAACTTTTCGTAAGTTCGAATAAATCTGGTAAATGTTCGGCTTTAAACTTTTTATCCTTTTTTGATATGTTGAAATCCTATGGCTTTCTTGATATTGATCCATTTTAGTAATCTTTTTCTTTTTTTTTTAAGTTAAGATGTTTAGGAATAGAATACTTGTAGTTAGATCTTTTCAAGGCCTTGAAAATGTCTGTGGTTTTCCAACAGATTTGTGATCTTCTACCTTAATAAAAATGGTTGCAAAAACAAATGCGCACAAGGTGCAAATACAGAGAGATTACATAAATTGTTACAAACATCTACAGAAAAATCATTGTTTTTCCTGTTGTAATTCACTTAATCTTTTAGCTTCTAAGTGAACTTTTTTAACATCATCAACTAACGCTTTGTAAAAGTCATGGATTCTGACTCCATATTCATTTTGAGCTGCTTTATCTTGAAATTCTTTATTACCTTCAGTGAACTTAGTGTTAACTACATCATAGTAATGAGCCAACTTATCATAATACTTAGATTTCTTAAATTCTGCATAATTGGCATTGAATTGTTTTGTTAACTCTTCACTTAATTTTTTATCTTTAGGTGCTTCTGTAGTTGTCTGTTCATCACCAACACCAGCACTGACTCCACTAACAGTAGTATCAGTATTGGCAGTAGTAGATGATTCTGCATCCTTCTTACTACCCAAACTCAAACTACCTAATTTAATATCCAAGTCATTAACAAATTTTTTGAATTTTTCACTAATACCATGTTTGTTGTCAAACTTAATGGAATTGGAAATAATATCATCATTTATCTTATAACCTTTACTTAATAATTGTGCCATAATGATATACTTTGGTTTAGCTTCTTGATTAATATCATCTAACTTATCATCACCGGTAGCAAGGTCATCATGATTAGTTTTTAAATCTTTCTCATCAACTGCAGTTGCTCCAAGTCCAGTTGATGCTTCATAACTTGGTAAGGTTGTTGTAGATGCAGGCTTAGCATCAGTGGTAGTACCCGAAGTCGCTGTTGCACTAACACCTTTGGAGGCAGCAGCACCGGTTGAACCTGATGTTTTAGGTTCATATACTTTAATCAATTCACCATCTAATTCAGCATTGTTCAATAATAAAGCAGTTTCTTCAGCAATTGTATTAACAAATTGAATTTCGTAAGTATTATTCGATATTTTACTGATTGATTTTAAATCTCCACAGAATTGGAAGAATTTTGAAATGTGCTCTGGTGTACTGGATGATTCCACAATAATTGTCATTTTATGATTTAATTAATTGAGTTAAACGGATGGGAAATTTATGAGGAATTTAACTCTAATTTAAAGTGCCTACATTGCTGCAAGAAAATGTGACTGGTAGGGACACGTCGTTTCAGTAACGATAAATTTCAGATAAAGGGGTCTCTTTTATAAAGCATACATGATTTCAACAATAAAGTCTTTACTTTATAGAAGCAACAAATATGACCCAAGTACCATAAATGGTCATTTCAATGTATTGTAGGATCGAACATAGAGAAATAGATATGCAACAGTTGGACACATGCTTTAAAGATGCGCAGTAAAAAAAAACTAATGAGCGGTTTTGCAACCACGATATATTCTAATAATAAATACAAGATATTCTAATCATAATAAAGTTTGACCTAAAGCACATCTACCAATTGCACAAGCTGCACCAACAGTATCTAAGATATGTTCATTATTTTCAGCTAATGAGGGATTGGTTTCAACTATATCCATCGAACTTAAAAGACCAGTCATGGCAATTTCTTCAGCGATAAATAATCCTTCTCTTAAAGTTAAACCACCTTCAACTCTGGTACCAGTAGCAGGAACAAATGAAGGATCGATAGCATCAACATCATAACTTAAATGAATTGGGTGTTTTCTTTGAGGGTTGATTCTTTCTAATGCCATTTCAATAACCTTACCAATACCATATTTATCAATGTGATACATTGAATAAGCAGCAATATGATTTTCTTTTAAGATTTTTCTTTCACCTTCATCAACATCTCTTAACCCGATATAAGCTATTTTACCTGGTTTCAAGATACCATGAGGAATCCAGTCGAATTCTGGTGGATAACTAGTTTTATCAAGACCCAATAAAAATGAGACAGGACAACCATGTAAATTACCAGAATCAGTTGTCATTGGAGTATTGATATCAGCATGAGCATCAATCCATAATATACAAGTTTCAGCATCATTAGTCAATGCACCTAAAAGAGTACCAGTACCAATTGAGTGATCCCCACCAATTGTAACTGGTAATCTTTTATCTTTCAAAGAACCCAAAACGGCGTTAAAAATCTTTTCATTACATTGATTAACAATTTTAGTATTTTTAACCCCATATTTGTCTTTATCATCAGTCTTTTGCAGTTCATAGTTAGTTCCTTCTAAAGGATTTTTGACTTCAACGTCCCAACCTAACTTTTTAACTTGATCTTCAAAACCAGCTTTGATAATATAATCAGGTCCTAACTCTACACCACCTTTTGGTTGACCACCTGAAAATGGAGCTAAAATGATGTTAGCTTTCTTCTCTGGATAATATTTATAATCAATAGACATTGTAGTAAAGTTGAAAATTCTTGGGGATTTTAAAAGTGGGAAATTTGTCGAATTTATAATTGTATTAAATTACTGATACATTGGTTAATACCTCAAATTAAATCAGGAAGTGATGACGAGCGTGTTATCGCGATTTTAAAGGTAATTAATAACGAGCAGAGATGAGCGGAAATGGTGGATCTTTAACGGAATCTTATGACGTTTTAGTATGGGGTATATAATATTTAGGAGTGACTCGAGTACTCCGATATCTCTTTCCTTTAGGAGTAGAGGTATAAATTGTATTTGGTCACATGTTTCAGAGTGCATGAGTTTGTTGTCTACTGTATATATAGACCGAGAAAATTCGAGGTGCATTAAGCTTGTAGAATTAGTCATACTGATATTTATGAATCCATTCATAAACATGATCGGTTATCCATGAATGAAACCGTTATTCCCATCTCTTAGGATCTACAGTTGGTCCTTTCCTGATATGGCGCGGTCACTCCGATAATCTCATTTTAAGTCATAATAACAGAGCTCATTCCTGGGCCAATTTTTGTATGATTTTATGGTTAAATAGCTGTTCGGTAAAAGCGGCGTTACAATTCAATAACTACTATCAACATTATGTTTGTCAAACAAATTAATACGCTCTCATATTATGTTATTCTTCTATGACGTAATGTCTCGCAGTCCTTATACCTCCACATAATGTATAATGAACCAAACCTAAATCAAGACCATAACTCACAAGATCAAATATAGCACGAGACATTAATACAATATGTAAAAGATGGATTAAGCGACTTTGAAAAAAGTTTATAGTTAAGCTCTAAAGTCCACGGGTGTTTAGTTACCCTGAGATCTTCACACGTGTAAAGGCACGTTAGTATATAAAGGCAAAGAATTCTTAATTTTATCAGAATCGAAGTTACGTTGAATTCGAAAGGTTTATTATTATAATACAAGTAGAACGAGCTTAAAATTCCAAGAGTTGTACCAACCTTAAAACCATTGGTCACAGGTTCTATTACGTTATTAATTCTAGATCTTATATTGTGCGTAGCTCATCGACCCCTCAATACGTCAAACTTTACGATAAACACAAACCAGAATGAAGTTTGGTAAAACCATATTATCACATCAAATTCCACAATGGTCTATCTTTTATATGAATTATAAGAACCTTAAGAAGTTAATCAAGAATATTGATTACAACTTCAATCCAGATACCAACATATCAGATCTAATTCAATCAATATTGTCACAATTCTTTAAACAATTTAATATGAATATTGAAAAAGTTGATAATTTCTATAATAGCAAAATCAATGAATACAATCGTAGATTAAATAATATCAAAAGTTTATTAAATTACAAAGATGGAGAAATTTCTTATAATATAAATTCCAGTTATGAATTAGATGAGATATTACAAATGTTGGTTGAATTGAAGAATTTCTACAGAGATTTGAAGTGGTTCGGTGAATTAAATAATAAAGGATTTATTAAGATATTGAAGAAATTGGATAAGAAATTGACGACTTTACTGAACTTATCTAATGGACATTTGAGTGAGAGTGAAGATGCTAATAGTGTTAATGAAAAGGACAAAATTCAATTACCTAATAATAACAAACAAAAATATATTGAAGGTAGAATGAAATTGAACTTTATCAATCAACAACAATTATTGGCAAATCTTGAAGATATAAACCATCTTCTTAATAAATTAACTAATCTTAATATTGTACCATCCATTAATTATGATGATCTTGTTGATGAATATGATCCAATTCTTGATGAAGATAATGGTAAAAAATTACAAGCCGAAGCTAAAGATAAGTCTCTCAAATTTCTTATCAGTTTGTTGATTCAGTCTACCATTAGAAATAAAGTTAATTGTATCGATGCGATCTTTCAACTTTTACAACTAACTGTAAAGAATCATAATTTTTCAACTGATCATTTATTATTTGATAAATTCGATATTAACGAGAGGAATTTCTTTCATCATTTAGTTCTTAATTGTAAATCAACTCCAGATGCTAATACTTCAGGATTAGAATATGTTTTAAGTAAGATTGATAATGAAGTTGGTTATTACAATTTAAGATTCCTTTTGAACTCAAAGGACAACAATCAAAGAACTCCTTTGCATTACTGTGGTAAATATGGGATTTATCAAGTTACCAAAGTCATTTTAAATTATCTAAAGAAATGGAATTTAATTGGTAGTTTATCAATTGATGATTTAAAATTTTGGGGTGATAATGAAGGTCTCACTCCTTTACATTTATCAATCATCCACAAGAATCCTATAACTACTCAATTTTTGATTATTTATTCCAAAACTACAAGATTAAATTGTCCAAATTTGATCTTGTTAGCTGTTAAATTGAACAACCCTGAAATTCTTAATTATCTTCTTAAGTTCGGCAAAATTGATATTGATTATACTGATTTCGAACATAATAATGAAACTGCACTTTATATAGCAGCTAAATTAAATTTGCCGAGTATGGTTGAATTTCTATTACAGAACAAAGCTAATCCAGAAATTGGAGAAATGGTATTTGGATGGACTCCAATTTTTGTAGCTGCAACTGAAGGATTTGAAGAGATTGTTAAATTGTTGATCAACTATAACTGTAAAATTGATTTAGTCGATGATTCAGGTTGGTTACCAGTGGAACATGCTACTTTAAGAGGTCATTTAAAAGTCGCTGACTTATTGAAACCTGCTAATGAAAAGTTATTATTGTATGACATGAATAATCAAGAAAACAATTTACAAAGAACTGCAGTATCAAAACATTTACAATCTAAGTTGGATACAAATCCCCATTTGGTGATGCAAAATTCCCTTATGCAAAACTCCAATAGTTCAGTTGAGGTTATTAGTGAAAGTCCTGAAATCTACAAACAATTGAAACAATTCGATAGATCAAAATCCCCTAGTAGAGTGAAGCCAATCAAATCTTTTGGTCATACGTATTTATCACCAGATGAGTCAATGTTATTGATTACTTTGGGATCAACTGATTTACGTAACACCCTGCCACCAGTTGATTTAGTGGCATTAGATACTCCAGTAAGTCTTGTTATAACTTGTAGGAACAAACAACATGAAAGTATTGAATCAACTGTTCTCGACTTACCTTTGGAAGATCAACAAGCGATTGCCACTGATCCTATAAGTTTCAAGTTGACTAACAATTTATCAATTAATGATGTTATTATCACTTTTGATATTGTTCCCACTTATCAATATAAAGAAGTCAATACTGATGGTAAATTGGCTAGAGCTGTCGCCATTTTAGATGAAGCCTATACTAAAGTTGGACCAAACTTAAGATCACTTAATTCAGTCTTAACCTCACCAATTATCAATAATTCATTAGATGTTATTGGATCAGTCAGATTTGAATTCCTTTATGTTAAATCTTATCAACATGAAAATTTGAAATTTGGTACTGATACTTACTGGAAAACTTTAGTTTCAACTAGAGTTATTGGTCATAGAGGTTTAGGTAAGAACATCAATGATAAATCCTTGCAGTTAGGTGAAAATACTTTAGAGTCATTCATTGCCGCTGCTTCTTTAGGAGCTTCTTATGTTGAATTTGACGTTCAATTAACTAAAGATCATGTTCCTGTCATTTATCATGATTTCACTGTTGCTGAAAGTGGGGTTGATATCCCAATGCATGCATTAACTGCTGAGCAATTCTTACATTTGAATGATCCCGATTTAAGTACTTTAAATTTAAGTAATGGATCCAGTGTTGATGTTGATTCATACTTAAGTCCAACCAGTTCTACAAATGGTACTAATTCAGTCAATGGTAGTCAATACGCTTTAGATGATGAAGTCTTAAGTAGAGTTAATCGTCCAAGATCAATGGCAGCCTACAAATCGACTCCAAATATGAGTATTGAAGATGATATCGGTAAAGAATCTAAAGATCAATACAATGGTAGAATGAAATTGACTAAAACTTGGAAAGATAAAGGATATAAAGGCAATGCAAGAGGATTACAAATTGCATCGAATTTCGTAACTTTAAAGGACTTATTCCGTAAATTACCTAAGAATGTTGGGTTTAATATCGAGATCAAGTATCCAATGTTAGATGAAGCTCAACATGAAATGATGGGAGAAATTGCCTTTGATATCAACTTTTATGTTGACACAATTTTAGATACTGTTTATAATGAGAATGTTGAAGGTAGAGACATTATCTTCTCATCATTTCATCCAGATGTTTGTTTGCTATTGAGTTTGAAACAACCATCAGTTCCAATTCTTTATTTAACTGAAAGTGGTACAAATGAAATGGCTGATATTAGAGCAAGCTCTTTACAAAATGCTATTAGATTTGCTAAGAATTGGGATCTATTAGGAATTGTATCCGCTGCTGAAACTTTCGTTAAGACTCCAAGATTAGCTCAAGTTGTTAAATCTTCAGGTTTAGTTTGTGTTACTTATGGAACTTTGAATAATGACCCTGAAAATTGTAAGATTCAAATGAAAGCAGGGGTTGATGCTGTCATTGCTGATAAAGTTTTAGCTGTTAGACAAGGATTAACCAAAGAAGATGCTGAGAAAGCATTAACTCAACCTGCCATAGTCTAGGCAAATTATGCGATTAGAATATATATAAATATATGCGTTAGAATGAGATCTCGGATAGATAAGCGAATAATTTAGAACTGTAGGGTATACATAAATTAAATCTATACAATTATAGTCGAAACACGATAAACTTTTAAGAATTGAAAATCATCTAAGAAACAATGATTGGAGCTAATAAATCTCTAACTTCACCTTGTAATTGAGCGTTAGCATCATAATCAACTGAGAAGGCAGAGATTGAGGCAGAACAAGCTCTCTTGATAACTTCAGATTCTGATGGTAATTCACAGATACCATTTAAACAAGTAGATAAACCATCTGGGGTAATTTCTTTAGTGGTTGGGATACCAGTGGTTTCGTTAATTGAGACACTTAAAGCTGGGGAGTCTAAACCAGCTAATCTAGAATAGACCAAATCTGGGTTTTCACAACCGTTAGTAGCAATGTTACCGACTGGAGGGAAGTTAACATTTAAACCAACACCCAAAGGTAAAGCTCTTTCATTATCACCTTGAGCCTTGAAAACTTGGTCAACAATTTCAACGGTTAAGTTAGCGTAAATGTTAGATGGATTTTGTGGATCATCATCTAATGAATCTTTAAAGAATGAGTTGTTACCGTTTGAACCAGAGAAGGCAATACCTGGGATACCTCTGTATACAGCATTATAAGTAGCACCAATGGTACCGGAAATGGTATAATAACCACCTTGATTAGTACCTTCATTTGGACCTGCAACAACTAAATCAATTGAGTTGTTTAATTCTGGGAAATATTTTGGAATGATGTAATCTAAACCTAAAGCTACTGATGAAGCTGGAGTACCGTTGAAGTACCAGATGTGATCATCATCTTCTTCATGACCGAAGATTGGATCACCAGCAACTTTGTATGAGAATGCACCATCAGTTTGTAAAGTTGAAGTGTATGGAACATCGAATTTACCTGACCAACCTGATCTTTGACTGACTGGGGCAACCATTAAGACATTATGACCGGCATTTTTTAAAGCATAATAAGCAGCTCTAATGTTAGTAGCTGCAAAACCATCATCATTGGATAATAAAATGTTTTTAGCTAAAGCAGCAGTAGCACAAGTTAATAAAGTTAAGAATTTCATTTTTGTGATGAATAATTTGAGTATTTTGGTTTATATTTATAGTTCGACATATTTGAGTCAAGAATTCCGATACAATGGTCGTAAAGTATAAGTAGATGTGGAATCATTGAGTTAAACGTGGGATTTCTTTTTGCATCTGTATTTTGTATTGTAAGCTCAACAAAGAACTGCATACAAGAATATCAATTAACAAACCCAATTAGGTTTACGGCATGAGGTTGTGCCTTGAATTTCAAGACTTTTCACAGTTGATTATTGTACATGCTTTTGTAATTGAGACTCTTTAAAATGATAGGATCTTCCAACACTTCAAATTAGAATTCAATTGATTGATAAAATTATTGGAAAAATGCTAAGGAAAACTACGGTAAATAAGATGACATCCCGTAAATTATCCTAGACACTAATTTTGGGTTAATTGTTCGGGAAAATGTGCATTGTTTCTTTCGAAAATGGAAAGCTAATTACCACATTAGAATTTTAATCGCAGCCCATGTGCTCAGTAGTGAAACTGCAAAAATCTCAAGGATCTTTCCTAACTTTATTTCAAAAAGATTTATAATGTAATTGATTGTAGAGGTCTTACCTCAAACAATTGTGGTTGTAATCATTGGCTTTTCAACAATAAAGTTGAATAAGTTATCCCTAAATGTTTTAATCAATTCCATAAATAGGGGGATCTTCAAAGAATGTTGTCTTAGGTTTTTACGCTTATGCCTCATTACATAATCATACGGGAATATGGTTACAACACATGGTAAAAGCGAAATAGCGAAATAATTTTGCAACAAGATTTGCGATCTAACTTACAGTTATTCCTAACAACATTTCACACCTTCACCATCGGGACGATATCGGTAAGACATTCTAATCACATTGAGGTCAATATCTTTTCACTGTTTATTTCCTACAATTAGTAAAATGGCTAAGTTAAATTCATTTACTCAAATGAGACTTCGTCAGTCCAACTTTTGAAACTTTTGCAATATCGTTTCAATTTTACGACTGTAAAGTCTGAGCATTCTCACTAATCCTACTATCAAATTGTGGTAGCATTCCTAATACTTTACAAGTTGAGCAGATTATTAGCTTCATCGCTAATTTGAGCTAATACTGTGGTATGTTACGTGCGGCCCGCAAATCTTAAGTGCGGTCCGTCCTAATCAGATTTTCCCTTTATTATGGAAGTAAAGTAGACTAGGAGAGACTAAGTATGAAATTACAAATTATCATAGGTAGTGTTAGACAAGGGAGAATAGGCCCACAAATTGCGAGGTGGGCTGAAAAGACAATTGAAGATTCAGATCAGGTGCAGGTTGAGATTATAGATTTAAAGGATTGGAACCTTCCAATGGACGATGAGCCCCATATACCAGCATATGGGGGATATACCCAAAAACATACCAAACAGTGGAGTGAAAAAATTAACGCTGGTGGTGGGTACTTATTTTTATTTCCACAGTATAATTGGGGATATCCGGCTGTGTTAAAAAATGCCATCGATCATTTATATAAGGAATGGCAAGGTAAGCCAGCGATATTGGTCACCTATGCTAATAGAGGTGGTGGAAAAGCAGCCGAGCAGTTTAAGCAGGTATTACAGGGAATCCACATGGTTAGTTTGCAAAATAACGTTGAAATCTCGTTAAAGGATTTAAATCTCATAAATGAGGACGGTAGTGCTAAAAATGATAATGCTGTTTTCAAGGATTTGGAGAAATATGAAGACGGTTTAAAGCTTGCCGTACATGAAGCAATCTCAATTATGACAAGCAAAAATACTTCATAGCACTAATGTCTGTACGGTGAGATGTCATCACTATCATTAAATAAACATACCATTACAACGCATTACAACAATTACTTCTCTCTTTCTAAGAATTATCTCTGACTGCATAAGAGTCTAACCCAATGACCCAATGATCGGACATCAGATTGGGAATAATGTAACCTGTGGGTTCTCCGTTAGCAGTGTAAATTACATCATCTAAATCTTGTTGTTCCAAACATTTGGTCCATAAATCTTCGTCAAACGTGATATTACTTGTTGGCAGCACATAAGTGTTATTATTTATTACCCAAACAATCACTTCGTGTCTCTCTTGACTAATACATCCCGTACAGGTGAGTCTTTATCTTACGAGTTTCCTCTGTCCGAATATGACGACAGCGAAGAAAACACCACACCTAAAGCTGTCACAAACAAACTTAGCGGATTGCCGCATACAGACTTAGATTTCTATTCGCAAGGCTGGCTTAGTGGTATTATTAGAAGTATAGAGCTTACGATGACCGGTGAGTGTCACTCGGCTTACTCAGATGGGGCTTACAATGAAGCATATTCTATAAACCAAATTTGTATCATTCTATAAACTGCTTCTCGATTACCTTCTATTCCATATTTGGCTACGACTTATCTCATTTCTCAGCTTTTTATAGGCGGATTCTTATCGTCTTTTCTTAGCAGCCTCTAAATATAATATATTATGAAATAAATGAACTCAAACAAAGTAAATTAAATATACATCAAAATTAAATGAAAATAAAAAGAAAACATAAAAAGAAGGAAAGGAAGAAAGGAAATAAATTTTAATAAAATAAAGGCTGGATCTGCGTTATGGCATTCTTCATTACTGGTTTCTTTCCTTAACCAATATGACATTTTTTACGGTAGTAACAAAAATATCGATACTGCAATGCCGATTTTTGCATTTAAGCGAAGAATTATTTACTAGCGATCAACGAAATTCAGATTGCAAGGGTACGATATCCTATTTAAATGGGTGCAATTATAAATGAGAATATCTGTATAACCATTATGGGTGGTTGTAGTAAGTTGCAAAATGCGCAGTTTAAATTTTCATTTTCTGATCGGCTTTATAGTGGACTCACGGTAAAATAAGGTTATGGGTTCGAATAATGAAAATTCAAATGACAAATTTAATGATAAAATTGGTGGTACAAAGAAGCCTGGGAATTCGCCTTTTTCATCTGATGTAAGTTCAAATGTTCCAAGGTTAGGAATAGACGCTGTCCATGTGAATAGTGCAAGAGAAATGGTTAAATTACATACAAGAGATAGGAATCCCACTCCATCATCGGGATTTAATGTCCCAAGAACAACAAGAAATACATTTGTAACGCCACAATCGACTTCATCTAGTTCAAGAACAAGTTCTGCCAGCTCATTCCCCATTTCAAGTACGTTTCCTAGTATATCGATCCCCGCAAAAGATCATCAAGGTCAATGTAACAACCCACAGTGTGCACATTGTGGCACAGTAATCATTCCATCACCTAAAGCAACATTCCCCCTTATCGATAAACCTTCTATAACCATAAATGATTGGAGTATTTATACAATCAAACAACCAATCCTTAGCAGTAAAGAACTAGATGATTTAGAACTGAGATACGATTTCCCCTTACCAGAAATGATCTTTGGTAATAATCAAGTTAAACTTGTCAATGATAAAACCGGTGCCACTATACTGTTTACCGCATTAGATGCATTGGACTCCTTAAATAAAGAAAGTGATTTTAAGGTCAGTTATCATGAAGAATGGCTCAATTCTCGTAAATCCAAATCATTATCTGAAACATTCGATACGTCGGAGAAAAAATCCAAAGAAATTTCTAATATTGACTTGACTAGTATAACACTGCTTGAAACTATCAAGAATTTCGATTGGACCTATTCTACAAGCTATAAAGGAACCATAACTAATCTTAAATTCAAACCCACAGATCAATCATTCCCAGTTGATAGATTACTTAAACCTGATCCCATCTTATTCTTTGATGAGTCAATATTATTTGAAGATGAATTAGGTGATAATGGTATATCGATATTATCAACCAAAATCAGAGTTATGCCAACATGTCTTCTATTACTTTGTAGATTATTTTTAAGAGTTGATAATGTCATTTTCAGAATTAGAGATACAAGAATTTTTGTTGACTTAGAAACCTCCAAAGTTATAAGGGAATACAAGTGTCAAGATTGTAAGTACAATGATGTATTGGCAAAGATCAATATAAAGAATTTAAAAGATCCCAAGAGTTTGATGAGAGATAGTAATTGGATTGCTGCTAACATACCTGTATTATCAGTAGAATTAGAAGAATCAGATGCATAAGACCAAATATATGATGAAACCTCTTTTTAGATTCGTGGTACAGATCGAACTCTCATGTAGACTGATATACCGAAAGTGGTGGTAAGTTATCGCGCTGAAAAATTTTTCAATATGTATAGATCTATCACCAGGATTAATAAGACCTCCCCCCAAATTATAGCCAGGAAATTCCTTCATCAAGTCCCTAAACTTGATGCAATAGACACATATTCTAAGAATGGGGTTTCTGGGTTATATAGTAAGAGTGGTTTTGAAAATGCATGGATAAATTATCAAAAATACTTGACTATGAATTTAACATTGTTAACTAATGGAACAGAAAATGAACTGAAAACTCCATTCCAAATCTTATTAAATACCGCCAAGCAACAAACTGAACAACATGTGTTCCATTTTGCATCACAAAGTCATAATAATCATTTTGTATTTGAACAATTAACTAATGAATCAGAAGCTGCAAAAACTTCACCATCGAGAAATTTACTTACAAGATTAAAAGAAATAGGCTTCAATAATACCGATGAATTAAGAGATCATATGATACTGGTAGCTGATTCATCTGTTGGGCAAGGATGGGTTTTCTTAGTTGAAAATGCCGATAAATCATTGTCAGTCATGAAATGTAATAATGATGGTACCCCATATTATTATGGAAAAAATCAATCCTTAGACTTAAATGGTGGTATTGATGAACAAAGTTTTGAAACACATTTACAAATCCAAGAAAAAGCTGCTAATAATGAAAGAGATTTTACTTTACCACTTTTAGGTTTAAATTTCTGGGACTATGCTTATATAAATGATTATGGAGTAAATGGAAAAGTTGAGTATTTAAATAATTTCTGGAAATGTATTAATTGGAATGTTGTTAATAGTAGGTTATTTCAATTATAGATAATCAAATCTTGTATATACGAACAATCATTACTCTATATTACACTATGTACTGGATTCACGAGTTAAATCAATCATTAATAACTCATTAATGTCCTTTTCTTTTATGGTGTCTTTATTGACTAAACTTTGATAATAGTCGAACTTGTCTGTTATATCACCACAATTTTCAATGATTTCTCTACATGTTTTATCTTCAAACCAATTTACAGGTAGGCACATTATGAAGTTCGGTAAGAAATCACATAAAATTGAAACATGTGACCATTTCTGAGTTAATTTCTTAAACTGTTTTTTAATATTTTGAGTATCTAGTTCATTATCATTGATTTCATTCAACCTTTGGTTTTTATTATCATTTTCTAATTGTTGTAGCACTTGATCTAAATCATTTAATTTGGCTAATTTTGGTTTGAGTCTTTCAAAAAGTTGTTTTAAATCACTTATAAGGGTTTTGTATTGCTGATTTAGAGTACTGTTTTCTTTGAATACACTTATAAGTTTATTGATGTTTGATTCTTGGTCTTGGTAATCAATAGAGTATAATCGCTGTAAATTGCTTTGTATTGTGGTTTCACTTGATGTTAGATCATGATTGGAATGGTGAATTGATCTAAGTATAGGTAATGATACTTCCAAGTACTTATTTAATAGAATATCAGTCTTGAATCGGTTCTGTGATTGTATATACTCTAACGGATTGCTTTGATACTTTTCTGGAATAGTCTTCACTATATCATCATATTGAATTTCCAATTCCTCCTTTGAAATATTCTGTAAGTTCTTAAGTTCATTCAAATAAATCAATTCATTAATCTTACCTATCAATGTTTTGTAACTTTGATAATACTGATACTCAATGGAGTATAAACTATTATCAGTGGAGTTTGTATGGTAATTAACTTTTGGTAATCCGAAATGATGATTCTGGATATTGGTAAAACTTAGAAATTGGTCTATAGATTTAGATAAGTTATCCATTACATGAATCAAATGATTATTAGACGTGTCTAGCTCGCGGCACTAACAATTCTCAGTAACCCTCACTAACCTCACTAGGACTTCAACTATCTTTGATCAGATAGTAAAATGGATGCATTAATCAAGAAGAAACTTCTTCTAATACATTCTACGGGTGTATTCACAACATTTAAACCTCCTCAAATCAATGAAATTTATAAAGAACTCAAGCAAATAATTATCAATGACTCAATTGATACCACTGAATTATATGATTTATATGAATTACATGTTTACTTATCATTGATCACTAATAACGATACAGAAGCTAAATCATATATCGATAGACTTGTTGATCAATTTGGTGATACTGAATCGGAAAGAATCAATATTTTGAAAAGTCTTTATTTAGAATCAATTGGTAGTAACAAAGAAGCTGTTGAACTTTTATCATCGAATCCTAATGAATTATCACTTACAAGAAGATTAACAACATTCAGTAGAAATTCAAAGGACAGCACTGAATACATTAAGAACTTGAACTTATATTTAGATTTACAACCATCAGATTTAATTACATGGGCAGAATTAAGCCATCAGTATGAAATCTTAGGTCATTATGATGAAGCAATTTTTTGTTTGAAAGAAATCTTGATACAAGAACCTTTGGCTTATTCAATTCATTATAAAGTTGGATTATTGAATTATTACCTTTTCATACAGAATTATAGTAATGATACTTTAAAGAAAGATAAACTAATAGAATTGACTCAATATTTAATAAATTCAAGAAATAATTATTTAAGAACCATTGAAATTTGTAAAGATCATAAAAAGAGTTGGTTGGGGATTTACATCCTAAGCAATTTGAAGTTTATTGAAAAATTAAAAGCTTCAAGCAAAGAAATTGATGATTACAAATCTGGGGTTGAAAAATTAAAGAACTTAAGTTTAGAGAAAGTTAAACTGTTTGATATTGATATTAATGATATAAAAATCGATTATTAGATTTTCTATAAACTTATAAACATTAGTCTAGTCAAATTGTAGTATTCTTTATATATTTTCCTCTTATTAACACCTTCGCTTAAAATTCCCCTTTAACATTCAAATCATCACTTGATAAAATATCATCTAAAATACCAGATGATGCAGCTACTAACCCTAAGAATGGTCTAGATGGATCTAAAACTTTAGATAAATATTCTGGATGATATTGGGTACCAACAAAGAATTTATGATCTTTTAATTCTAATAATTCCATTCTCTTTTCGGTTTCATCTTTACCAATGAATTTTAATCCTCTTGATTCAATTTCATTGATTAATTTTGGATTAACTTCGTATCTATGTCTATGTCTTTCGAAAACAGAATCGTCACCACCATATAATTTCTTTAAGGTTGACCAATCTGAATCTTTAACAAATTTGGTTTCATGAATACCTAATCTCATAGTACCTCCTAATTTGACTTGATCAACGTCTGGCATATAAACAACAGATGCGGTTTCTTCATTGGTTTCAGAATCAAATTCCATTGATGTTGAATCTTTGAACCCTAAAACGTTTCTAACGAATTCAATAACAGCGATTTGTAATCCAAGACAAACTCCTAAGTATGGAACATTATTTTCTCTGGCATATTTAGCAGCAGCTACCATACCTTCAATACCTCTACTACCAAATCCTCCTGGTACTAATATACCATCAGCTTGACAAACATAATGCCATGCTTTATGATAATCTGATAATGAGTTGCTTTTAGTTTCTTCTTCTAAATCACTTGACTCAACCCATTCAATTTTTAACTTACGATGACATCTCATTGATGAATGTTCCAATGCTTTAATGACTGATAAATAACTATCTTTTAAATGAGTATATTTACCAACTAAGGCAATAGTAACGGTTTCAAAGGATTTATCATGACTTGAAGTTAATTTTTGCCAGCTATTTAATAAAGTTTCACCTTTAGTTATAGCATTAGATGATAATTTGATATCATCTAATTTCAATTTCTTGGTTAAATATTTCATCATCTTTTGCTCTTTTAATAATAATGGGACATGATAAGTGGAATTGACATCATGGACAGCAATGACTTGATTTGGTCCAACATGACAGAACATACCAATTTTTTCGATGGTGGCAGCTTCTAATCTTTCTTGACATCTACAGGCAATCATATCACAAGATAACCCTAAAGATCTTAAATCTTTGATAGCAGCTTGAGTTGGTTTGGTTTTTTGTTCACCGTGAATAACTGGTACTAATGAAACATGAATTAATGCAAAGTTTTCAATTCCAACTTTAAATTGAAATTGTCTTAAAGCTTCAACGAATGGAGCACTTTCAATATCACCAACAGTTCCTCCTAATTCAATAATACAAACTTCTGGTTCTAAACCTGATTCATCAACAGGAATTCTACTAACTCTTTCAATCCATTCTTGAATAGCATTAGTTATATGAGGAACAACTTGTACAGTCTTACCTAAATAATCACCATTTCTTTCACGTTCAATAACTGATGAATAAATTTTACCAGTAGTAATATTATGGTCTCTAGTTAAAGTGACATTTAAATAACGTTCATAATTACCTAAATCCAAATCAACTTCACCTCCATCATTTAATACGAAACATTCACCGTGTTCTAATGGTGACATAGTACCTGCATCAATGTTCATGTAAGGATCAATTTTAATAGATGTAACTCTAAATCCTAAAGTCTTTAATAATAACCCAGTAGATGAGGCCAAAACCCCTTTACCAATACCGGAAATGACCCCTCCTGATACAACAACGTATTTCATTCTTAATCAAATATGAGTGAGATGCTTTTCAAAAAAAATTTAGTGAGAAAAATTTCAGTTATGAGTCTCACAATATTATTATTTTCAATTTATACGTTTTAACTATTATTAGTTAAAGGTTTACTTATGAATTTTTAGATTATTATAAAAGAAAGCGAATCCCTCTTAAAATAAATTAAGCGGGAGGAAAGAGGTAAAAAAAAGTTCCTCGCAGGATTTCAATGTGTTTAAATAGTTTTTTGAGATGAGATGAGATTTGTCAAGGATTTATACAGGATATTTTGATTTTGGCGTTTTTATTTAATTCACGAGTTAATTGATTTGGATTTTAGTTTAATGGATTGTGGGTTTATGATTACGCGTGAATCTAACGTGTTTGTGAATATTAGCATGCTGATAAGTGTATCTTAGTGTTTTTGTAGATTTCAACTCATTCTCTTTATTCGTGTCTCATCAACTTGTGAAAATCACGGTCATAAAAGTTTAGAAACTAAAAATTAAAAATGTTTGCTAAATTATACTCTTCACAAATCATTGATCGACTTGAAGTACCTTGGTTAGCATTTTTTGTTTATATTTGCCGGGATAAAATGACGTCAATCATCTTTATCGTGGCAATTCTTTTACAGTAGATAGTCCCCCTTAAACAGTCATAAATAATCTTGCATGCTATCTTTATATTAATTATACAATCTTAACCCCACCAATTTGATCTGAACCTTCTTGTAATAAAATTTGTGCTTTTCCCTGTTTTATCAAAACTTCTTTTAGTATCTTAACTAATAAGTTGTAATCTAAATTCTTTAATACTTCTGGTATACCTGACTCTTCCAGTTTAGTCAATTCATACACTGTCAAAACTGTTCCTAGTTGTCCTGTGTCTTCTACATAATCATATAAAATCTTCGACCAGTCAGTTAAAGATTTCCAATATATTAGTAGACCTAGTTCTGGTTGTTTATTATTAATATAATCAGCTTTATTCAATTTATGTATCAAATGCTCCAAAATATCAGATTTGAATTCATCATTGACTGTACGATTTATCTTTGGATTAGTAAATAATGATGGTATGTCATTAGTATTTAAATCATCAAATTGACTATATATTATTGTTCCAGTATTTGAAAGTGACGTTATCTTATAATACTCACAATATGACAATATGATATCACACCATGAATCTAATTGATGTTGTAGAATGGTGGCATTGGGCTGTTTTGTATATAAAGGTGGGAATGAATGAATCTTGGGGAATTCAAACGGGTTCATTGTGAGAGTAGTGAGACTGACTTCGTTGAGGCTTCACAAATGAGATTTAGTAGAGGTTTGACATAAAGCAATATAAATATTAATCACTCACAAAAGAGCAAAATAGAGAAGAAAATGACCTTCTGAAAGGACGTTTATTATATGTGCATGTATTAACATAACCGGAACTTAAATATACAAATATGAATCATTAAAAAACATTTAAGCTTCAGCCATATCTCTTAAACGACGGATGGTTGATCTGACAGTGGCAGCAGCAGCAGTTGAGACAGCGTAAGCACCACCAGCAACGGTTTTCTTACAAGCACCACAAGTCCAGATACCAGTAGCTCCTCTTTTAACAGTTCTTTTACCACAGAATGAACAATCATACTTGGCGTGTTGTTGAACTTCCATCTTCTTGGTTTGTTTTCTTAAAGAGGAACCATATCTGACACCGAATTTACCGGTAATACCAACTTTTCTAGTTCTTTTAGTCCTATAATTGTTAGTATTCATTCAAAATTAAATAAAAAAATATATGGTTGAAAGCTGTTCGATTTAACTTCATATGGTCAAAAGTTATTTGGATGTATTTCATGCTTGACGTTCACTTAATTCTATTATTAAGAGGATTATTGATTATTACTGTATTTTCGGTCTGCCTTCTATCACTGATATTTTCTTAATACTTTTGACTTTTATTCTTCAGTCTCTTGGTATTTCATTACATTCTTTGGTGATTCACATGGTAGTTATCATATTGATCTTTATATCACTTCATCCATACTTTCCCATATACTTTCCATCTATAAATGATTTCATTAATTACATACATTTTATTTTAATTGATTACTCTATAAAATTTTTTTCAGCTTCTTTTGAGAATTTTTCAAAATGGTGGAAAGTGTTAGTCGTGCGGTATACGAAATTTTGTGAGAGAGATGATACATGTGCACGACCTAGGGCCTCACCACCAATTCTTGTGACTGTGTTTTCTCGTCGTTGCTGAAGGAAGCGACATGTCGGAAGCCCAATACGACTTTGGACGTCTTAAATTATATGTAGGAAGTTGCAAACACAAAGACTGATAGCGGTTGATCAATCAGTTGATTTGACATCATCGATAGTTGGTAGTTACGCAAAGCAATTGAAATGAAATGTCATTTAAGTGGTAGTTCCTTCCTTAGAGAAATTCTTACATTAGAGAATTTCCCATTTTCATCAAGTTCTTCAAGTAAGTTTAACCATAACTACCCCATAGTTTTATACTAATATTTAGCGATCCTTCATGAAATTGATAATTTACCGGAGGTTCCTAGTGTTGAAGATCCAAATGGTTATGGCTTTGAGAAAGCGATGGGACACAACTTCAATGACACAATTCTATGCAAAGATATGTCTACCCCAAAGAAAGCCATTTATGCTGAAGGAGAGTACCCCGATAAGAAACCTGACCCAGTTCAACCGTTTTTCAAACCGATGATTGGTTGGTGTAACAAACCTGTGATACCAACGAGTTTGCATATTAACAATATTGGTAGTCCTCCAACAAAGAAATATAATTCCCCCGGTCTTACATCAATTGACCCTGATGTGATCCATAAAAGAGGGTATTCTTCATATAAAGGTTCTTATAGAAGTCCTCATGGTAGTTTTCCAAGAATAAATCAACCAAACTTGCATGTATATCAACAGAAGAATTTCATTATGCAACAATTGCAAGCCATTGAAGAACTACCAAACTTAGATACAATTTCCTCACAAAGTAGTAATCAACATTACTTCAGTGAAGTTAGAAGTCATCAAAAAAAAAGTTATTCTAAAGTACAAACAGATCAAAAGCCACAAGTACAAGCTGAATCACCCATATCAAAAATTAAGAGACCACTGCCAATCAAGTATAGTTTTAAATGTAAAAAGACAAATGATGATCGATCTAATTATAAAACTTCACAATCTTTAGTCAATGATCAGATTGCTTTAGGCTCAACTGTTCCGTACCATAGAATCGAGAAGCTAGTTAAACCCCCAAGAAAGAAGAGAAGATACGTTAGGCATATTAAGAAGGTAGGTTTTGAGGATGAAGCTAGGAAATCTAGTCTGTCGACTAATTCTTCAAAAACAATCAAAACTGATTCTAAAAGTTCCAAAAGTGAAACAACTTCAGGAATTACTGAAACTGAAAGTACTTGGTCTGGATCAACAGTTTCAGGTTCTACCAACTCTGAAACTTATTCGGGATCCACTAAGTCTTCTTCTTCAAAATCAACAAGAAGATCAAGAGGTAGAACTTCAAGACGAACAACAGAGTCAAGGTCAAGCTCTTCAGCTTCAAGTACCAAGCAGTCAATAAAAGATTCACAAAGAGAATTACCAAAAAGATTACAACCTATCAATAAAACTAACGAAGGTAAGGAATCAACCGGAGGTGAAGTAATTTTGAATAATTTGAGTAACTCAAAAATCCCTGAAACTGTATCATTCCTACAATTCAAATTAGGTTCATATGAAGATAAATCTATCGAGGATAGACTTAGGGAAATTGAGAAGCGTTAATATTGATATCATATTGATAAATGGCCAAATAGCTTAACGAACTACAAATAGCCATCGATGCTAGTAATTACTAGGGAGTTACATAATAATATAAATATATTAATGCGTCTTATATAATCATCTTGCATTCCTGGGAAACAAATCGGTGGTTTCCATATCAATGTCACCATCTTCATCGTCGTTTATCATGGGAATTGTTGTATCACTATTAGGGAAAACTGCTGGTTGTATAATGTGAGGAGCATTTGAAACTTCATCGCCATTTTCAGTTTGAGTCTGGCGTTGACGTAACTCATTTTGATTTGGAACCATTGTATGAAGTTGAGGATGATTCTGCAGTTGATTTTGACGTTGCTGCTGCTGCTGCTGCTGCTGTTGTTGTTGTTGTTGTTGTTGTTGTTGCTGGATTTGATGGACTTGACGAGTTTCTTGGAATGTGAGGTTTTGATTTAAACTTTGTTCAATTAACCTCTGTTGATGTCTGGTATGAATTAATCTTTGAAAATGTTCTCTCATTTCATTAGGGGTCAAGTCATGATCATTAAATTCTCGTAATATTTCACGATTGATTTCCCCCATATCGGGATATGTAGTTTCACCATTACCTTGTAGGATTCCTAACCCTCTTTGTCTTGCCCAAGTAGTCATGTCATCATTATCATCAATATTCAAATCGTTCCTGCCTAAGATTGGATTTGGTAAATTGGGATTTGGATTATTTACATTTAAATTTCTTTGTAAATTTCTACCAATATTTTGAAACGTTTCGTCTTGTTCGATCCAATAATTACGATCTTCCATGACTTGATTTAAATGGTTTCTTAATTGATTAACTCCATTACCTGAAAAAACACAGAATAAGGATTTTTGGTATTCATTAAAATCTGGTGGTGGATCTCTACAATATTGAGTAATTTCTCTTCTTAAGAATGCTGCAATTCCTGTTAATGATAAATGAGTTAATTTTGGACAGTTCTTTAATAAAAGATAAATTGGCCCAATAGTTAAATTCGTACAATAAGATAAATGAACTCTTTCCAAACAATCTTGTTCGCCTCTTCTTCTAACTAACTCTAATATACCATTGTCAGTAATTAATCCACATTTCACTAACCCAATCCTTCTTAATTTTGGCAAATTTGATAATTCAATTAATGTCCAATCTGTTAATTGTGAACAACACGCTAAATCGATATATTGGATACGGTGACATGATCTTACTAAAGATGCTACACCAAAATCAGTTATTAATGCACAATGACCCAAATGAATGTAATGCAAACTTCTACCCAATTGTGATAAAGCCCTTAATGATGCATCAGTTATTTGCATACATTTTGATAATACTACATTTCTTAATCTTGGAGCACACATTACCAATTTTTCAACTAATTTATCGGTTATAGCATTACAACCAGTCATATCAATGATTCTTAATTTCTCTAAATAAAATTCGTTTGGTAATAATTCTAATAATTTATCAGTTATGCCCGCAGCATTTGATATTCTGAATTCACGTAATTGTGATAATTCTAAAAATATCTTTTTGAGATAAGTATCACTAACATTTGGACAATTGTGTAGATCAATTTCCACTAATGATTTACAATTTTCATACATGACTTGAATAGACAAATCTGTTATATTCTCACTATTATTAAATTTGACTCTTTTTAACATAGGACATGATTTAAGTAAATTTATAATTGCAGCTTCACTTACATTACCACATCCTGGAGCATACAATCCTTGTAATCTTTTACAATTTTTAGCTAAACTATTTATTATATCATCATGAATATCTATAACACCCGTCAAATCAATACTCTGTAACCGTTCACAATTATTTAATACTTTAGTAATAGGTATATGAGATAACTTTGTACAGTTTACCAAGGTTAATCTTTCTAATTTCGGACATCCTATGAATAAAGATAACAATTCATCATCGACTAATTTCGTCATGAATGATAAATTCAATCTTTTGATGAAACTCTTATAATTCCAATGAGTTTGTGAGCTCGGTAATTTTATGATATTCTTAATTAATTTGAATGATGTATCGCTTTGCATGTTTGGTCTAAACCAAAGAATTTCAATAATCAATTCTGAAAATTCTCTGCATACGGTTAATAATGAAAATAAATCTTTACGATCTAAATGATGAAATATTTGTAGTAAAACTTCAGTGGGTAATTTCAATAATGGAGAATTCTTATAATTCAATTTTTGAATTTCACTAGTATGTTTAGGTACTGACGTTCTTTGAATAATTGAATCCTTCAATTCATTAAATTCACTATCTTCACCATCATCTTCATCCATTTCATAATCGAGGTCATTCCTTACTCGTTGTTTATGAGTTTTGATTCTACCATTATAAATTATCCCTTGAGGTTCATCTTCATTACCACTACTTGGTGAACTCATTATTTATCTGACAGGTCACTCTAGTTTTAATTTTAAATTTTATTGTTTATAATATATACCCCTATGTATCCCAAACTCCGATTTATAAATCTTTTTTGTGTTATTTAAATTTCCCTGTTTTACTTACCCTAAAACTTATAATAAAATCAATCCCTTTCTATAATTAATTTTTATTCTAATTAATTGGTTTTATTATTTAACCAATTGTTTTTTCGTAACTTATTAAAAGTTGGTTAATGCTTATTAAAGCTAGTTGGTTCTTTGAGCAAAAATGATTTATGCGCATTTGCCTTGATTATGTAATTTGATTTGATATGGAATTATTACAGAGGCTTACACTAAATTTACTAAAAAATATCTATTGACGATAAATATAATCTATAAACAAATTTTTAAAACTAAACTCTACAATTGGCAATTTCGAATGAAAGAATGTCACTAGCACCAGCTTTCTTTAACGCATCCATAATATTACCAAGTTCAGCTCTTTCAACCATTGACGATACTGCAACCCAATCTTCTTCTTCTTCAGATCTTTTCTCTAATGATGAAACAGTTGCAGCTCTTCTACCAGGGGTGATTTTCAAAACATCAGAAATTCTTGATCTTGGGGCATTATAATTACATAAAACGTATTTTTGGGCTGCTAAGATCCCTTCAATTCTTTGAGTTACTTTTTCAACAATTTCTGGGAATTTTGGCTTTTTACAACTGATTAAATGTGCACTTGTTTCTAATACTGTAGTTATAGCTTTTAATCCAGCAGCTCTCATAGTTTCTCCACTTTCAACTAAATCAACGATGGCATCAGCAACTCCTAAAGCACATGATGCTTCAACTGATCCTCCAACGTACCTTATTTGGGTTTTTAAGTCTTTTGAACCTTCAATTTCTTGGAAATAATCGGACGATAATTTGGTAAATGAACTTACAATTTTTTTACCAACTAAATCTTCTGGTTTTGAGTATGGGCCATTTTCCGGTACTTGGACTTGTAATTTACATTTTCCGAATTGTAAATCCAATAAATCATTGACAGAATCAAGCATTTCAGCTTCTTTAATTTGATCTAATCCAGTAATACCTAAATCACAATTACCTTCACCAACGAAAATTGGAATATCGGCAGCTGGCAAAAATATAAGGGCAATTGGTAAACTAGTGGATAATGCAATATCCAATCTATTTGATCTTCTGAATTGAATGTCACTTCCTTTTAATAATTCACAACATTTTTCATATAATCTTCCCTCTATATAGTTAGTATATGAAATCTTGGTCATTTTTGGTCAGAACTCTTCCTTACTTAAAACGACGCTTTTGCTAAGGTTTCTGATTACGGTACATACTTTTTGGAACTGCAAATAATAAACGGTCAGGTAAATGATTGACTAAATCCATCTTGGTTTTACTATGACTCAATGAAAATTTTTGCGAGCGTATCTACCACGAGCCAGGGCGATAGCCAGGTTGCGTCCGATAAGGTGAAATCTAAGAGTTTTAAGACAGCAAGTTAACCGAGGGGTCTGAGGACCCATCAACTTTAACAAGCTGTTTAACGAATCATTAGATGGGTATAGAGAGGTTCTAAGATGCTATAAGAGATTGTTTCCCTATCTGGGTTCGCTCAATGAGTAAATATCGTTCACATATATCGTAACTAACTCTTAACCCTAAATGACTCTTCACTAGTCACAGTGTCAACTTCAGCTTGCTCCTTACTATCATCACTATCACTTTCGTCTTCAACCTCATGCACCTCATAATTACTTTCTATCCTTGTTATACTTTCCTTACTCCTAATACTATACCCATTTGGACTACCGTACCAATACTTATTAAACCCCCAATCAATTAAAATCTTGGCCATATGGTAAGGGGTGAATTCTGGCCATAAAGTTTCAGTTATAACTATAGAACATTCTGGCGATACACATTGCCATAATAAAAAATCAGATAATCGGTAAGTTCCTGATGTCCTTATTAATAGTTCTAAAGGTGGACAGTCTTTTGTATATAAGAAATTTGCAATTGTGGTTTCATCAATAATGAAATCATCGATTTCAGTGGATTTTTTAACGATTTGTTTGATCAGAGTGGTGATTTCATCTCTTGAAGTATATGGGAAACAAACATTTAAAACTGCTCTTGTATTATTCTTTGTAATTTCTTCAGCTTCTCTTAATAATTTTATTACGTCAGGTTGTAATAAGTTTATGTTACCTAATACTTTGATTTTGACACCATACTCTTCACACAATTCTCCATGTTGAGTTATTTGTTGAAATCTTTGTTTGGCTAAATCCATTAACCATTTGACTTCATAACTCAGTCGTTTGAAATTTTCAATCAGAAATGCATAAACGGTAGCACACTCTATACCTGATTCATATAAAATTTCTAATATACTAGCCATACTTTCAAATCCCATATTATGACCTTCTTTTAGTTCAATGTTGTGGGCTCTGGCATATCTTCTATTACCATCCATTATGATACCAACATGTTTTGGTACGGGACCAGTTTGAATTATATTACCAAAGATCTTTTTAGCTGTTGTTAATACCCAACTATAACCTGGGAACGTTGATATCCATTGTGACATCGTTTATAATTAATGTATATAAAGATTCCCTTTATTTAAGGGCCCTGTGAAAGATGTTAAAATGTTGAGTTTCTCACTTTTTCTAGTCTCTGGTTCCACACCTTTCTGTACTATCTCATCACTCAAAAAAAATTGCAAATTTGTAAGCAGCGTTTATCTTAATTGCCATTACTAATTTGTTAACGAGTATAAATACCAAGGCAATCCCTAATATAAATCACTAGTCAAAATGTCGGAACAATATAATCAAGAAAATGTTGAAGATGAGCCACAAGAAGAGTTTATAAATCCTGAAGATGTTGGTGAAGAAGTTACCGATGATCCTCATCAAATAGCTCCAGAAGATGATGAAGGTGATATGGACATTGATGATGATGAAGATATTATAGTTGATTTAGCCAATAATTCATGGACTTATTTTGACCAACATAAAGATTCAGTTTTCGTTATATTTAAACATCCTACATTACCAATGGTTGTAACTGGAGGTGGTGATAACACTGCTTATTTATGGACTACACATACTCAACCACCAAGATTTGTTGGAGAATTAGCCGGTCATAAAGAATCAGTAATCACTGGTGGGTTTACTAATGATGGTAAGTTCGTTATAACTGGTGATATGAATGGGTTCATTCAAGTATTTAAATCAAGTAAAGCTGGTCAAAGATGGTTAAAATTTGGTGAATTAGAAGAAGTCGAAGAAACATTGTGGGTAAAAACTCATCCAACTTTACCAATCTTTGCATTTGGTGCCACTGATGGATCTGTTTGGGTATATCAAATCGATGATGAGTCCAAGACTTTAGTTCAATTAATGTCAGGATTTTCTCATTCATTAGAATGCAATAATGGGGTTTTCATAGATACTGGTAATGATGATGAATTACAATTAGTCACAGTGTCAGAAGATGGTACTGTAGTTAATTGGAATGGATTTACTGGTGAAATCAATTATAAATTACAACCTCATGATGACTTTAAAGGAGTTGAAAGTCCTTGGGTTACTATAAGTGTTTTGAAAAATAGAATTGCGATTGGGGCCCGTGATGGACAATTAGCCATTATAAATAATGATTCAGGTAAAATCGTTCATAGTGTTAAAACCTTAGAGAATGTCGATGATATTGCTGAATTATCAATTGAAGCATTAACCTGGTGTAGAAACCCAAGTATTAACTTATTAGCAGTTGGATTAGTTTCAGGTGATTTACTTTTATTCGATACTAATCAATGGAGAGTACGTAAATCCATAAAATTAGATGATAGTTTAACTAAATTAGATTTTATTGAAGACACTGCTATATTAGTAGGGTCATGTATGAATGGTAAGATATATAAATGGGATTCGAGAACATTAGATGAAATGTTCGTTGGTGTTGGTCATAATATGGGAGTATTAGATTTCGCCATCTTAGATAATGGTAAGAAATTAGTTACAGCTGGAGATGAAGGAGTTTCTTTAGTTTTTGAGGCATAATAATGAGGAAACTAAAGCATCTAAAAGATGAGATTGTATTATAGCAGTGCGCGTCTATACCGCGTACGCGATATTTTTATATAGACTTATAATAAATAGAATATCACAATGACAGTAGATACTATTGAAGAACCTCAAGTTAATTCTAGTAAGCCATCATCAGCTGATATGGCATTTTACTATGAAAGATTGCTACCATTTAGATACGTTTTCCAGTGGTTGAATCATTCTCCTAAACCAACTAAAGATTTTACAATGAGAGAGTTTGCTTACGAACATAGATCTGGTGCCTATCAACGTTATAATTCATTTGCAAGTTTAGAAGAATTTAAGAAATCTGTTGTTACTGCCAATCCCATGAGATTTGAAATTGGTGCAGTTTATTCAGTTAATCCAAAAGAACGTAAAAACTTACCTAAAAATGCCCTTAAGCCTTTAGCTAAAGAGTTGGTATTTGATATTGATTTGACTGATTATGATGAAATTAGAACGTGTTGCTCGGGGACTTCGATTTGTAAAAAATGTTGGAAGTTCATAAAGGTTGCCACTAAGATTATTGATGTTGCCTTGAGAGAAGATTTTGGATTCAATCATTTAATTTGGGTGTTCTCAGGTAGAAGAGGGGCCCATTGCTGGATAAGTGATGCAAGAGCAAGAAACTTGGATGAAACTGTTAGAAGATCAATCGTTGAATATTTGGATGTATTAGGATCAAAACAAACTAAAATGGGTAAACAATCATTAAATTTAAAACGTCCATTCCATCCTCATATTTCAAGATCTTTAGATATTTTGAAAGATGCATTTGTTGAAATCGTCTTACAAGATCAAGATGTCTGGACAACTCCAGAAAAAATCAAAGAATTATTATCATTCATACCTGATAATGCTTTACAAGAAGAATTATCCAAGAAATGGAATTCTACAATCTCTTCTTCCAAACAAAAATGGGAGGATATTTCAAATATTGCACCAAAAGTTATCAAGAACCAAGCTCAATTGAATATGGTTAATGAAGCTAAAAAGGATATAATATTCTTTTACTTATACCCAAGATTAGATATTGAAGTTTCTAAGCAGGTTATTCATTTATTAAAATCACCATTTTGTATTCATCCAAGTACTGGTAATATTTGTGTACCATTTGATCCTCAACATAATTTAAGTGATAATCATGAAGATGATGAATTTGGATTTAACCCAATGAATGCTCCAAATTTAAGAAGTATTCAAAACGAATTGGAAATGTATGATTCTCGCAGAGTAGATAGGGAATCTAGCCAACCATTGGAAGATGATGAAGATACTAGAAAGGTTGCTGATTATGAAAAGACAAGTTTGAAGCCATATGTTAATTATTTTGCAAAGTTTGTTAATAGTTTAGTTCAAGAGGAGTTGAGGAGTGCAAAGAGAGACAGGGAAGAGCTCGATTTCTAATCGCCTGAAAGAAGCGGTGAACTGCTGTGATGAAGATAAGTGACTATAATGAATCAGGAAGACGAATAACTTATGAAAGGGATGGGGCAATGTGATACCTCACATTCAATATTTAAATAATATACATGACTATTTAATAAATATCTATACTATACACTTCCCGTCTATTATAAATACTGAAACCTTTCCTTTAGCTTAGGTAATGCAAAGGATCAAATAATTGTACAATTTCCACCATATTTTGGTCTATCATCGGTAATTGTATCTAAAGTTCCACTGTTATTCTTAATAATAATTGTCTCCTCCTTAGTAATGGTTTCATTAACTAAAGTAGAACTTTCAGATTCTGGGTCATTAACATCATGAACATACCATTCTAAATAACTTCCTGCTTTATTATACTTCACAAAACCAGTTGTAAGATAAATATCATTATAACATAAGTTAGGATAATGCCAATCAGGGATATGAATTATAGTTGGAACCAAAACATGATCTTCTTTTGGAATTGAAATCGTTAATGAGAATTTGACTGTTCTCAAGTCAAACTCAGTGGCAACAATATCACCTACACTAGCAATAACATAAGGTCTAATAACCGCACTAGCAGCTCTAACTCCATCTGGTGATGGATAACATCTTTTAGTATGTCTATATTTGACATTATCAGCTGTCCAGCAGATTAAGGAAGAATCTTGCAATGACATAGCATCGTCATCTTCTTCCTCAGAAACAACTGATTCTTGATCTAATTCTTCAATTTTATCTTGGATTTCATCAACATCCACGTCTTCTGGATCTTTTTTGATTTTAGATTTAATGGTCTTGACTTTATTGTTAATACGTCTAGAACTGGCGGACTTGATCAATGACACGGTGGTAGAAATCGTTGATCCAACTAAATCGTTGATCCCTCCAAGATCGTCAAACCTTAAGTTTCTATCGTCAGGTGACCAAAATGAAAAATCTTCATTGTTCCATCTATCACCGTGTTTATGACAATTTATAGCGGTATAACACCAATAAGTATGCGACATATTCAGTCCTTCTAATGCGTAGCTTAATGCATCCAATGCATAGGTTTGCGAAGAATATCTTCCATCTTTATAAGCCCGCTTATTATCCATATCAAATGGCATACCGGTTTCCGACATTATGATTGGAATGTTTCCTAAATACTCCACACACTCACGTTTGATTTCATTGAATTGTTTACGTAAACAGTTCCTAATAGCCCTTTCTCCAAACACTATTCCAAGAACAGGATTGAGGTACCTTCCTCTCATAATCCCAAGGGTATCAACATTATATTTTGGGTTCCATGTTTTGAACATTAATGACATACCATCATAATAATGTGGACAATAAATGGTTCTTTTATCAATAATGTTTCTTGGGTCAGTCTTCAAGTTTGGGGGAACTTCCAACACTGGTGGTTGTATCATAAAGAATACTTTAGGTGCAGCTGACCTGATGATCTTCTTATACTTTATAACATAATCCACAAAGTTATTATTAATGAAAAAATTCATATCAATTTTATCGGGTTTGACCCCACTATACATTTTAAAGTTGTGTCTTTCTAAGAATTGATTAAAGAAATTTGGTTTCAGAAGCTCACATGATTTAGCAGCTTCTAGAAGTCTTTGGTCTACAGGTAATTCATTAAAAGTTTTCCAATTAAGTCTTTCGTAGGACCAGATTCCGGCTTGCAGGAACAAACATTCCCCGATAATCCAATTATCACTTCTTTTCCATCCATAATGGTCATCAATAATTTTAGCTTCCTCTGGGGTCATCCATGCTCTTAATCCTTTAGGATCAACGATTTCTGTACCGGACTTTTGAGGTCCTGCTATGGTGATTCTATAATCATCAACTTCACAAGGAATCCCCATTCCTAATTTAAATGCTTGGTAAACAGTTGGAGTTGTTCCTACTCTTAATTGTTGAGAGTCAGGTAAATATCCTAAATGAGAATGACCAATTAACCCACAATTTGGTTCATTCATAGTTTCAAATCCCATCAACGATCCATCATCAATCATAGCTTGATTCTTCTTCACAACTTTCTTCCAAAAATATTCGATACTGCCGAAGAAACATTTTTGTAAGTAAACTTGAATATTTTGATCATTTATCCTTAGTTTAGGGAAATAATTCTTACCTGAAAAGAACATAGTAAACATCACTAAAGATGCTAAACGTTTATAATTTGTAGGCCAAATCATTTTGGGGAACGAATCAGGTTCAAGGCCATTATCATTAGCTCCCAGTTGAAACCTTTCTTCATTATGTAGTAATGCTGCTTCAGTACAAGCAAACCTCTTTGGTTGTAATCCAGCAGCATATAATGTCCACATAGGTGCACCACTACCTCCTGAGAACCTTGACCATACATCTTGATGAACATCTATAAATACATATAAGCCCCCTACTTTATGAATGATACTTAATATCTCATTTGTATAATTAATGAAATCATCATCATACTTTCCTGGCCCTTTATGTTCTATAGCCTCCCATGTTATTATATACCTGATTGTGTTGTACCCCCAGGACTTTATTCTTTGAAAGTGTTGTTCGGCTTCATCTAAAGGAAATGGTCTCCCTACAAAACTCACATTATCACCATCCCAAAATATGTCATCTTCTTTGTTGGCGTTACCTTTATACGTAGGCATATTAGGATTCATGGGTAATTTGGCTGACCCATCAACGTTTATCCCCTTTAATATGACTTTTCTTCCGCTAGGATCAATGAAATGACCATCCTTACTATGTAAATATTCACATTTAATTGGCTGATCATGGTCACTTTCAAGTATCGGAGTACTAGCGTCAAAAGTCCGTCTTAAAGATTTAATCCCTGACAACGATACTTTTGACGTTGTACTATACAAACTCATTCGATCATTAATGGCATCAGATGCCTCTTTTACATACTTGTACCCTTTCATGGATAAGTAAATTTTTCTAACGAGTGAAGTTTATTTTGTGAATGTGGAGTTATTATATGTGAATGTGAAAGTGCGATGAGACATGAACAATGGGTGAGCGTCTTGTGATAGTAAGGACCAACGTTCTGGAAGCAAGCTGAATAATTTAGGAAAGTTGTCTTAGACTTGTTTTAATTTAAACCATGCTAGTATCTATATCAATATTCTAAATTCATTTGTAGTATGCATTATATTATACACTGTATTATACACTATACTTCATGTTTTAGGCCATGACTCCAATAGACAGCCTTCACACCATGCGCTTCGCTGTATTCGTTTAAGAATCATGAAGAGTCCCTAAAGCCTTATTCTTTGACGCAATCTGTGCAGACAACCTCCACGACTCCTCAGTACTAAATTTGTCATACAATGGTACAATCTTTTGTCTCTTTCTCGAACCATCAGATTGATGAAAGTAACTTGGCGCAACCTCCAACAACAACTTTGGGTCAATCAGAGTACTACATTGCATATACTCTTTAGTAGTTAATAATAATGTATGGTACATTATATAATCAGGATTCTTATTTAATAAAGCACTTGATGGATGTAAATATACCGTTGTATCTTCCACTAGAGTCTTATACCCTTCTTGATGATCTCTTTTGGCTGCATGTTTAAAGAACCCAGAACACAAAGCTTTTATAACCTTATCATAGTCTAATCCACATGAGGATATCATATTTCTATGTTGAGTCATAATCTTCATCAATTGGTTCTTGATCTCTTGTGCCTTTCTTAAACTACGTTCCTGAATGAAATTGTCAATACACCATTGTTTGTTATACCCATTTAAAGCCCAAGACCTATAAACATTCAATAATGTCATATGGTCACCTGATGAATGATGAAACCTAGCTTTCCTTTGATCCGCTAACCCTGCTTTATCTTTAGGTCTGTAGAACACAGTTTGTACCGATAACATAGCAACAATGGTCAAAATTTCTTCAGAACATTGTAATTCAACAGCTGATATTAAAGTCTTAGATAACTTGGGTTCCATAGGAAATTCAGACATTCTTTTGCCTAACTTGGTCAAATACCCTTCTTCATCTAATGCTCCTAATGTGTACAATTCTTGTAAAGCATTAAGTAAAGTATGAGTCTTTGGAGGGTCCATAAAGTCAAAATTCAAAAGATCATTTATCCCCATAGTCTTCAAAAGAAGTATGGTATTAGAAAGATTACTTCTTTGAATTTCTGGTATAGTATTAGGTAACATTTCAGTATTAAAAGCCTTTTCAGTGTATAACCTATAACACTTCCCAGGCCCGGTTCTACCAGCTCTACCACTTCTTTGATTAGCTTGAGCTTGGGAAATTGGCGACACTTTTAAGGAATCCATTCCCAATTTAGGATCGTAAGCATTGATCTTTACAAACCCTGGATCAATCACATAATAAATCCCGTCAATTGTGATTGACGTCTCTGCTATATTTGTAGCCAATATGACTTTCCTGGATCCCTTAGGTGTGGGCTCGAAGATCTTACTTTGCATTTCACTGGGCAATGATGAATACACAGGAAGGATAATAAGCTCAGGCATGGAATCAAGAGCTTTGAGTTTGTCAAATAGAACTTCACAACTGGTATCGATCTCCTCTTGACCTGTCAAGAATACTAAAATATCACCTTCGGGTTCTGACACATGGATTTGGATCACACAATTTAAAGCTGCTTGTAAATAATCCAATTCTGGTTCTCTGGTGTATAATATCTCTACTGGAAAAGTTCTACCTGGAATCTTAACTATAGGACAATTATTAAAGTATTTACTGAACTTGTCACTATCCAACGTAGCAGATGTGACTATGACTTTAAGATTTGGATTCTGCGATACGGCGTTCTTCAATAATGCAAAAAGTACATCAGTAGCTATAGTTCTTTCGTGGGCTTCATCTAACATTATCACACTATATTTGCTCATCAAGGGATCGTTGATGGCTTCTCTTTGCAACATCCCGTCAGTCATATACTTGATATTGGTACTAGGTTTACTATTATCATCGAATCTGATAGTATACCCTACATCATCTCCTAATCTGCTTCCTCTTTCTTCTGCCACTCTTTTAGCCACAGATTGGGCTGCAACTCTCCTTGGCTGTGTACATCCGATGATTTTATGTTGTCCATTATAGTCGTTAAATCCTTCTTCTGCTAAATACTGTACGATTTGTGTGGTTTTACCTGACCCAGTTTCTCCTACAATGACCATAAACTGGTTTTCTTTGATCTTGCTTACTAGTTCATCTCTCATATCAAAAACAGGTAATGATTCACGTTGTTGCCTTATAGAAAGATCAGTTCTTTTTCCATATTTGACACCTTCTTGAGTCTTCTTCCATGTTCTCTCAACTTGTGTACTTTCTTTACCCTTGATGGGGTCCAAGCTATCAATGCTCTTCGACTTTTTGATCCTCTCTTGTTTATCCTTCTCCTTTTGTTCTTTTATCTTCTTATCCTTAAACTCCCTCGCTAAAGTCGATCCTTTCATAGCAGCTCTTTGCATTGATCCTTCTGGGTTTTTAACAATCTTTGGTGGTTCTAAGTTATATAATACTTTGGTCTGGCCTTTAAGAAAGTTGGGTTCATCAAATTTCATCTCTATATTAATATCGACTTCTGGTTCTTGTACCTTACCTATACTCTCCTCTTCAATTCCATTGAGTTCAGGGTAATCTTCAGCTTTGGCAACTCCTGATGCTATTAATTGTCGAATTTCCCATTTTTCAGGTGAGGTTAACCTTCTCTTCTTTGGTGGTTCTTTTTGTTGTTGTCTACCTCTTTGTTCAATCAATTCCTCACTCCTGTCTAATCCATTCAATTGATCAATACCTCGCATGGAAAGTCCAATCCTTTGCTTATTTTCATCTATATTGGTCACTTTTACAAACACTTCTTGGTTGATTTTGAGAAAATCACTTGGCTGTCGTATCCTTACAGATCCATCAAACGATATTTGTGATATATGACATAATCCTGTTGTGCCATTAAATTTTACAAATGCACCAAACTTCGTTAAATTCGTTATCGTTCCTTTATATATATTATCCACTACTGGTTTTTCTCTCTTTGTATACTTTTCCTCTATTTTTATTGGTTTTTGGTTGGATTCCAGTAATCTATTGTAATTGTTATTATACTCATGTTTGACATGTGTCTGTTCGTCTTTCATTATATCTTCAAATTCTACCTTTTTATTGGGTATGGTTAACGCAGGCACTGATAAGTCATCTAATTCCTTGATCTCTTGTTTAATCTCTTGCTTTATTTCCGTCTTTACTTGTAATACATTAATGACATCATGTATAAACTCATCAGGGAACTCTCCACCATTTGTAAGTAAATCCTGTTTGAAGTTGTTATACAAGTCACCATCTTTGATCTTGGATTGGTGGTAGATACTGGTGATGAACTTGGCTAGGGTAGAGTCCGAATCTTCAATCCCTAGATGTTTTAGTACTAGGTCTGATAATGCTTGTGTTTGGTCCATCGCGATGAGATAGTACCGTCAGGTCTCATGTACTAGTTATTAGAGAGTACACAAAGAAGATCTAGAGATTGGGACTGATTTAGGAATAATGTAGTGGTTAAGTGTAAGTGTAGCTTGACTAGGAATGATTATGTTAACGAAGTTGTATCTAAGAATAGCTAGGTCAAATAATTGTCAGGTTAAGAAATAACTAGGCTAAGAAATAACTAGGCTAAGAAATAACTAGGCTAAGAAAAACCTAAAGACAACTGGGCTCAAAGGTTCAAGAACAAAGCTGACAGACAATCATCGTGGTAGATAATTGCACCCTTATCTCTTAAAACTTATAAACACCTTCCCCTTGGTTATTACTGTAACTCATTCACACACTTTAGGACAAAAAAAAATACATCTAAACAGTTAGTATATAATCAGAATTTTCTACTATCAATGACAACTTATCTTCATGGAAATCAGTTGTCCCTATCAAATGTTCATCATTACATACACTTCTAAAAGACAGGATTAAGCTCGAACTAACAACAAAGTTGAAACTGATAATAAAGTTGAAGTCTTCAGCAAGGCTTGTTGGAAAAATTTTAGCGAGCCGACCCGCTAAATCCACGTCTCAATATACAAACGCCAATCTAAACTTCAGAAACTCATATAAACCACAAATTCTCCGTTAAAAACCACACATAGAAACGCCACAATGTTTCATCTAGCATCATCACTTTATACCCAATACACAAAACGAGAACAGTATAATATTTTAATCTTAGGGTTAGATAATGCTGGTAAAACTACGTTCTTAGAACACATTAAATTATTATATTCAAGTCCTGATGCCAAAACCACCAAAGCCAAACAAGACACATCATCAATTATAAAATCCAAAAGAATTCTACCAACAGTTGGACAGAATACAACAACTATAAAGTATCATAGTGAGAATGATAACAATTCATATAATAACATCAATCTTAAATTTTGGGATTTAGGAGGACAGAAATCGTTAAGAAATATGTGGTCACGATATTATTCATCGTGTCATGGAATTATATTTATAATTGATTCCACGGATACAGAGAGATTTCAAGAATGTTATGAGACATTAATTCAATTAACCCATGATGAAAGCTGGGGTAATGAGTCTAATAATTATGAAACTACATTAAATGTGCCTATAATAATGATGGCTAACAAACAAGATTTACCTCAAGCCATTGATTTGGTTACATTAAAGACTGGGGTGTTTATACAAGTAGTTAGTGAATTAGAAGCCACTGATCTGAAATTATTACCAGTGAGTGTATTAGAAAATCAAGGGATTAAAGAAAGTTTAGAATGGTTAGTATCAAGATTAGTTTATAATAAGCCTAATAAACAACCGGAATTCAAATGATTAAGGTTATGATGGAATATGGATCGGAATTGCAATTATGTACAGTATGCAAAGTGAGGTTGAAATAAGGTACAATGAGATGACGTATATAGATCCAATACACGAGTATGGAATAGAGTAGTCATACTTTAGTAGCGGTACTATTAGCACCACAGGGCCCTATTAGAATCTCAGCCTTAAGAGTGATACTACCTAACTTAATTCTTGACATTGCCTTCGAGCCACTTAACAATAAAACTTAAATAGTAACCAATAAGTGTTATGTGGCTTGTGATAAAGCAAACACTAGCAACTGCAACCATTCGCTTAACATACTAAATGTTAATCATAATTCTACTTATCTCTTGTATATATAAAATAAAGTAGTGTATATAACATAATGAAATTGCTCCACAATTGTTCATTGCTAAAAACCAATTGCTGCAAAAAACCGTCTCATCATAAATTTCATATTTCGAGGTGAACCCTGAAATTTTCAACTTTGCTGTCATCATTTAAATTTCAATTTAATTTTATATAATTACCGATAATTATATCAATTGATTAAATTTGATAATTATTTGATAATTGGAATAATGTCAAGTTCCCCAAGTTTTTTAAAAAAATTTACAAGTTCAATCAAGAAATCGAATTCCAGCACAAAATCTGATTCTGATTCACTTTTAAATTTATTAGAATCGGCCTATATTGAAGGTCAAAAACATGCAGAACAAGAATTTGGGAAGAAAGTAAAGAATTATGGATGGTCAAAAAATTCAGCAAAATATTATCAAGATATAATTGATCAATCGTATCAAGAAGGATTAAAATCTGGTAAACAGCACAACCAAGCAAGTCCTAAAACTCCATCAAAGTCAAGTCCAAGATCGACAATTAATGATACTACATCCAGCACAAGTAGTAATGTTATTGCATCAAGTTCGGTAGGTAAGATTTTGACTACTCCTCCTAAAGTTAATCGTCAACCCGTTGATAGGGGACCACCAGGGGATTTCACTAATGAAAAGAAACCAATTGATGATTCCTTAGTTGATAAGGACCGTTTATACACCAATGATCTAGTTGAGTACGGTAATGATGCTGGTACTAAAGAAGGTACTGGATACTACTTTGATCCTAATGATACTCAAGGAGGTTATTATGGTAAGAAAAACACCAAAGAACATAATGAAGCCACGTTAGCTAAATTAGAAAAACAACGTGATTTGAAAACCAAACCAACTGGATATGAAAACCGCGATGATTATGACGAAAAGGATACCAAGGACTCCAAGGATACCAAAGATTCTAAAAATACTGACAAAGACTCAAAGAAGGATAAAGATACGGAATCTAAATCTGACAGTTCTAGTAGAAAAATAGAACTTGATCCTAAAGAAGAACATGAAAGGAATAAATCTTTATTCAACGAAGGTGGAGTTAATGGCGCCACTTCTGAAGTCCATCCAGGTCATAACGATCATAATAAAGCTTACGGTGCCGCTGGTGCTGCTGTAGCTGGAGCCGCAGGAGTTGCGGGCTACGAGCATTATAAAAATAAAGATGATAAAAATTTTGACGCTAACCATGCTAACACTGCCGTTAACGACACTACCACTGAGGTCTCTAAGGACAGTTTCAAAGACAGTTCAAAGGATGTTTCTAATAAACATCTTCAGGAAGGTTCAGCAGGGGTACCACCTTCAAGTAATGATTTTAACTATGAGGATGAGATTAGAAGAAATGATAAAAACTTGAACAATACAAAGTCAAGACTTGATGCTCTCCATAATGAAGATAATGCTTCAACCACTGCTATTAAGAGTCCAAGCTCAGAGTATCCTCCACAAGATGACACTTTAACTGCAGTCAAGAATGCCGGTGTACTTGGTGGTGTTACTGCCGGTACTGCAGGTGCTATTGGAGCTGCTAAGAAGATGGCTGGAATGGATAAGGGTCAAGGACTGTCCAAGGGAGGTGATGAAGTTCATCAAGCTTACCAAGAGGGAGTTAAGTCAGGCGCTTATGATGCTGGTAAATCGACTAATGGTACTGATGCTACTGGTGGTGATGCTGCTGGTGCTAGTGCTAATAGTGATAAAGACCCGGGCTACTTTGGTAACGCCAAAACCTTAGATCCTAAAGCTGAACCAAAGACTCAAGTCAACGAAACTAGTGAACCTTCAACTGGAGTTTTAGCTGGTGCTACTGGTGCTGTAGGTGCTGTTGGTGCTCTTGCAGCTGGTGCTTTAGGATTTGGCAAATCTGATGCTAAGTCCATTTCTAAAGATGACCAGTTAGTCATTAATAATGCTTATGAAGCTGGTAAAAATAAAGCCACTAAAGATTTGTATGAAAATAGTAATGCTGACAAAGCCGGAAAGAACAGTGGTGATAAGTCTATTGATAAGGAAATCGGAGCTGGGGGTGTAGGTATCACTGGACCTGATGCTATTGGGTCTGCTGGCACCAAAAATACTATTGCTGGTGTTGCTGCTGGTAGCGCCGCCGGGAGTGCTGTTGGTGGTTCTCATAGCTCTCATGATAATGGCCAAAGGGCCCCCGCCGATTTTGATCAAAGTCTTGACGCTTTTGGAGTTCATGACAAATCTGTCACTACAGGTGATAAGTCTTTAGATCCTACTAGCCAAAATAAATCCTTAGACTCATCCAAAGCACAACAAAATAATAAAGATGCTAAAAAAAGTACTGGTGCGCTTGGTGCCAATGCTTTAGCAGGTGCAGCTGGTGTAGCTGCCGTTGCTGGTTTATCTGGTCAAGACAAGGATAGGGATTTGAAGGATAAAGATTTACAGGATCTGAAGGATAGAGAAGGTGTTGCTGGTGCTACTGGTGCTGGTTCTAAATTAGACCCAAAATCTAAAGATTCAGACTTTGAAACTCCTGATAAATCTTCTGACACTTCAGATACCAATGAAACACCTAAGAAGAAGAAAGGACTTTTTGGTATTTTCTCATCGTCCAAGGGTGATAAATCCGTTGAATCAACTCCTAAGAAGTCAACGGGATCCAAAAACTCTAAGTCATTGGTTGAAAATGTTGCTGATCATCCTGACGTAGCTGATAAACCACATCATAAAGGATCTAAGTTTGTTGACGATGAACCTGAACAGGCCAAACAAGATACTGTTCAACAAGTTCCGGGGCTAACCTCTGAAACTGATGCCATTAATAAAGATAAGTCCAATGATAAAGCCAAAGGTGATGATTCTCATGATAGTCTCAAAGCTGGTGGTATTGGTGCAGCAATCGGTGCTGGCGCTGTTGGAGCTGGTGCTGCAATCAGTTCCCTTGGTAAAGGTAAAAACGTTGAAGGAAAAGATCCAAACTCATTGGTTGAAAACGTCGCCAATCATCCTGATGTGGCTGAACAACCTCGTCACAAAGGATCTAAATTTGTTGATGATGTTGAAGGTGAATCCAAAGACGATACCGTCCAACAAGTACCAGGATTGGAATCAGAATCTGATAAACTTGGTAAGGATAAAGACTCTAAAGACACTGGTGCTAGTGCCGGTGCTGGTAGTGGGGTCGCCCTTAATACTTCACTTAAAGGTGGTAAAGTTAATGATCCACATTCATTAGTTGAAAATGTTGCTGGGTACTCTGATGTTGCTGATAAGCCTCAACATAAAGGTGATAAGTTTGTTGATCAAGAAAAGTCTACTGGTACTTCTGGTGATGATAATGTTCAACAAATCCCCGGTTTAGTTTCCAAATCTGCACAACTCGATAAAGATAAGAACAACTCAACTAATGATGTTGACACTAAAACAGCTACTCCATCAACTCCTAATAAATCCGACTTAGAAAAAGAGGATTCAAACTCCAGTCCTTCAAAAGGATTATTAGCTGGAGCTTTAGGTGCGGCTGCTGGAGTTTTAGGATACAAGGGGTACCAAAATTCTCAAGAGTCCGATGATAAGATAGACTATAAAGATGCTAATGTTGATGACATCAAACAAAACCTTAATGCTGATGATTCACAATTGAAATCCTCGAAGGGTTCTGCTGGAAGAGATCCTGCTAAAGATGCCGCTGTAGCTCATTATAAGGATGCTGACATCAAGGCTGGTGGTACAGGCGCTGGTGTCTCTGGCACTGAAGCCTCTACTACTGGTTCTACTAGTACTAAGTCCGACAAATCAGATGTAAGCAAAGGTGGAGTTATCGGAGGTTCAGCTATTGCTGCTGCTGCCGCCGCTACTGGTTTATCCAAGAAGCCATTCAACAAAGACGGTGATGATGACCTCGAGATTCCTTCTCGTGACTTAAAGGAATATTATGATGCCGGATACGAAAAAGGTTTGGCTGATACGAAGTCTGGTACTAAAAGTAAAGGCACTAGTAAAGGTACCACTACAGCTGCTGTTGCTGGTGTAGGAGCAGGTGCTGGAGCCTTGGCTGGTGCTAAAGCTGGACAAGCTACTGGAGCAGCCCATGGATCCAAGAAATCTGACATCTCTACTTCTGGTCTTGAAGTAGAAGTCATCGGTGTTGATGATCAAAAACAAGCTGCTCGTTTAGCCAAAAAGGCTACTAAAGAACTAAAAGCTCAAGGGGTTGATTTAACTTCAGGTAAATTAGTCATCAATACTGAAACCAAAGAAGTTTATAAGATCGATAGCGATGGGGTCAAGGAATCGTCTCAACATATCAGTGATGTAGATGGTAGTAAAGATAGGAGTCTAAACCCAGAGTACTCCGGTAGTGTTCAACCACCAAGATCTTCAGTTAGCCCAAAACCATCAGCTGAGACTAAAGGATATGATGGATCTATCGAAGCTCCACAAGGGTATGTAACACCACCAAGATCTGAAGGACATGGGATTTCACCTGAAATTGCTGCTGCTGTTGCTGGTGCTGCTGGATTAGGTGCCGGAGGTCTTGCTTATAGCAAGCATAATTCTGAAAAGGATAAAGGGTTGAAGGAAGGTGGTGCTAGTAGTGGTACTGGAATGGGTGCTGCTGGAACAGACGCTGCCAATTATGGTAGTACCGGTCCCAGTGCTCCTAATACTTCAGCTTATGCTGGTGGTTCTGCTCCTTCTAATAAAGACATTGGAACGGCTGGTGCTGCTGGTACTGCTGGTGGTCTAGGTGCTGGTGGTCTAGGTGCTGCCGGTTCTGGCTCTGTCCCTGGCAATGGTCATGAAAGTGGTAATGATGACCCTGATATCGTTGTAACCGTTCAAGGTGGTAAAAATGACGAAGAAGCAGGTGCCATTGCTCAAAAAGTCATCTCCTCTTTAAGAAACAAGCCTGAGATTTTAAAGACCATTAAGGAAATTAAGATCGATGCTAATACTGGGACTGTTACTGATGAAAATAATAAGTTCATTGATCAAGTTACTGTTGATGATTCTACTAGTACCACTGCTGCTGCTTCTCCTGGTGCTACTGGAAGCCGTGCTCCTAATACTGGTACTGGTTCTTCCGGTGGCCACGGTAAAGAAGTTGCTGCTGGTGCAGTTGGTGCTGCTAGTGCTGCAGGTGTTTTAGCAGGTGCTAAATCAAAGTCTTCTACTGGCAACCCACCACCAGCTGAACTTGACACCCAACCATTAGCTTACAACAAATCATCAAACATTGAAAAGTCTGCTAATCCTGCTCATCAGGGTGTCAATGAAGAAGGTAGAAACACACCAAATTTTACTCACGAACCATTAACTGATAAATCTGGATTACAAAAAGGGCCACCATCAGAAATTGGTCATCAACCTTTAAATTATCAAAAAGATAGTAATGTTAGTGGATCAGGTAATCCTGCTCATGAAACCGTTAATCAAGGAGCATCTGCTAATACTACCAAACCATTAGCTAATGAAAAGAGTGGATTAACTGATGAAGAGATCTCTTCAGCTTTGGCTGGTGTTGGAGGTGGTGCTGCTGCAAGTGCCATTGCTCACAAACATCAATTGGATAGAGAAGGATCTAAAGTATCGGAATTGAATCCAACTCCTGCTAATTCTAAGGTTCCAACCACTAATTCTTCAACTTCAAATATCAAAGGCTATGATGCCAATGCTGATAAAGACCTTGATGAAACTGGAGCTCCAATTGACAATACGTTGAGTAAAACATCAACTGAAGCTAAGAAGAAGAGGGGGTTATTTGGTGTATTCAAAAAGAAGTCGAACGATAAACCAATTGAAAAGAGTACTAAGAGTACTAGGAGCTCAAAGAGTTCAAATGCTGATAAGTCTACTACTTCTAGTAGTGATAATGGAACTGGAGTCCATAAAGATCTTGATAATGATAAAAGTGCCGCTGCTGCAAGTGCTGGTGCAGCTGCTGGTATCTTAGGAGCTGGTGCAGCTCTTGCTCATCAAAAGTCTGATAAGGGAGTCGATAAAAGTGCTGGTTTAGAAGCTCCAAAATCATCAGTTTATGATAGTAACTCATCATCAAGTTTAGTTGGTAATAATTCTGAATCCAAGCAAGAAGCTAAAGATGATGCTTATTATGCATATTCTTCTCAAAATGTTAAAGGTGGAGATATCGCCAAAACCGATAATAAGTATGATCACGGAGTAGTTGAAAATAGAGGAGTTAGTCCTTCAACTAAAGAAGAGTTATCAGTTCCAAGATCTCATAATGAAAATGTTGCAATAGAAATTGTTGGATGTCCTGAAGACGTTGCAACTAAACTACAATTAGAGAAACAAAAAATTCTTGATCAACATCCAGAATATATTCCACTGTCAACCAGGAAAATAGTGTTTGATGCTAAAACTGGTATTGCCTATGACGGATTTGGTCAACAAATTCCTAACTTATCAACTTTAAGATCTTATTCTTTGGATGAAAGATTTAAAGATACAAAAGTTGAAATGCCAGGTTCTTTCTTTAATTAGAGTCATTTCTGTTTTAGTTTTTATGTAGTTTGTTTTAGTTGTATAATGTATGATGAACAATGACGAACTTGACTCAAAGGGTCGAAAATCTTTCCCTTTTAATTTCTCCAACTATCGTCTAACATTTAAGCTATATGTATAACTGCTCCCGTACACCTTTTCTAGCTTCTCGTACATATAGGGCTAAACCCTTATATTCACGTGCTCGAGTGACCCTCGCAGATAATTATCGTGTCTCACCCACCGTTTTGTAAAGAAAAAAAAATCTCAAAAATTTTTCAAAATTTTCAAATCCACATTAACACTTTGAAATGGGTATGTTAATATCATAATAAAAAAATAGAATATCACAAATTATTCGTTTTCAAAAGTACATATAAGATCATAAGTACGGACAGAGTGTATATCCATTTTTCCAGAAGTTTCCCCTTGAAGAATATGTCATACAACCATCATTATTTAACTATATAAAAGTCATCGTATATTCATCATAAAGAGACCAACTATCAGCATATAAATCACATTTTCACTAAATGGTGATAACAGAATTCTATTATAGTTTGCTTGAGTAATTACTAACAATTATAGGTAGAGTTATTCGTAACCAAAGAAAGGGTGCTGGTTCAATCTTCACCTCTCATACTAAAGGTAGAAAAGGTGCTGCCAAATTAAGAACCTTAGATTATGCTGAACGTCATGGTTACATCCGTGGGGTTGTTAAATCAATTATCCATGATCCAGGTAGAGGTGCTCCTTTAGCTAAAGTTGTCTTCAGAGATCCTTATAAATATAAATTAAGAGAAGAAACTTTCATTGCTAACGAAGGTGTTTACACTGGTCAATTTATCTATGCTGGTAAAAATGCTTCATTAAACATTGGTAACATCTTACCATTAGGTTCATTACCAGAAGGTACTATTGTCTCTAACGTTGAAGAAAAAGTTGGTGACAGAGGTGCTTTAGGTAGAACTTCAGGTAACTATGTTATTATCATTGGACACAACCCAGATGAAGGTAAAACCAGAGTCAAATTACCATCAGGTGCTAAAAAAGTTTTAAACTCTGATGCCAGAGGTGTTATCGGTGTTGTTGCTGGTGGTGGTAGAATTGATAAACCATTATTAAAAGCCGGTAGAGCTTTCCACAAATATAAAGTTAAAAGAAACTCATGGCCTAAAACTAGAGGTGTTGCTATGAATCCAGTTGATCATCCTCATGGGGGTGGTAACCATCAACATATTGGTAAAGCTTCAACTATTTCAAGAGGTGCTGTTCCAGGTCAAAAAGCTGGTTTAATTGCTGCTAGAAGAACTGGTTTATTACGTGGTTCCCAAAAGACTCAAGAATAAATTATTTAAAAACCTGTATACAATATATGATGGAAATTTTCTATAGTTTTGAATGAGTTTATGTCTCTTTGTTATTAATATCAAATATATAAATCAAGATACTTACCTATACAACTATTTAATCGTTGAGGTTCGGTGGATTCAACTGATCTATTCAATTTTCAACTGGAGTAACATCGACCTTTGAGGGGTCTTCTGGCTCTTCGCTTTTCAATTCGGCTTCTGCTTTAACTTCTGATCGCTTAAATTCCTCAACTTCTTTAACCTTAGTAGCTCCTTCGGCTTTCTCTCGTCTCTTCTGATCAGCGGCTAGAACCTTTTCAATTTTACTAACAAACGCAGGTCTAATATAAACTCTATAACCATTCAATTTCTTCTTCTTCAAGGTTTCAATAATTTGGTCTAAAGTTTCATCTCCAATAGTTAAAGTAACTAATCCACAAGTTTTGTGTCTATAACTAAAGAAATGTCTTCTAGCATTTGTTTCTTTGAAGATGTAAATTTGTTTGGGTTGATAATCATTGAAAAAGTCACGAAGTTCTTCATCTGTAGTGTTAGCATAAAGGTTTGGTAGGTAAATAGTATCAGTACTAACTTCTTGCTCTGATTCTTTAGCTTCGTCTTTATCATTACCCTGTTCAGCTTTAATTTCTTCATCTTTAACTTCAACGACTTGTTCTTTGACATCTTCGTTAACTTTTTCCTTAACTTCTCCTTCTCCTCTATCCCTCTTTTGCTTGGGAACAAATGGAACATGTAACTTAGCATAAATTGTTCTATCTCTAAAACTAACACCATTAAATGATTTGATTACCTTTTGAGCTTCGTCATTATCTTCAAATTCAGCATAGGCAATTCCTAAAGGTCTTTTAGTTTTTCTAAAAGCAACAGTATGGTTTGGAATAATAACGTTGATTCCATAGTTAGTATTTAATTTATTTAATTTTATTTTTGCAATTTTTACATATAGTTAAATTTCTGTGAATTTCACTTATAAATTGTACTTACAAATTAAAATCTTTGAATAAATCGACAAGTTCGTCTTCGGTGGTGTAATAATCAATATTACTGAAATAAACAGTTTTTTGATTTGACATGGTTTTGTATTTCCTGGTAATTTGAGTAATTACACAAATAGGTTGCAAAGAGCCGCATGATAAAAATTTACTAGTAGAGATTGGCGGGCGAATCACAGAATGGCTTCTTTCACAATTTCTAGACATGTAAAGACAGAGATTTGTAGGTAATTACATGCTAATATGGAACTATAGCTTATCGAATTGATACAAGATATCCATAGTAAAGGTTATAAAAAGATGAACCAGAAGTACGTATCAGAAACAATAGTGCCGACTATAAATACTACTTCCAAAACCATTATATCAATATGATCCTATAGCCCAAAGCTGTCACCGATCTATTAAATCCCTGATTTCCTGAAGAAGCCCTGGTATAGGCAACTATAGCATTATCTCACTTACCCTAGTACTCAAAAAGGTACTCAAAAAATTATGCTCGCTAGTGTGATCTCATGAAATTACTATACAAAGAATCACCACGTACATTAGTACTTTATTCAGACACTCATAGTCTACAATTCCGACAAATCAAAAACAAGAAATCCAATGAACCGGTGGTTGCAATTGAATTAACTTCAAATGATCAAATTCGAAAAGAAGACGGATATAGAACGTTAATCAATCGTGATGTTTATGGATGTTTAGGATTGATCAACGTTGAGAACCAGAACTTCTTGGCTATAGTTACTGGTGCTATAGTTGATGTAGCACATCCTGTAAGTTATGAAGCTGTTAACAAAATTTATTCAGTTGATTTCATATCATTATCCAAAGATACTTGGGATTTTGTAACATTAGACAGCAAAGGTATGCCCATAATCAATAATGTTGAAAGTGATGATCAGGATGATGGAATGTATACTACCGAACCTCATCCATGTATTGACTTAAGAAACTTATTATCTAATGGATCGTTTTATTATTCTAATGATTTTGATTTGACTTCCTTATTACAAAATAGAGGTGTTAATAAGTACCAATTGCATGAAAAAACTACGGGAAAAATCGATTTACAACATTATCAAAAAGAATATATGTGGAATTCATTCATGATGAAAGGTTTGATTAAATATAAAACCAATTCAGAGCCAAACGTTCAAGCTGTTATGGATGATAATAAATTCTTAACTACAGTTATAAGAGGGTTTGCTAAAACTATCAAATTGAATTCAAGAGGCGATACTATCACTATAATATCTAAACAATCTTGGAAACGTGCAGGTACAAGATTTAATGCCAGAGGTATTGATGATGATGGGAATGTTGCCAATTTCGTTGAAACCGAGTTTATCTATAATAATCAAAGCAAGAAATCGATTTTTTCATTCATTCAAATTAGAGGTTCGGTACCTGCATTCTGGGAACAAGATTCAACATTGATTAATCCCAAGATTACATTAACAAGGTCAATTGATGCAACTCAACCAATGTTTGATATGCATTTTAATAATGTCTGTTCCAAATACGGAGTTTGTCATATTGTTAATTTATTATCTAAAACCAAACCTGCAGAAGTTCAGGTTCTGAATAGATACAAACAATTGTATAATAATTCAAGAAGAAGAGATGAATTATCATATACGGAATTCGATTTCCATCAAGAAACTAAACAGGCAGGGGGATTTGGAGGTGCTACTAAAATCATTCCATTATTGTTTGATTCATTAGAACAATTCGGATGGTTCGTTTATGATTCAGATCAAGGTGAAGTGGTTACCAGACAAGATGGGATCTTCAGAGTCAATTGTTTAGATTGTTTGGATCGTACTAATTTAATCGAACAAGTTATTTGTCAGAATGTATTAGAAAACATTTTAAACAACCAATCATTCACTGGAGGAAACAGTTCAAGAGACAGATTTGAAATTGAGGATATTTTGAATAAATATAGAAGTTTATGGGCTGATAATGGTGATGCTATTTCTCAAATTTATACGGGAACTAATGCATTGAAATCTTCATTTTCAAGATCGGGTAAAATGAACTTAGCCGGTGCATTGAGTGATGTTACTAAATCTGTTTCAAGAATGTACCAAAATACATTTGTTGATAATAGAAAACAAAGTACTATGGACTTATTATTAGGATACGATACTAAGAATAGTATACCTGTCAGAATTTATGATCCTGTTAGTGATTATGTACATGAAAAACTTAGAGCTCTTGAGTCTTCATTTACCAGTTATAGAGATATCACAATATTTACAGGAACTTTCAATGTCAATGCCACATTACCTAATCCAAGATTTGATTTAACCCCTTGGTTATTCCCTTCGACTAATGCAGGAATTTTACCAGACATTTATGCTATTGGGTTACAAGAATTAATTGAATTAAATGCAGGGTCCATTCTTAATGCCGACACATCAAGACCTGGAAAATGGGCAGAATTAATTGAATCACAATTGAATAGTCAACAAGAACACTATTTGTTATTAAGAACCGAATCGATTGCTTCAATGACAGTATTTTTGTTTGTAAAGAAATCCCAAATTTCATATATTACTCAAGTTTCAGGATCAAGTAAGAAAACTGGGTTAGGTGGAATTACTGCTAATAAAGGAGCATGTGCAGTGAGATTCGATTTTGGGGCAACTCCATTTTCTTTAATCACATCTCATTTAGCAGCAGGTGTAGGTGCAATAGTTGAAAGGTATAATGACTATTCCACCATCATGTCAAGTTTAAGGTTTATAAGAAACATGAATATTGCTGACCATGATCATATTATATGGTTTGGTGATTTGAATTATAGGATTGGATTGACTAATGACCAAACAAGGTCTCTTGTACAACAACGGGCATTTGATGAATTATTTGAAGTAGATCAATTGAATCAAGAGATGCACACGAAATCAGGAGCTTTCTCACTTTTCAGGGAAGGACCAATAAAATTCAATCCAACTTATAAATTCGATAAAGGCACTTCAAATTATGATAGCTCCGAGAAACAAAGAGTTCCTTCTTGGACAGATAGAGTTTTATTTAGAAGTAAAGATGATGTAACACCACTAAAACAGTTGAATTATGACAGTTTAATGGAGATTGAAATCAGTGATCATAAACCAGTATTTGCAACATTCAAATCGAATGTTAAGTTTATTGATGGACCAAAGAAAACTCAATTACAAAAGGAAATTTACGAAGCTTATAAACGTGAGCATGGCAATCAAGAAACTGCTAGTATCTTTGAATCATCTAGTTTAGATAGTTCAACTTCAAGGTCTAATGGTAGTGATTTCACTACAGACGCATTATCAGAATTAAACTTATTGGATGATTTCAATCTGGCACCACCAAAACCTAAGAGACCAGTTTCTAGTACCACACCAAGAAGAGTACCACCACCGCCAACTAGTAGAAGAGTTAGTGAATTTGATACCAAATCCGAACCAACTAGAACCGCTAATACTTTACCAAGGAAATTGCCTCCTTTGCCAACGGACATTCAATTACAAGACAGTTTCAATTCAAGTGTAAGCAGTCCAACTCCAATACCACCACCAGCCAGAAAGACCACCGCATCTGTGCCAATTGGGTTCTCATCCACACCATTAATTCCATCAAGATCAAATTCAGCAACGCCTAAATCCTCACCCTCAACACCGGCACCGACTCTTAATAGAACGGATTCCAAAAATCAAAAAGTTACTCCAATGATTCCAAGTAAACCATCATCATTGAGTGGAACCAAAGTTCACCAACTTGAACAACCAACAAAATCATCATCACCAGGACCCACACCACCACCGCCCAGAAATAATAACGAAAATAGAACAATGTCGGATTGGAAGCCTTTGATTCCAAAATAATTTATAGCATAATACACACTAAGCCACACAGCCGCGCACATCACTGAGCCCCTATAGAGAACGATAAGGTCGGTGATTATCATGGAGATAATAGGGTTTAAATTAGGTCATAGACAAGAAATAAAACTGTTCACATGAATTTTTGCTTTTCATGCACACTAAACCATTTAATCCGTATGAGTCATAGAAGATCTACGCCCCCTAGAGCCGTGCGTACGGCCCTGAAAAAAAGCGGTAATTGAAAAGCGGTAGCATCACTTTCCGCTTTACGCCTTCTAAACCCTTTTTAATCCTATCTGAACCTAAAATATTCAATCGACTAAAGTTTTATCTTATCGGTATATAACTAGATGAAACTATAACCAAAACATTTCATCATCATTAATAAGTGATTTATCTAATATTGTTTAAATAGCGGCTAAATTTTACAACCTACATATCGACCATGGATAATATTTCGCTTGAATCAAGCATCCCTGAAAGATTAAAACATCAAAAACATACGTTTTCATTCTTAACATCTAGAGAAGTTCCACCAGTACCTCTAGATGATGAAAGAAGAGAATTGCCTTATTTATATTCATGGTTTAATACATTATTTGTATGGGTATTACCGACATTAAAAACTGGCTATAAACGTACAGTTCAACCAAACGATCTTCCTTATCTTCGAGCTAATATGAGAACAACTCAAGTTCATGACCGATTTATGGGTTATTTCCATCATTTCAATGATAAATGTAAACAGCAATATTTACTAGAAAAATGTAAGAAAAGAGGCGAAACTTTAGAAACTTCAACTTTAAGTGTGGAGCAGGATTTAGAAGATTATGAAATAACAACCAAGTACATTTTATTGGTGATTCTTCTGACAATGAAAATTGATTTCAGTGTATCAGTTATTTCTGTAATTGTTGGTAATTGTAGTTCACCATTTTTATCATTACTAACTAAAGCATTAATTAATTTCGTAGAGCATAAGACTATAGATAAAGATTTACCTGTTGGTAAAGGTATTGGTTATGCTATTGGAGCAGTTGTATTACTATACTTTTATTTTTATGTTGAGACCGTAGCAGTTTATGCTGCTAATTTGTGTTCAACTCAATTAAAAGCAGCCATTACCAAAGCTTTATTAACTAAAGGATTCACCGTTGATGCCAAGGGTAGATTTTTTTATCCAGCTTCAAGATTAGCTACTTTAGCAGGTACTGACTTAGCCAAATTGGATCTAGGATTTTTGTTGGCTCCAAATATTTTCGCTGCAATTTTTGGGTTTATTATATCTGTAGTTTTACTAGTTATTAATTTAGGTGGTAGTGCTGGTATTGCATTGGCAATTATTTTTTGTTTGGCTATTGTATTTATTTTCCTATCATTATCATTAATCAAAGCCAGAGGTCAAGCGCTTGGATTAACTGATAAAAGAATTAACTATGTAAAAGAAATCATTCAAAATCTAAGGATTATTAAATATTACAGCTGGGAAGATAGTTATGATGAAACTGCAGTCAATGCAAGAGTAAATGAAAGTAAAGTTTTGTATAAGATTCAACATATTAGAAGTACAGGGTTTGTTTTAATGTTGGCTCTTACTCCTATTACTTCAATGATTACTTTCTTGACATTGTATGCAATTGGTGGTGACAAGTATACCCCCGCTAATATTTTTTCCTCAATTATCATTCTTCAACTTTTATCTGAAGTATTTGTTGTCTTACCATTTGCACTTGCCTCATCTATTGATGCGGTTGTTTCTTTGAAGAGAATCTTTGGATTCTTAACTAGTGAGGAAGCTTCAATTCATGATAATATAAATTTGAATGAGGACAGCCATCCTTCAGATAGTTTCCTAGATCAGTCAGTTATCAAAGTTCAAGATGCAAGTTTTATTTGGGAAAGGTTTGAACAAAAACCCGAAAAACCTAAAGCTGGTTTTTTTGGTTTGAAAAAGAAGAAGAAATTGGAAGCATCTAAAGAAGTTGAGGAAGTTAAATCCGAAAACATTGTTGATAATAAACAATATGAAGGTTTAAAAAATCTTAATTTCAAAGTTAAACAAGGTGAGTTAATTATCATCACAGGTACCATTGGATCAGGTAAAACATCATTATTAAACGCTCTTAGTGGATTCATGACTCGTACTCAAGGATCAGTTGATATAAATGGATCACTATTATTATGTGGGGCTCCATGGGTTCAAAATGCTACTATTAAAGAAAACGTGTTGTTTGGTAAAGAATTTGATGAAAAACGTTATGAACATGCTCTATTCGCCTGTTCATTGAATGAGGATTTAAGAAACTTACCGGCTGGTGAAGAAACTGAAGTTGGTGAAAGAGGTATAACTTTATCAGGAGGCCAGAAGGCCAGATTAAACTTAGCAAGAGCAATTTATGCTGATAGAGACATATTATTATTAGATGATGTACTAAGTGCAGTTGATGCCAAAGTAGGTAAACATATAATGGAAACTGGGCTTCTAGGACTACTCAAAGATAAAACCAGACTTTTAGCAACTCATCAATTATCATTTCTAAGTTATGCTGATAGGGTTATCTTTTTGAATGGTGATGGGACTATTGATATAGGAACTGTTGAAGATTTGGAAAATAGAAATGATGGATTCAAAGCTTTATTGGAACATAAAGATAGGGATGATAAAGAGGGTAAGAAAGATGATGAATCTGAATCATCTGATGAAGAAGAAACACAGGTCAAGAGAAGTCAAGTTCAAGAAATTAGAGAACTTGATACTGACTTAAAGACTGACGGGAAATTAATTGAAGCCGAAGTTAGCGCTGAAAATAAAGTTAGTTGGGAAGTTTACAAATCATTTTTCAAATTAGCATCCGGTAAGTTTCCACCGTTTATCGTATTGTTAATTTCAATTACAGTTATATCCCTTACGGCATTCACAAATTATTTTATCAATGTATGGTTATCATTTTGGTTAGAAAGAAAATTCGATAGAAGGGATGGATTTTATATTGGGATTTATGTTATGCTTACCTTTTCTAATGTGATATTTACTTATCTTCAATTACTTTTATATATCAGAATATTTATTATTTCATCGAGGAAAATTAATGTGGCTGCTATTAAAAGAATCCTTCATGTTCCAATATCATTCATGGATACAACACCAATGGGAAGAATATTGAATAGATTCACGAAAGACACTGATAGTTCAGATAATGAGCTTATTGAAAATTTCAGATTAGGATTATATATGCTTTCAAATATAACTGGTGCATTAGTTTTGAGTATTATTTATTTACCATGGTTAGCTTTAGCATTACCATTCATTGTATTATTTGTTTCAGCCATTGGAAGTTTCTATCAAGCGTCAGGAAGAGAACTTAAAAGATTGGAATCGGTTCAAAGATCACTTTATTTAAATAATTTTAGTGAAAGTTTAAGTGGTTTAGACACTATTAAAGCATATGGAGCCGAAGCTAGATTTATTCAGAAGAATGACGAATTATTTGATCACACTAATGAAGCTGCTATAATGGTTAATGGTATTCAAAGATGGGCATCATTAAGAATTAGTGAAGTTGCATTCTTTTATTTATTAGTGATTGTATTTTTATGTGTATTTAGAATTTTTAATATCAGTGCAGCATCAACTGGACTAGTTGTATCATATTCATTCTCAATTCCTGGGATGTTAAATAATGCTATTAGAAGTTTGGCATTAGCTGAAAATGAAATGACCAGTTATGAAAGAGTTTATGAATATGCTTACAAATTACCTCAAGAAGCAGCATATCATAAACTTGAAACAAAGCCTGAACCAGAATGGCCACAACATGGCCATATTATATTTGATAATGTTTCTATGAGATATAGAGATGGATTACCAAAAGTACTTAAGAACGTTTCATTTGATATTAGACCTAATGAGCGTATTGGAATTTGTGGTAGAACTGGTGCTGGGAAATCAACGGTTACTTCAACTTTATTCAGATTAACAGAATTGTGTGAAGGTACAATTCATATTGATGGGATTGATATTTCGACATTAGGATTGAATGAGTTAAGGTCTAAACTATCTATCATTCCTCAAGAATCTGTACTTTTCCAAGGTACTATTAGAAAAAATTTAGATCCTTTTGATGAACTTGATGATGAAACACTTTGGGTTTCATTGAAAAGAACTGGTCTCATTGATGAAGAATGGTTTGAAGCTGTTAAGAAACAAACTGATTCTCAAAACCTACACAAGTTTCATTTGAATGCTGTTGTTGAAGATAATGGGTCTAATTTCTCTCTTGGTGAAAAACAACTTATAGCCTTTGCCAGGGCATTAGTTAGAAACTCCAAAATTTTGGTCTTAGATGAAGCTACATCTTCCGTTGATTATAAAACTGATGCTAAAATCCAGCAAACCATCACTAACGATTTTGGTCATTGTACAATCTTAGCAGTTGCTCATAGATTAAGAACCATTATTAATTATGATAAAATTTTAGTTCTTGATAAAGGTGAAGTTAAGGAGTTTGATACTCCATGGAACTTGTTTACTGATGAGAATTCTATTTTTAAACTGTTGTGTGATAAATCAAAGATCACAGAAGATGAGTTTACTCGTGATTGAAATAAGTTAGGTGTAAAGATATACCGAAGTAAATAGATAGTATGAGGAGATAGCCCCTCTCAATAAATGATTAGTAAATGTTCGTATCTCAACAATTAAGGTTTATTCAATGCACATTAAAGGTGGGGAGGAGTGCACAAACTCTAAAGTGTCAATTGGGGTTGGTAAAACATTGGAACGATTTTTTAGTAATTATATTTTGATCCCTTATTAATGGCCTGCTAACAAATGTCAGCCGTTAGATTTGTTAGTGCTACGTTACAGTGTCATACCAGGGATCGGCATGCCCCAAAGTTACATCGATCCCCCGCAGTTAAACAATAGTTTCCGCCCACACTTGCTACGGACATCGACAGGTTGTAAAAAAATCCTAAGACCATGTTGTTGACGAAGTTAATCAGACAATTCAACTGACACTGCTTTACAGTATATGGTACTAACGTCCACATGAATTAAGCCAGTAAGTGGAATTGGACCCCCAGCATCTCGGAGTTACGCCGTTGCGTCAAATTGCGCTGACAATAGCCCTTTATCCTACATATCGGAATAATGATTTCACGATCGAATATCGAGCCCCTCATGTGGGGTCGTTAAAATCTATCACCTATATATAGAGATCAATTTCAAAATTGATGAATGAAGATTCTGAACATTAGAAAATTTAACAATGCCAACAGAAATCTTTAAATCTCGTCATTTCCTTAGAGGTGCAGCCCTTAGATACTGTGTTGTATTTTGTAGTTGTACTGGGTTCCTATTATTAGGGTATGATCAAGGTGTAATGGGATCAATTATCGGAGCGGATAATGAGTTTGGAAAACAATTCGATCATCCAAGTTCAAGTATTCAAGGATTTATAAGTTCATCATATGATCTTGGATGTGTTGCTGGTTCGATTATTGCATTTTTTATAGGTGAAAAGTTAGGTAGAAGAGCCATGATGTTCTTTGGGGCTTTTATTATGATCATAGGTACGATTTTACTTGGGAGTTCATTTCATAGAGCCCAATTCTTTGTAGGAAGAGTTGTTACAGGATTCGGTAATGGGTTTAATAGTTCCACCATTCCAGTGTACCAAGCAGAAATGGCAAGACATTTCGAAAGAGGTAGACTTTTAACCTGGCAAGCTGTAGTTACAATTGCTGGTGTGGTTATAGCATATTGGATAGGTTTTGGATGTTCCTATAGCACAAATTCTGCACAATGGAGATTCCCAATTTCATTCCAAGGAGTTTTTGCAGTAGCTTTGGCTATAGAAACATTCTTCTTACCTGAAAGTCCTCGTTGGTTGATCCAAGAAGGAAGATCCCAAGAAGCTGCTGAAGTTTTAGCTGCTTTAGAAGATGGTAATGTCGACACTACAGCTGAAGTTGTGGTTAGACGCAGAGTACAAATTGAAACTGCTATTGAAATTGAAAATGAAGGTGGCCCATTCCAAATCAAAGAATTATTTGGTGGTGGTGATGTTCAAAATTTCAGAAGAGTTCTTATTAGTATGTTCGTCATGATGGCCCAACAATTGAATGGATCTAACTTCATTAATTATTATGCTCCTAACTTATACACCAACACCATGAATATGTCCAGAACTACGTCTTTGATTTTGGCAGGATGTACTGAAATTGTTTATCTTTTTGGATCATTTATACCAATCTTCATTGTAGATAAATTCGGTAGACGTAATTTGCTTATATGGTCATCTGTTGGACTTTCATTCTGTTTTATAATGGTATCCATTTTATTATCTATTGGAGGATACGGTTGCTCCGTTGGTGCAACAGTTTTTGTGTTCTTGTACCAGATCTTTACAGGAGTTGGATGGTTGCCAATTCCATGGTATTTAGCTGCAGAAATCAACACTACACGTTTAAGATCAAGAGTTCAAGCTATTGCGTCAGCATTCAATTGGCTTTGGGTTTTTGTGGTTGTTCAAATAACTCCAACGGCTATTGCCAATATCAATTGGAAGATCTTCATAGTTTTTGCAGTTCTTTGTGCAGCTTGGATCCCAGTAGTTTACTGCTTTATTCCTGAAACTTCAGGTTTAGAATTAGAAGATATAGATTATATTTTCAAAAGAAAAGGTATTACCAGAGGTGTTTTCAAAACAAGAGGTAGAACCGTTCAACATGATGTTCATGCCAGAGCAGTTCATATTTTGGATGATAATGACGAAAAGAATATTAGTGCTGATGAAGTTGAAGACATAGATGCTGAAGACATCGAAAATCAAATTTCTTAGTGTAATAATTTAGTGCAATTTCAATTCTTTATTTTTGTATAGTGAACATATGAAAGATTTACGTTTTCCTCTAAATTTTGGAATAAGTTTCTCGGTATGTTATTTTGCAGTCTCGGACTTTCTTTTATAAAAAGTCCTTACCATTTCTCGGGTTGGCTTTCATTCGGACCCCACACTTGAATTGAGTTGCTGCTTTGTTAGATTTTGACATGTTCATTACCCAAAACTTTTATAGGGGTTTTTATGGGACTCTTATGGGGGACTTTATGCAGAAAATGTGCAGTTGTGCAGGATTGATCAACCCTTCGGTAGGTCTTTCATTCATATAGGTAAGTTGTTTGAATTGAAAGCGTTAAGATTAATTAGACATTGACATAGGGAATTGAAAGAAAAAGATAAACACAGGGAATTGAAGAAGCTTAAATAGTTTTGGGATTATCTAATCCCCATCTTGAAACCCGCTATAGCTAGTTATCCTCCACCAAGAGATTATGTTGCACCCACTTTTTATTCTACAAATGCGGCAATTTCTGGGGTAGATACGAAATAATAATCAAGCGAGTTAGTTGATAAAGTGGACATAGTTGATGAGCCCAGATTAGTAGAGGGGAATGGATGTAGATCTAATGGGGGATTTTGCTTGGCTCTAATGGGGGATCTGGTGTTATTTTGGTGTTAAGTTGGATCATTATCATGGGGATAGACCGAAAAAGCAATTTCTTCTCGTTATAGAACCGGGGATCTAGCTCCCTAACTAAAGAATGAAATAAAAACAACAAAACGTTTCTCTCACCAAAATAGCAAGACACCTTTACCTGCCGTAGTCTGCTTATTCTTAATCTCTTGATCTACAATTCTCAATTCGCACTCAACAATCAGTAAATATGAGTAGTAATAGTAGAAGAATAAAGAACGTATCAATATCGGTACCGATATTGTATGGGAATCATGCTGTAAAATTAACCGATGATAAAAGAACAGCTATAACACCACCTGATCATACCCATGAATGGACCGTATTCTTGAAACCAGCATTAGACAATATAGATTTAACGCCATTAATCAAAAGAGTAACATTCAAATTACATGAAACTTATGAAAATTCCGTAAGATCAATAGAACATCCACCATATCAAGTCACAGAAACTGGATGGGGGGAGTTTGAAATCATCATAAAGATTCATTTCCATCCTGGTAGTGAATTAGGTATAAATGAAAAGAATTTTCAAATTTTCCATGGATTGAAATTACATCCATTTAATCCAAAAATCCCAATAAGAGAAGATGGTGAAATTCATTCAGTGTTGTATGATGAATTAATTTTCCAAGAACCTACAGAGACCACCTTTGAAATATTAACAAGTAAACCGGCCAATTTATTACCTGAGAAAATATCAGACGAAGAGAAAAGAGATCAAGAATATTGTAGAAGTGATGAAACTGATGAACTAGCAAGATTAGATGTTTACATTCATAAAGTTAAACAAGAAATCGAAACCCAAAGAAATAAATATAAAGACTTAGAGCAAGAAAAGATTGCTTTATTACAATAGTGTATATTATGAATATATAAATAAAAACTTTTATTTCGTTAGTCGTTTCGTACGTGTTTCTTACAACATTTTTATGAAGGATAGTTAAGACAAAAATGGAACCACTTCATCAATAACTTGATACAAATCTTTTATGCAAACCCCAAATCTTTCATGTGCATTAAATGGGTTTAGCCTTAAAGGTACCTTTACTCTTACCAAGCCATTACTTATAATCACCAAATAATTCAAAGGGTAAAGACCACCACCACACGGATGTAATAGTTTAAAATACTTTGTCAACTCTACACATTGTTCATTACTCATAACATTTAGATTATCACCCTCTTCCACACCATATGAAACATAAATTATCAGTATATCAAGATCATGTAACATTTGCTGAAAGCTCTGCATAAAATATTGACCTTGGGCGTCCAAAAACAATAAGATCTTGGGTCTGGTGTATAGATCTAGATCCATATCATCACAAGATTCATCGATTTGAATAAGAATCGACCGTTTGACTCGTTTGGCATGTGTGATGGGTAAAAGATGAGTGGGAGTCTGAATAGACCCGGTATTGGAGGATTTGTTGGGTGATAAAGGTGGTGATATGATATTTAATGGTCGTTTCATAATGAGATCTCCACACTTCACGCGACCTTTAACAATTTCTATCTCTCTGAATGTCGCCTGGGATGAGATGGCTGTATGAACTGAGATTAGTAATTAAACATGACTCGATGTAAAGTTATGTAGGAAGTATTAAAATTAATGTCTCGTAAACGGGTATTCATTCTGCACTTAAGCGCTATAAACAATTTTAGTTTATGGTATTGCAGTAATTAACCAGAGGGGGTCAAGAGCATTAAGCTTACCTTATCTAATCTTATCTACAAGTCCGAAAGCCCCTAACTCTATTAGATTAGACGACCATGAAGAGTTGGATACATCTTATATTATGCTATTTGGCAGTAACGATCCTTTGAATGTGATCCATAAACAGTTGCATACTTAAATCATCAGTTAATATATCAGTTTGATTACCATAGAAAATATTTGGATTGGTTGAATACGTAGAACTTGGATTCAATTTCGCCATTAAAAACCTAGCTTGAGATCCACCTTCATCACAATCAATAAATCTTGGTAATGGAAACCTATCCATCAAAATTTCCATAGCTTCTCTCTTTGGTGCTTCTAAGAATTCTTTGAAATGTTCATACCCTTCCATTTCATGATACCCTAACCTTCTCCATTGTGCGATAGTTTCACCATGATAAATCAATATTTGGAAGAATGTATCTAGTAATAAAATTCCATTCTTAGATAAGGAAGCTGAATCTAATAGAACAGGTTCTGGATCATTTATAGGTTGACCAAATTCATCTGAAGATCCGAACTTATCGATATCATAACTTAATAACGTTGGTTGGATCATAATAATAGAATTATTTGTATCTTCATGCATCAACACATGTCTTATAAAAGACGTTTCATCGGGCGAATTCCCAAATACATTTATAAACTGTGAACGTCTTAAATGAAATATGAAATGAGGGAAATATGAAAATTTGTTGCTTAAGGTAAATGATGACATAATCCCTTTATTATACTGACCGAATCGTTTACAAAATTCAATAGTCAATTTATCAACTTCTTTAACAATTTCAACATGAGTGATATTCTCATTTTCTAATCTATAGATAACATCTCTAGCAATGGCTACCACCGCAATTTCTTGATCAAATCCTAGTTCGAATGATGGCACATCATTATCATGAACTATATTAATAGGTAAAGTTGTAACTCTTATAATATACTCACCAGAAGGATGCTGATAATGAGTAATATATTGGATTGTAGTCAAGTTACTACCATTCTTACTATCTAATTTATCAAAATAAATGGAATAAGTTGATTGAGGGTTTATGTGACATAATTTCCAACAATTAGTGTTAATCTCACCTTTATTTGACTTTTCACTTATCATTGATTTATTACTATCTTTACAAGGTAACCCAATTCCATTACCAATGAAGCCTTGAATTTTCAAGTCATGTTCGACTTTGACTTCCAATGTAGCATTCAAGGCAAAATCTAAGAATTCCTGTTTATTCTTATTGAAGAACTTCATGAAACTTTGTTTAAAGATCGCAGTATTAAATGAATCACTCATTATAATAATTCCACCAGTTTTCCTACAAACTTCATCCATTTCATAAAGCCCAACTTGATCATAACTTCCTACTAAGAAACTACAACTTATCCCTAATTTCAATAAATATTGGGTTATGGTTTTATAAAAAGTCTTTGCTTTTAATACAAGTGAATAATTGACATTATAAGTAGTTGATTGAGGTAACTTAATCCCTTTGGCTAAAGTTGATTGTTTTGAAGTTTCAATATCATGATGGGATCTTAATGGTTCACGTAATTGATTACCAACGATTTGTCCTGGTCCATAAGTACATGCACCCCCAATAAAACATAAGATATGTCCACCACTCGTACCATAATTACCTAATAAACAAGTTAATAATAAGCTAGCAATATTTATAGCACTTCCTGTTGCTCTCAAAGGTCTTTCTTTTCTTTCATTTCTTGGGAATGTGTTGGTAATTAAATTTTCAATAATATTACTGACTTCATATTCAACTATACTAACTTGTTGTAAGAAATTTTGACCAACTGATCCAAACATATCCTTAGATTGTTTATTACCTCTTAAGTTATTATCCATGAGACCCAAGCTTTTTCTAAATTGTTCTAAATTGTACTCTTTACTACCATTAAAACTATAATTGACAGATTTATTGGAGATCAAACTATGAATTTGAACGTTTTTTCCATATGAAATAATTCCAATTAAAGCATTCTCAGGTAATAAACTTAAAGACACCGTCAAAGAATCTTTCAATGACTTATAAGCATCTTCAATATCGTCGATTTCAAAAGCAGTATCAATAACATAGATAAAGATTGGTGGAAGATTATTGATTTTCCCTGTGGAATATTCAACAGTGTTAGCAGTTAACCCAATTGGAATGGTCCCATCTGGTTCAGGAAGAAGTTTGTTAGAAAACCCACAAATTCTACATATCCAAACTTCACCGGGTCTATCAACATATGGATTTAAAAATGATTGACATTGTCTACAACTAGCAATTTGAGAAGATCTTGGAACCTCGGTATCGGATTTGTTATTAAGAGGAGTGTAATTGGTCACCATTGGAATAATATTACGTTCATGTTGAAGTTTAGAACGAGGTAGATTATTCCATGTGGCTCTAACCCCATCTATATCCTCTCTTTGTAAGATGGGCTCCATTACGCGATTCTCCGATCTAGGACCGTGAAAAAAGTACTGAGATCGAGAGTGTTAAGAACAGAATATATCTATTGAATAGCGCTACAAATATGCTACACGTTCACGCTTATTTTCTGGCTGGAGCTAATTCAACAATTTTTTCAGCAGCAGGATCTAAATCTTCAAAAGCGTATAATTTCAAACCAGAATTGTTAATTAATTCTTTAGCCTTTTCCATATTAGTACCTTGTAATCTAACAACAACTGGGATATCTAAGTTGAAATTTTTAGTAGCAGCAATTAAACCTTGAGCAACATAATCACATCTAACTATACCACCGAAAATGTTAACGAAAATACCATTAACTTTTTTATCGGATAAGATTAATTCGAAAGCTTTTTCAATAGTTTCTGGAGTAGCAGTACCACCACAATCTAAGAAATTAGCAGGTTCACCACCGTATAATTTAATGATATCCATAGTGGCCATGGCTAAACCAGCACCATTAACAATGTTAGCGATGTTACCATCTAATTTGATGAAGTTTAATCCATATTTAGCAGCTTCGACTTCTTGAGGATCTTCTTGAGTTGGGTCTCTCCATGAGAAGACTTCTTCTTGACGGAAGCTAGCATTATCATCAAAACCTAATTTGGCATCCATAGCTAAAACTTTGTGGTCTGGGGTTTCGGATAATGGGTTAATTTCAACTTGAGTACAATCTCTTTCCATAAAGACTTTATATAAGTTTTGAACGGCTTTAGCAGCTTCTGGAATAGCTTCTTGACTGTAACCTAAAACTGAAGCAATATCAGTAGCTAAAGAATCAGTAACACCATCATCTAATGAAACTGGGAAAGTTTTAATGGCATTTGGATCTTTAGCAGCAACTCCTTCAATATCCATACCACCTTGAGCTGATGCAACAATCATTGGGGTTTGAGTACCTCTATCCATTAAAATGGCTAAATAAGCTTCAGTTAAAGCATCTCTTCTTTCACAAATATAAACAGCGGTAACTTCTTTACCAGCAGCTCCAGTTTGTTTAGTAATTAATTTATGACCTAACATTTTTTCAGCTAATTCTTTAGCTTCTTCTGGAGAACTAATTAATTTAACACCACCTTGGAATCCATTATCGAAATGACCTTTACCACGACCACCAGTTAATGCTTGAGCTTTGATAACTAATTCATTAGTACCTAATGATTTAGCAGCAGTATAAGCATCTTCAACAGTAGTAGCAGCGGCACCATTTGGAACACCAACTCCATATGACTTCAATAAAGCAGCTGAACGGTATTCATGTAATGATAAAAATCTTTTTTGATAAATGGCCTAAATTGTTAGTATTGAATCAACGTTTCGGATACTAGTAGTCCACCCCGGGACTTATAATCCATCAATTGGTCAACAATTGGGGGCTTGAATCAACTAAAATCCCACCATAAGCTTGTGTACATACTTTACTAGCACGATTGAAGGTTCTAGATAACATTTTTATTATTTAAAAATCAAAATAATTTAGTTCAATTGACGGTTTCAATGTTAATTGAATTTCGAAGTTTTGAGATTTAAAAAATTTCAACAACCTCAACCTGCGAGGTCCGGCATGTAATAGAATCCCCGAGGTAGGGAAATTCACGGGTTAAGATGTTCCATTTGGCGTTGAACATTTTTAAGTAGGAAAAGTTGATATTTTAGGAGTTTATTATGTAGAAAGGGACTGGAATTAGATCATTGGAAATTTTGGGAAGGATAACGTCAATATTGGTGGAGTTATTGGTAAGTTTCTTAATACCCAGAGATTTAAAATTTTAATGGCACACAAATACTCCTGAGCTTTCAATTAATCTATGGGTGTACTCTTAGCATGATTGATCTAAGTAACAAAACAAATAAACTAACCTTGCTGGACACCCCGTACCCTTTAGGGTCGCATCGCATCGCTCTCATCAACTCATCACTATGAAACATATAAAAGTAAATTATGATGACGACGATGACGATTTTTTAAACAATATAAAAAGGCAGGACGACTCAGATGAAGACGAATATTCTTCGCTTTCATTTGGATCTTTAAATGCTGCACAAAAGAAATTATCCAACACTAAATCCAATAGTTCAGACAAAACTCACGAAAGAGTACATAAGCGCAAAGAAGGCAAAAAGCATTTCGAAGATAAAAAGAAAAGTAAACATGCTCCAGCTGAATCATCATCCAAAAGGCCGGTATCAAAAATACGGAAAATCGAAGGGTTAGGTGAAAAGTCTAACCTTTATCAAGATATCAGGTTTGATGCAGCATTTGGTAAAGCAGACTTACAAGAGACCAGAAAAAACTATGCATTTTTGGATGAATACAGACAGAATGAAATCAATGAACTCAACAGAATGATGAAAGACAAAAAGACGTTTAATAAATTAAGTTATAAAGAACAAGAAGATATAAAGTTTCAGTTACAATCATTAAAATCAAGAATGGATACATTGAAGACCAGAGATTTACAACATAAAGTGTTGGAAGATTATAAGAATGAACAATTACAAAATGTCAGAGAAGGGAAGCAAGCTAATCCATATTACTTAAAGAGAAGTGAACAAAGGAAATTATTACAAACTGTTAAGTTCCAAGGTATGAAACCAGCTCAAAGAGAAAAAGTAATGGAAAGAAAGAGAAAGAGGAAATTAGGTAAAGAGTTTAGGGAATTAGAATTCAGGAATAATGATAGATAGAAATATATAAGGAAGATTATCACTATATTACGTGCATTAAGAATACATAAATCAATCTATAACTTGATTCAATCCTATGACATGACAAAAACTAACATTAAGATTATTGAGCATTTGTAGAAGTTGGTTTAGCAATTTGGGGATTAGGTTTTTTGATTTCATTAGTTATCCAATCTTCATAACTTCCAACATAATTACCTCTTTTAGTATAACCAAAGGTTTTAGCTAAATCTTCAGCAGCAGTGGATCTTACTCCACCTAAACAATAGAAAACCAATTCTTTACTTGGATCAGGTTTTGGGAATCCGAAATTGTCTTCGAAATCCTCTTGGGTTAATCCCAAAGCTCCAGGATTTGATTTGAATGGAATATTTATTGATCCTGGTATATGACCTTGCTCGAATTCAATTGGCTCTCTAACATCCACCAATAATTTATCGGATGACGGGTTTGATACTAATTGTTTAATATCTTTATAATCATAAATCTTAGCTTTACATTCATCTGCTAAAACACTATACGATCTGGATTGATATAATGACGCTTTATATGATATTGACTGGAAATTTCTATAATTTAAAAATCCAGGGGTAGTTAAAGGCTTATATGAAGCCCTCAATCTAAATAATGAAGTAGTAAATGATTTACTAACAGGAATTATCTTGATTCCAATCATGGTTATAGTGTCCTTGCAAACGGTTTGCTGAGAAAATTTTGAAATTCCGAACTGCGAAGGATCGGGAGAATTCGCGTGGGTCTTGGCTAGCAAAGTATCGGACTTTTAAATCACGTCAAACTATTTATTACTATTTACTGTTGTTGAAACCCATTTTAACAATCTAAAAATCAATCTATGTATATATCTATGTGTATAGTCATGGTTGAACTTATTGACTACCAATCTACTAAATCATGTACTAGCCTAGAATAATCCATCGATTTCACCATCTTCATTAACTTCAACGTTCATGAATCCACAATGAGTTGGTAATCCAGGAATGGTTTGGATTTCAGCAGCTAAGGCATACAAGTATCCAGCACCAATTGAAGCTCTAACATCTCTAATTGGGAATTTGAATCCAGTTGGAACTCCTTTTAAGTTGGCATCATGAGAAAGAGAATATTGAGTCTTAGCAATACAAATTGGTAAATTACCAAATCCTTGTTTGGTATAAGTATCAATTTTCTTTTGAGCTTCAGGTAAGAATTCAACTTCAGCAGCTCCATACATTTTTTGAGCAATGGCACTGATTTTTTCTTCAACGGATGGTTCAGTGTCATATAAGAATTTGAAATCTTTTGGTGAGTTACAAGCTTTAATAACACCTTGAGCTAAATCAACAGCTCCTTGTCCACCTTCTTCCCAATGGTTAGAAACAATAGCATCATCAGCACCATATTTAAGAGCTTCTTGTTTAATGATTTGATGTTCAGCATCAGTATCACTACTCATCTTGTTAATAGCAATAACAACTGGTAATCCATAAGTTTTAGCATTAGAAATATGTTTACCTAAGTTAGCGCAACCTTTTTGTAATAATTCCAAGTTTTCTTTAGTATATTCTTCAGCTAATGGAGCACCAGCCTTAACTTCTGGTCCACCACCATGAACTTTCAAGGCTCTTACAGTTGCAACAATAACAATACAATCTGGTACTAACCCACTTGATCTACATTTAATGTTGATGAATCTTTCACCTCCCATAGTGAAATCGAAACCGGCTTCAGTAACAACATACCCTTCTTGTTCAGCTTTTTCTTGTGATGATAAATCTGAGGAAGTACCGGCCAATTTCAATGCCATTTTATCAGCTAAAACTGAAGATGCACCAATAGAAATATTAGCAAATGGTCCAGCATGAACAAATACTGGAGTACCTTCTAACGTTTGCATAATATTTGGTTTAATGGCATCTTTTAATAAAGCAGTTAATGCACCGGCAGCTCCAATATCTTCACAAGTAACTGGTTCACCAGATCTTGAGGATGCAACGACCATATTACCTAATCTTTCTCTCATATCTTCAAGGGAGTTTGATAAGGCAAGAATAGCCATACATTCAGATGCAACAGTAATATCAAACCCAGTCTTTCTGGTCATGCCTTTTTCAGTTGGTGCTTCTCCAACAGTTATACCTCTTAAGAATCTATCATTACAATCAACAACCCTTCTCCAAGTAATAGTATCAGGGTCAATATCCAATCTGGCAAACTTGGAAATTTCTTCCGGAGTTAAATCATCAGGATTAGACTTGTTGATACCTAATTTTTCTAATCTCTTTAACATGGATTTAGGGAAAGTTCTAACCCCTTTTTTGGCTGGAACTAATCTCTTGTATAATGGCCCGTCCTTTTGAGTCAGTTCATGGAACATCCTAGTATCAATAGCAGCAGCTAATAAATTATTAGCCATAGTAATAGCATGAATATCACCAGTAACGTGCATATTGAATTCATCCATAGGAATAACTTGGGAGTATCCACCACCAGCAGCACCACCTTTGATACCGAAAGTTGGTCCCATACTTGGTTGACGAACGTTAGCGAAAACGTTTTTACCTAAATGGGCACCTAAAGCTTGAGCTAACCCAACAGTGGTAGTACTCTTACCTTCACCTAATGGAGTTGGTGTAATACCAGTTACTAAAACGTACTTACCGTTTTGTTTGTTGTGTAATCTGTCGAGTAATTTCAATGAAACTTTAGCTTTATAACTTCCAAAAGGTTCTAATTCAGTGTTTAAGATTCCTGAATCTTTAGCGACATCAACAATGTGTTTTGGTTGTTGAGCTCTTGAAATTTCGAAATCTGATGGAACTGGTTTTTTCAAGTCTAATTTTAATGGGTTGGTGAATTTTGGAGTTTGGTTGTTCTTTTGGTAATGGTTTTTAGCAGCAATTACAACGTTATCTAATAATGAAGCAACAGTCATTGGACCAACTCCACCAGGAACTGGAGTAATTAAACTGGCAACATTACCACAACTTGGGTCACAATCACCAACCATTCTTTGACCGGATTTCTTGGATTCATCGGTGATAAAATTAGTACCAACGTCAATAACTACACTACCTTGTCTTAACCATTCCCCTTTAACGAAGTTTGGTTGACCAATAGCAGAAACAACAATATCAGCATTAGCTAAATAAGCTTTCAATTGGTTAATAGGAGTTTTGGAATGTAAAATTGACACAGTAGCATCTTGCTGAGTTAATAAAGTAGCCATTGGTTTACCAACAATGTCAGATCTACCTAAAACAACAGCGTTACTACTAGCAATTGGCACATTGGACTCTTGTAATAATTTCAAGATTCCTTTTGGAGTACATGGTAAGAAATAAGGTTCACCTCCTTTCTTATTTAATTCACCAGCATTATAAGAGCCAAATCCATCGATATCTTTATCAGCAGCAACGGCATTAGTTACTTTAGTTTCGTCAAGATGATCAGGAATTGGTAATTGAACTAAAATTCCATCAACTTCAACGTCAGCATTTAATTTATCGATTTTTTGAATAAGTTCAATTTCACTAACAGTTTCTGGTAAATTGATAATTTCACAATCAATGTTAGCTTCTTTTGATGCTTTTAATTTCATTTTAACGTAAGTCAGAGAATCAGGTCTAGCACCTACTTGGATAATAACTAATTTAGGTTTGAAGTCAGCATGTTTAGCTTGAATTTGAGTAATATCATCATGAATAGCTTGACGAAGATTGTCAGCTATTAATTTTCCATCGATTATGGCCATGGTGATAAATTTTTCAAAGCGAGTCAGAGTCAAAACGAGTCGTAAACGAGCGTGCGGCGGTGAATCGAAGATATCAAAGATTCAAGTGGTTATGGCTTGTGAGTCTCTATCCCCGGTAATATTAGAAGACCGACACAAATACAGAGAATACTAAAAAAAAAATAAACACAAACATGAAAAAAGCCTAATCTCGTATATTCTCCCTTAAACCTTCTACTACAGTATCGTCTATCTCATCAACTATTGAATTTCTATATCCGAAACCTTTATTTAGATTATAAAGAACACTCGACGGTCCTAAATTTACCACCGTATCAACATCTAAACTTTTTAAATACTCCATAGACCCTACCCAGTTGACGGGTTTAGAATTCACCGCAATTGTTTCGTGTATATCAACTAGTTCCTTACCAGTTAGATTGGATATTATAGGCACTGTTGATTTATTAATTGTTTCTGATTTGAGGAAGTACGTCAATTCCAATTCAATTGACGAGATAATTGCATTATGGAATGGTATTTGGATCGGTAGGTCTTTCGATCTGATTTTCTCTACAGTTTTACACTGTTCTATTGTCTTATTTAAAGTATCTATAGGCCCCGAGATAACAATCTGTTGATGATTATTAATATTAGCTAGAACACCATTCTTGTCACAGATATCTTTAATCTTATCAAAGTTATCTCTAAATAGTATGATCTTTATCCCATACCCCTCAATCACCAATTTTTCCATCAAATTGGCCCTAAGTTTAACTAACCGTAAAGCGGTATTCAACGAAATGGTTCCTGATAAACACAATGCACTATATTCTCCTAATGAATGCCCCAATACACACCTACTGTTTTTCACTAAATCAATGCCATACTGTGACTTTAATATATCATTGATTATGTACGTTATACTGACAATAGCTGGTTGACTATTGGAAGTCTTAGATAGCCAATTAGTATCATTATTAGTCAATTCTTGGGAAAAATTTGTGTTTAAAGAGGAGTTAATAGTTTCTAGGATTGAAGTTATCGGATACTTCAAATATGGTTTGAGTAATGATGATTTTAGTATACCTTGACCAGGACATGTTACAGCGTATCTCATACTACGATCAGAAGATGCGGTAGATACCGTTAATCCCACTTAGAAACCGCACCTACGTTAGAAGGATATCGTACCCTTACAATCTAAAATTCTCTCAGTGCAATTGAATAATTCACTATTTCAATTTAAAAATAGGTACTGCAAAATTGAAAACTTTGTTGTTATCATAAAAAGTATCCGTAGATCGGCTGTAAACAGTATTACTAGACCCGCGGGCTGAATACGGGTAAGTAATACGGTCGTACGGGGCGCCATACGCGGGTAGTATGGTACGACCAAATACTTATGCCTATCAATGTACAACAAATTTCAAAGATATTCTATCCAAAAAAATTCAGTGTTACTCTCTTCATAACACTATACCAAAAAAGTACATTTTTCACCCCCAAGTTACCCACAATTCAGAGATAACAACCGTGTCAATTATAAAAAATACGGCTGCAATCCGGGTAACTATCGCGTTTGTAACCCCCTTCGACGCTTCGCCCAACTATCGTCCAAATTTCCCTCAATTCTCCCTAATTTGTTTATTTTTTTGGTACTAACTCTACTACCACGTTAATATAAAAACAAATTTATCGATATGTCAGAAGCCAAAGCTGCCAAAGATGCATTGGTTGCATCATTATATGAATTGTCAAAAGCATCAAAAGAAGCTGCTGATGCTACGTTGAATTATTACAAAGCTTCAAATGCTGATTCTAATGTCCCAGTTACTGCTTTAAATAGTTTAGCATCCACCATTAAATCCTTAATTCCAACTGTAGAAAACGGTGGTGATGGTTCTACTACTGTTAAAGTTGAAAAGAAGAAGAAGCCTGAAAGAGATCCAAATGCTCCAAAAAAACCTTTAACTATGTATTTTGCTTACTCTTTCCATATTAGAGAAGCTCTTAGAGAGGATAGAAAAAGAAGAAATTTACCAGCTTTATCAGCAATTGAAATGAATGAATATGTTAAAGACAGGTGGAGTAAATTGACTGATGATGAAAAGCAAGTTTGGAAAAACAAATACCAAGAAGAATTACAGGTTTATAATAAAGAAAAAGAAGCATATAAAGCTAAATTAGCCAATAAAGAATTACCTCAACCAACCAATGCTTATGATCCAAGTGTTCTTCCAGCTAACCTTGACTTAATTCAAGGTAATTTAGACTATATTTCTGATTTACCAACTCAACCTCCTAAATTAACTAATTTAGATGAATCAGATGATGAATCAGATGATGAATTACTGAAGAAGGAAAAGAAAGAGAAGAAGAGAAAGAATAGAGAAGAAAAGGAAAAGAAAAAAAAGAAGAAATTACTTCAACAACAAGCTCAACAAGCTAATTAATGTTGAAACCCGTAATGTTAGTGTATGTTAGTAATATCGTAAGATATTTAATTCTGTTTTAGTTTGTATTAGTGTTGTATAGTATGTACAAGATGTTTGAGAGGCTAAGCAAGTCCTAGCTATGTGAATTGATAAATTTTTGAGTTGTTTCTTAAGACGCGTCTCTTTATTTTCGAAGCCGTATTCCCATAAAATGTTATATATTCTAAGCCTATGAATTATTAAATCCCTTACCTCTTTTTTGTTTATTTATATGAGCTCTTAAGACTTTTTGTCTATCTCTTAAACTTAATTTTTGTTTACCTTGAACACTTCTTTTATGAATCATCATAACGAAATTCTTCTTTCTAGCCTTTTCTTTATTAGTAGTACTATGAGGATTGTCTCTTTTACCTTTCCTACTACCGAATTTCTCTCTATCTTCTCTACCTTCTCTGGCATGTGCAATTCTTTCTTCACGAAGTTGTTTGTATTTCACTTGGCCTACAAGTGCATCCGAATCAACAGTGTCATCGTGTTTAATACCCATTTGTTTTTCAACACCAGCTTGAAGTTTTAATTCATCTAACTTGGCAAAATCAGCCGGAGTTAAAATCTTACTTGAAAGTATAGCATTAATAGCTTCTTGAGGATCTGAAGTTTGTGTAACTTCAACTTTTTGTTTCTTTCTAGGATTTTCTTCAGTTTCTTCTTTATCATCTTCATCATCTTCATCTTCTTCACCACTTAAATCTAAATCTGAATCTTCCTCATCTTTTTGATCATCCTTATCTTCGCCATCATCACTTAAATCAACGTCATACTCTTTATCAGATTCAACAGTAACCCAATCACCTTCAACGTCACTTTCTTCACTTTCATCATCTTTTTCCTCAACTTCCCAATCTTCATCATTATCTTCTTGGTTTTCAAGTCCTTGTTCTTGTTTCCATTTAGCTAATAATTCTAAACCTGGGATTGAATTAATGGATTGTTCAACACCGTATTGCATTGATTGTTTACCATTACTCAACTCAATGCTTGCTGCTTTACCTCTGTCTTTTCTATGTAACATTTCTGGAGCAACTTCTCTATATAACCCAATTAAAGATCTTGCAGCCATCATAACTGCTTTGGATTTAGATCCTTTATATTCAGTTAAATCTTGTAAAAGAGTCGAATCAATAGCTAATGGGGCACGACTCAAGATTTCTCGTATAGTGTTTAAACCGGCACTTGCAACTTCAGCTGAAACCCCATCACTTACGAATTCATTAGCAATTTTTCTAATGACAACATTAATAGATTCTGGTGGTACTAATTCATGGGAAGCTTGTGCACTTGCAGCCATGATTTGGGTAACATTTTGTTGTTTTGGAGTCAAATATTTAAGAAAAAATGAATATATACCTAAAACGGTTAATTTATGAGATCCAATTAACCTGGAGATCAAATTCATGAATAAAATCTTTTGTTCCAAATTGTACTTGTTAGCACTCTTACCACTTAATTGGTTATTGAATAATGTTTCAGCGAATCCTTGAGGATCACGAAGTAAATGAATAGCTGAAAAATTAAGATAATATTGTGTAGTTTTATTTTTCTTCTTATTAACAGCTTTAACTGCTTGCTCTAATTTTTTACCACGTTTGCTTGATTTTTTATTGATTGACATTTTATGTCTTAATGCAGTCATATCAACATTATCGTCATTATCACTATTTTCTTCAAAATTCTCTTCACGTTCTTTATCAGCACCTAAGAAGAACTTAGCTCCGGCAACTGATACTTTGACGTCTTGATGTAATGCAGCTTTCGTCATGATTTCCACGGTTCTGGAATCATCCCAGATCCCTCTTCTCCACAATTCTCTTGATAATTTAGTTGCCCATAATCCTTGAGCATCTTGACTTTCAAGTAAATTAAATAAAAGGGCTTGAGTTGATCTATTGATTTTTTGATTCTTAGCCCCAGTATTAACGGATTTAAGTAATGTTATAAGTGTCAGATAAATTTGGGATCTTAATTGTTTACCTTGATTACCAGTTCCTGTAGTTAAAAGTGGGAAAATGGTTTGAATTAAATACTCAGCACTTATAGTTCCTTTATTACGTAACATAGTTAAACAACTAATGATTTTTTCTCTTAATTCTGGTGACAAGTCACGATGATTACCCAATAAGCTCTTTAAATCATCAGGGAACGTGGCAGTTTCCTTAGGATAACAACTGCATACAGCAGTTACAAATCCAATCAAGTCACTGAACTCCTCATTATTAGAACTAGGATTAGTTAAAAAGATGTCTCTGAGGGATTTATAGTGGGAATATTGTTGGATAAACTCATCATGGTATGATTCGGGGTCTCTTTTGACTACGTTTTGTAATAAAATGATATTAGTAGGGAGAATAGCTGCTCTTCTTTTCTTAGCCATGATAATGAGATGCGATGATTTTTTGCGATGAGCTAGAGTGGAAGTAAGGCGCCGCGATAGCGGTAACGAAACTATTCTCAAATCACAAGTGGGAAAGAAGTTGATGGGGTTGCTTGATTCTTGGTTAAGAGATGAAATCAATTATATCCTATTACCCTATATACTAACAAGTCATTATATTCACACCTGATCTACTCTTGAGTAGCATAAGTAGATCACGTGAACTGAATTTTTTGCAAATTATCATAATTAATCTTAGAAGAGTAACTCTTCTTAACACTCCTTTTAGCAGTCTCTTCGGGACTTAACTCTTCTCCAGTCATAATGTCAATACCAGCTTCGCTAACTACATCGAATCTATCCTTCTTACGTCTCTTCTTATTCTTAGCTCCCGAAGTATTACCAGCCAATTCATCGGCTTCTTCCTTCAATCTCTTACGTTCTTGCTCTAATAAATATTCTTGATTCTGACTAACCCATACAATTTCCTTGTTCCTAATTCCCTCTTTATTATGGAAGTATTCTTCATCATCATCATTCAAATCAATATCATCTAAATTCTCTGCTGAGCTGACTTTATCCAAGAGTGATTGAGTAGTTGGTAGATGTTTAACCAAATTTTTTGGGGCATTTTCTTCAATTCTCTTGTCCAAATCTTTAGACTGTGATGGAGTTATATAAACTTTGTTATTGATGTGAGCTTGGTCTCTGGCCGTTATTCTTTCAAGATGTTCATTCAATTCTTGTTCAGTGAATGTGACATCATGAAGTAAATTCTTGAATAATCCATCAACCATTTCCGTATAATCTTTTTGCTTTGGTTTTCGTACTTTCTTTATAGTTGGTTGATTTATTGAAGACAATCCTCCCAATCTGGATGAGCGTTTAGTTCGAAGTTGTCTGTCGTTTCTAAGTGAATTTGATAACTCTTGTTCTTGAGATACTTGAGTTGGTTGTGTTTCAGTCTCTGGTACTTGAGTTTGAGAATTTTGAGTTTCAGCTTCACTTTCTGATCCAATTTCTCCAGCTTCCTCAGTTTCTTCAGAACTTTCTTCAAAAAGTCTTGGTGTTGATTTTCCCATTCCCTCTTTAAATAACTTCAATTGTTTTGATCTTTGCTTTAATTGCGCCTTTAACTTATCTTGTTTTTTAAGACCTCTTATGAAAGAAGGAGGGTCTATTGATTCAACTCTTTGGTTTTGTCTGAATTGACTAATAGATAATTCACTTGAATGAGTGTCTCTGAACTCCTTTAATCTCTTTTGTAAAGTATCTTCTGCCACGTGAGCTACCGCCACTATTTCATTATTGGTTCTTCTAAACCCATTCATTCTTGCTGCTAACAATACACAAGCTCCTGCAATACCAGCAGGTCTTCTTCCTTCATGAATCCAATCTTCGCTCATTCTTTTGGCTAACTGTATAGCATCTTTAATAACTCTGATTTTTCCATTCTCACCATCATGATCAAAGTTCAACTTTTCAGCAAAATGTGATATAAAAAGCGAAGGGTCTGCTAATGGTAATTTCACTATATGCAATGCTTTAACCATTTTCAAGAAAGTAGCACCTAAAGAAAACACCGATATCTGTAATTTGGAACTGAAATCTATTAACATATGATGAGTCTTTTCTTTTCTACAAGCAACATATAAACAGGCCGCTATAACATTCTGAGATCTTCTACCTTGAACGAAGTTTTGATTGAATGCTAATCTAAACCAACCAAATGCTGCATCACTAATATAATCAGGGATTCTTAAAGTAGCGGCTAAATCACGAATATTCCTACGACCAGTCGCCAAAGTTTGTTCTCTTGAATCTAAAGCATTTTGTCTACCACCAATATTAGGTCTAGCTTGACCTACTGCAACCATAGTACCTTGAACTGATGTTGCACCATTAGAAGATTCCTGATAATGAACTTCGGACACCATAGGATTCTCTATAGCAACATAACCACATTTAGTACAGTTCAAAGTCCCTGAATTACCCACCAAATCAGGCTCTAATGAAAACTGTCCACATCTAGAACAACCTTCAGGTCTTATTGTTGTCATGTTTATTTAGAAAATTTTGCGCATTGATAAGACTCACTTCTCACCCTTACAGTCAAACTACTATACAGTGATGAGTGAAGAACTACCTATCCCATCATACAAAGTTGTAATACTTGGAGATTCTTCGGTAGGGAAGACTTCATTAGTTCATAGGTTTACAACCAATCAATTCGATACTAATATCGCCAACACTATAGGAGCAGCATTCATAACTAAAGACATGGAATCTAAGGACAAATCAAAGAAGATCAAATATGAAATTTGGGATACTGCTGGTCAGGAAAGGTATAGGTCACTTACGCCTATGTATTATAGAAATTCCAAAGTAGCGTTAGTTTGTTATGATTTAACTAACGAGGACAGTTTTGATAAAGCTAAGTATTGGATAGAACAAATCAAATTGAATAATGAAAATGATAGCGATGATAATATCAAGATTTTTTTAGTGGGTACAAAACTTGATTTAGTTACTAATCCGAATTTAACTATAGTCAACGATTTTATTGCATTAAACCCAACCATCAAGAATTTCTTGACTAGTTCAAAAACCGGTAAAGGAATTGATGACATTTTTGATTACTTGATAGACGATATACCAACCAAATTTTTTGATGATCATTACGAGGCATTAAGAGAAGGAGTGAATAAGAAAAAGTCAAGGATTTTACTAAATGGGAGTTTTACCGAGAAGAAAGGGTGTTGTTAACCTTTCACAAGAAAGAAACTTATAGAAATGTTTAGACTGTAATATATTATGTAATATACTCTATAAAATCAAACAACAAACAAGAAACAACGAAACGGAAGGTACCTGACCAATTCTATTATAAACTTTTAAGTTAAATTTATAGTTGCAACCACAGGTTGATGATCACTAAATCTGAACCCTTGTGGAGTCATGTTATCAACAACAGTATAGAATAAAACTGAAGTTGGTGATTGAGCAGTGTTTGGATTAAGAGGAGTCCAAATAAAGTCAATGACGGATTGAGTATCATCGGGTTCAAATCCGGTGTAAGTGTTAGCTAAAGATAACTTTTGTTCAGCAGTTTCTCTAGTATCAGCTAAGACTTTAGCGATGGTTTGGTAACTAACATCGGTTGATTGGGAGTTAAAGTCTCCAGTAAGATAAGTTTGGTAATTATTTGGAATTTGTTTTAACCAGCCTGAAATTAAAACACTGGAATTACCTCTAGCATCTTCATCATCATTCTCAAAATGGGTGTTCCAATAGTTAATGAGTTTACCACTAATTTTGTGTTTAAAAGTAGCCATAGTAACAATTCTTTTATTAGCCGCACCCCATGATAAGGATGGAACATCTGGAGTAGTACTCAACCATTTATAAGTACCATTAACAAGTTCCCATAAATTAGTATCATACAAGATAGCAGCATATTCTCCAGCTTGTTGACCATCATCTCTACCTACACCATAGTAAGTGTAATTGACACCACCATAACTATTCAATCCATGAACAACGTCTAATAATTGATTATTTAAAACTTCTTGTAACCCAATTAAAGTTGGTAACACTGAAGTATAATTATTTAAAGCTTCAATTTGTCCTGTCTTCCTTTCAGACCATGCCTTTTCATGAGGAAATCTTTTAGATGCTGGGGCATCATATCTCACATTAGAAGTGATGAGTTGAAATTCTAAAGGAGCATTAGCAGCTGCTGAAAATACATATGGCAAAAACCAAAGACAAGCAATTATGGATAACATTTTCTTGATGGAAAGTCTGAAGAACCACAAATGGACTCCTATTTATAGTAAAGTTTTGGTTGACCATGTTTTTACGGATTTTCAACGGACTCTAAACATGTTGCAAAGGGTTGGCCCACAAGGTCTAAAAATGTGTGGATTTTTACAAGTAGACTGTCGAAAACCAGTTAAATTCGAGTATATTGTTAGGTACTGTTAGGCACAAAACCGTTTTAAGTCACACGTGTAAACGTTAGGTGACATAGTTATGTCATTTAAACTTTTTAAGTTAGGAACATGACATAATTTGCAACTGAGGTTTAGCCTAAACTTGCAGATTTTTTATGATTTGCGCATTTTGATATTATTTCAACACTCATCAGTTAAGCCATTCTTTTAGAGTATCAATTGAATTAAGAACTTTAATGGTGTTAATGACTTTAGAGGAACGGGGTGGTGTCGTAAATAACGTTGTTCATTGTTTGAATGGTTTGTGGATTTGTCCTATTTAGGTTATATAATAGGGATGAGATCAAACGTGGTCTTCTTTGTCAATGGTTGCAAATATTTATATGCAGGACCCGTTTTAAGCATGTGTTGAGGTTTAACCACTACTTTTGATTTTAGCGTGGGTTCTGAAGTTAAGGAGTGTGAATGATATATATCGGTAGCAAGAAATTGGTTGACAGCAATAAATATTACTTATTTACAATATATACATAATATACACTACAATTCTAATCCCTTTTGTTTCCAATATTTTCTCTTAGCTTCTTTATCAAGACTTGGTTTGGTCTCTTCTTCGCTTTCACTAGAATCTATGCTTATATAATGAGATGCATCCTTCTTAGGGAGTTCTTCTTCACTTTCATCGACAGTAACCTCAGAAAAATATTCTTTTGGTTCTTCGTCAACAACAATCACCTTGGGTTCTTCAATTACAGTCTTCTTGATTTCTTTTTTGCCTTCTTTAGTGATCTTTTCAGTAACTTCCTTAGTAACTTCTTTGACTCCATTGTCGGTTATGATGTGTTCCTTAACTAGAGCATGATTGATAACTAAATTTCTATCGTCATTGAAGTCTCTTTCTTTACCTTTGAACTTTATAACATCACCTAAGATCAGTTGCCCAATTCTTCCTTTATATGTGGCACTATTAAGCTGGTAGCATTTATCAGTAAGTAATTGATAAGCTCCACCAAATGCTTTCTTTATATCTCTTAAATTATATGAAGATCGGGTGATATTGTTATTAGCATCATCAGGATCTTGAACTACTAATGCAAAGGGATTCTTACTAGTAGATAAACTCGAGTATTGACGCTTCTTTAAATATTTTGGTAAATCAGCTTCTGGGTCAATAGCAAGGATTAAATTATCATAAGAAAAGTTTCGGCCATACAATTCAAAGAATTCAATTAAAAGTGCTCCTAGATTATCAACAATTCTCATGGTGTTTGTGGCTATACGGGGATGCAATTTGAGGAAATGATAACAAAGTATAATGGTGGAATACCCCCCTAACCCCCCAACATGTACATTGTTGAGTTTTCTACTTCTTAAGAATTGTTTTATCACCATAACTAATTCTCTCAACCCCGGAGTTGATGATAACCACTTCCTTATTCTTCTTGCGGCATCAAGACCATTGGTTCTTTCGAATGATATATCAATATGGATATTACTTTCTGGTTCAACAAACTTGATAATAGGTACTTTAGCTCCTGTTATCACTTCGATATCTTTAGCCAAATTCTGTTGTCTTAAAAATGATGATAATTGATATAATTTGTGTCTTTGTTCACAATCACCATTCTCTGATATCACCACCATATCAATATCTGATCCTGGTAAATAAAGATCTGTAGCATATGATCCAAACACATGAGCTTGTGCATCAGGCCAACATTTGTTAATATACTTCTGTAACTTTTTAACCACCTGATTCCTCGTGATAATTTCTTCCTTAGAAGGTGATATATAATTAACGAAATCTTTGATTTCCATTGTTAACCAGTCAGCTATTTCTTTTTGAGTAGAATGATCATGAGCTTTAATCCATGGATAAAGACTGGAATTTTTCCTATTGAATTGACTATTTTCATCATTACTTATTACCCCATCATCTGAATACTCTTGGTCCTCTTCTTCAGATGATTCAAATCCGAATCCTATAAAGTCTTTGTTATTACTAAGATCGTTCTTGTTGTCTATGAAAAATGGAACTTCTTCATCTTCATCTTTTTCTGGTTCTTCGCCTTTTGCTTCACCATTCTCTTGGTCTTCAGGATCGGATTCAATAAATACATCATCCTCATCTTCTACTTCCTCATCAGCCTCTTCACTCGCAATATCATTATCATTCAAGACCAAATCTTCGGGTTCGTTATCGGAATTCAAATGACCAAAGACGTTTTCGCCGGCTAAAAGTTCATTATCCGCTTTGGACCGTTTTTGTTTCTTCGTTAGCCTGGGTTTTAGTTGTTCTGTTTTACGTTTGTTCCTCATGATGAACCAGCGATGCGCACAAACTGTTGGCTACGATAACTATGTAGCTTGATGATGCGAATGAGGTTCCAAAACACTTGTTAGAGGATGGTATATAGTACATAGAAACTCCTGATTTTCAAGAGAAAATTCTAATGAAGTGTTTGATACTAGCGATGGTGAGCAAGTGAGAACTTAAGATGAACTGAATCACCAAGAGCGCCCATTAGAGATCAAAACTAGAGACTTAATATTCTCCATTCTATTTACGTTTTTGAGTTTTTAATCTTAATAAAAACTCTAATAAATCGGTCTCCAATTCTTCTATGCGATTTGAAGTTTGAATAGTTTCATCTGTTATGCTGTGAAGAAGTTGTTTCAATTGGTCAAGGGCGGGTGCTTGTGCTGGTTCAGGTGACTCCTTGAGTACTGTCATTGGTACTGATTCTTGTTCTGTTGGTGATACTGACTCAGGAGCTAAATCTTGCATTGAATCTTGTATTGAATCCGGCCCAGATTCTGTTTCTGTTTCTGGTATCAGTTCCTGTACTGATGCCCGTGCCAACCCATTAGAATCCGGTATTTCTGAAAAACTACTTACCTGAACTTTTTGACGTTTCCCCTTCATCTCCTCAACCTTCAAAGGCCTCTTCCTTTCATTGTCAATTTCCACCTGTTCAATGAAACGTCTTAAATCTTCAACCTTTGTCTTGCTACCCTCAACTTCTAAGATTTTATCTAAAATTAGTCTAATATCATCATCATAAAAATCTTTCTCCAATCCACAATGATAACTGACTCGTAGAAAGTCTACCATTGAGTCCAAATCAGAAACTTTTAATCCTCGTAGATAACTATTCCAAAGTGATCTAAATTCGAAAGCATAATATCCTGATAATTTACCGCAATGTTGTAAGATGGCCTCACGAACTTTCAATATATATCTGTGCATTGATCCTTCAATTAAGATTTTGACAATAGAATAGTATCCTAATGAAGAATTAGCCAATTCCGTCTTAATACTTGCACAGGTTTCGTCTATAATATAATCATAAGGGGCATTAATAACCAATGACAAGTAAACTTTACATGGGTAAGGTGACCAAACAAGTGGATTAAGATGTTTAATAGCTTCACTGAATTTATCTTGTTTTAAAAGAACGATTTCTTGAATTAAGGTTTTGACAAAACTTGGGAATTGATCATTAGTATTCATTAAGTACCCTCTGACCGATAAAAGTTCATATTTTGAAGTAACATCGACTTTACAGAACTCAATTTGGGTTGATATGAATGTTTCAAACTTTTCATAATCTAAAAATGTTAGACGATTAAGAATAGGTAAACACTTTGATTTATCAATGGAATCGAATAATTTGATCAAATTTGAATGAGCTTGATTGGGATCAAGTAACACTAATTTGTCAATCATCATTACAAGTAATTCACCTCTAATTAACCGTTTATAACCGAAAATATCGATGAGACTGGCAAATGCTCTGATGATATTCTCACCAAGTGTGGTATCGTCAATTATAGATTTCATAATCTCTGGTAGTAATTTTATATCATGACTCAGATCTTTAATAGGATTTCTAAGGTGTATGACTAGTGATATTATTAATGTCAATTTGTACCCTGCATTCACATCAGACACTTTACAAACTTTATAAATGAATTCTGTAACCGAGTCAAGCTCTTGACATAATGACTTGATTGGGACTGGTGGGATGTCCTCTAAAACAACTTTATCTAAACATTTCAAGCTATTATACGGATTATGATTGGATTTGAATAATCTTATGAACAATTTAATTCCTAATAATGCCGTAGCTTTTGATGACAGTTCATTAAAGTAATGATTCTGGAAAATTGGTTTCATGATATTCTCCCAACCATGTTTGAAACTTGACGATGGTGCCACTTCATAAAATATCGATAGTATAAGTTCCTCCATAGCATCACTTGGTTTAGCCCAATCGAATATACTCATAAGAATCTTATGCCCTTCAGCATTACCTTTAAGATTATAAACCATTGATTTCCATGCTTTTGGTGCATATTCTTGAGCTCCTGGTTCATTGATAACAATACATACTTTGAATATACTTAACCATCTATCACTTATTTCTTTCCAATCCCCCACCATAAGACTTATAATTGACCATAATTCCATAGCATCCTTATAACGTTTTGAAGATATCCAATTATTTAATGTCATCAGTAAAAGATCAAAGTTTGTTTCAAGAGGATTCAATTCTAATGACAAATCAATATCATCTGCAGGTAAATCGACTTGACCATTTAAGCGGTTCTTGAGTATATCCCTGACGGGATACATAACTTCTTTGTTCCCAAGAAACTGCCTTGAACATAAACCTAATGCTTGTATACTTAAACTGACACATTTTGTATATATAGGACTAGTCATTGACAATAAGTCTACTAAAAACGGTTCAAACCAGTTTTTAAAATTATAGCTCACACTTGATGGAAAGTTGGAAATGAAGTTCTTTAATGCTGTGATCTTCTCTTGGATAATGGAACAACTAGGAAACTTTTTCATGTTGATTATCCCATTCAACATATGTTCTGGTATATCCACCCCTGTAGGGCTTTCGAAGATAATTCTTCGTCTTTTGTTGTTAAAGGGGATGTCTTTGATAATGTTGAGGTATGATGCTAATAAACTCTTACATATTGTAGGGTTGATTAGCATAGTTGATGAATGGTAATAAAACCACCTTATATCATCTATTGGTAAATGACTATTCAATTGAATGTCAGAGATAAACTGTAGCATAAGTTTGAGTGATTGTCCTATTATACGATTGGAAAATGGATCAGGCTTAGTCTTGGCTTGATGATTTTCTTTGTCTTCTTCGTTGAATACCTCAGCTTCTATATTCGTTATGTCTCTCTGTATTATAGCTGATAATCTTGAAATGTGGTTGTTATCTTTATTGTCTTTAGGGGAGTTCAAGGGTGTTGCTTTTGGAGTAACTTTCGACGGTGTTGCCTTGGATGGCGATGTATACTTCGAAGGAGTTGACGGTTTCAGTGCTGGTTTCAGTATTGGTGATCTCAGAGACGGTACTAATATCGGCAATAATGTCTCCGAAGTATTATTCTTTATGTTATAATTCAATGTGGCATAAACTTCAAACCTTAACTCGAAAGTTTTATTCTTTAACACGTTTATGCACCCAAGTATTAATGGTTCTAAATCCTTTGATCCTGGAGATAGTTGTACTATGCTACCACTAGACCAAAATGATGGTAACTCTGGATGGAAGTTCTCCTTATTAGTTTGAGCTTTTGATTTAGGAGTCTCTTCAACATTTAACTTCAATATCGACTTTTTAGGTGTAGCACTTAGTATTACAGGTTTGAGTTTATTGGTCTCTGGGGTAAGTGGTACATCAGTTAAATCATCTGAAAACACTACTCGACTTTTTTTCATAGGTGAAGATTCAATATTATCAGCTATGTATGGTTCTGAGGTTTCTATCGGTTGAGTTTGTTCATTACCAGGAACTTTGTGGAACTTTATGGGTGAAGAATTCAAAATAACTTGTCCGTCCTTTACTAAATCATCCGTCACGGGTATATGGAAAGAATACTTAGTTACTGGATCTTTTTGAGTCTGTGTTTGGGTCAGATCCTTTATTTGGGAAGTGGGATTTATAATTTGGGTGGAATTGGAAGCTTTGGTAGACTTTTTGGGTTTTTGTCCACGCTTACCTTTTGGTTTAGGCATCGTTACTACGCGTATTTTACGAGATGCTGAGGATGAGATCGTGTAGTGAGAATAGTAGTGATAACAAGATGCTATATATTTTGCGTATGGAGGGGATAGTTTTTTGATAGTTGAAAGAGATAAGGTAGAAGATACACATAGTGAACAAAATGAAGTCAGGAAGTTAGTTGGTTTTCTGCCTCTTTATAACCCCATCATTAACCTCCTCACCAAAATTTAACCAACTATGTTCTCTCTTACTTCTTATCAGTTTCCATATCTGTACCACATCATCTGTATCCATAAACTCAGGCCTTTGTTCTAATTTTATATTCTCCAATCCTTTTGAACCTTTCATTCTTCTTGATAATTGAGGTGTAGCATAATTATTAAAATACCTTGTAGTCTTATCTGGACGTAATCCATTAAATTTTTCAACTGAATCTTGAAGTTCAGTATCTGTTAATGCCTTTCCAACTAATAGAGGTTTATTGTCCTTATCTTTACCATGAATTAACCATTTCCACCAATAGACCTCAGTTGCAGCTAAATTCATCAAGAGAAACCCAAATTGTGATTCTGCTTTACGAGCCTCTGTTAAAAATACTTTTTTGATTCTATAGAACGCTGAGAATATATGATCTGATGGCTTTAAATCGTTGATATGTTTGGTGTTTGGTGGCATAGCTGCCATAAAAGATTGTCTTGATTTTGAGCTTAATTCTGTAACTGTACAACTCAAAATAAATAATTGTACTAAGAAAGTTTGTCTGAAGGAATGATCTTCAAATAAGTCATACAAAAAGTTTTGATCTGTCTTTTTTTCACTATCAATTGTAGAAGGATCTTTATTGAAAGTGCTTTGGAAATATAATTCTGCAAAGTATGGCTTATTATCATACTTCTCCTTGAGATATTGTGCCTCAAATTTAGATACTGGATCAATTATTTTGAATTTATCAGGGGGTGGGTTTCTTGATAAGAATTCTAGTTCATCACGTAATAATTTATCAAATAATTTCCCAGAAATTGAACTTAATTCTCTTGACTCTCTTGGATTCTCATTCTTCATAAATGTGAAGGGGTCTCTTACAACTTTAAGTACATAAAGAACATCACTAATAAACTTTTGAGCTTTCCTAGGTTTTATGGATGGAATTTCATTCTTGGAAAGTATAAAGAATTTGTTTAATCCTGTATTATCTTCTAATTGGAATAAATTATTTACAAATATTTCAACTCTAAAATCAATAGTATCATTAAACGTATCTTTCTTTCTTGAAGATTTAGGTTGTTCGTATTGATTGTAGAATTTATCAATAAGAGGATTAGATATCTCTAATATCGATATTCTATCAGCTACAATTTTGTTATCAAATACTTTAGTCCTTATGATTTCAATACGTGATTCTAAATAGTACCAGAAGACCTCTAATTGAGTAGTGGATATGTCAAATAAAGTCTTGGTTATTCTAGATACGAGTTGATAGAAAACTCTTTTAAAGTTGATATCAGTATTGGTAAGGTATATGGAATAATCAAGGAGTAAACAGATTTTATTATACAGTGTCTTCAATATTACAGGTAACTTATGTTTTTCTATTTGTATAGTTTCTGAAATATCTTCTTGAATGAGTCCGGTAATTTCATCAAGGTAAGATTGCGCTACAATTTCAAATGCATTTAGTATCATAAAATCCTTAGTTCTTGTTTGCCATTCGTTGTTAAACTTTTCAATATCTTCCTTATGTTCTTCATCTTCAATCAGTATATCATAATTGATACCGTCCAAATTTACTTCCAAGGATTCTGTGAATTCATTAATGGACGGTTTAGTCAATAGGACATCATCTTTTGGGTATTTACCAACCAATGATTCAATAATCTTTGACGATTCTTGGATCTTGTCTGATAACCTTGTGTTCATCGTCGCAGTTTCTCAGTATTTTCTCAATCCATTATCTACACATTATTTACAGATTATTTACACATAGCTATACCAGGTTTGTCAATACCTTTGATGCCTTATCTTGGCAATAATTAAAAATATTTGTCCTTCGGAGATATAAATGTACTCTAAAATCACACACACACCATTGCCCATTGAGATATTGACTAAATATCAAAATTCTTTGACCTACTCTTTCTCTTTTCACTAACTTTCTTCTTATCTAATAATCTCTTCTCTTTAGATCTTTCTCTAATCCCCTTCCATTTCTTCTGATCTTCCTCACTAGCTTCTTCCTCGAAGTGAACATTAGCCTTTATCTCATCTATAAGTTTATTGAAGCAGTTGGCAGTATTTACATCTCTATTACGTGAACTATCACTTTGAATCAAAATTCCTCCAGATTTCGTTTCATATCGTATTTTCTTCACTTCCAATTGTGACCTTATAGGTCCTGGTATCCAATAGCATACCACTGGATTCAACCACCTTTCTGGTTCCATTGAAACAGTCACTTTTGATGATGTTTTATTAACCTTTTGTCCTCCTGGTCCTGATGCTCTTGAATAAGCTATTTGAAATTCTTTGGTGGGAATATTTGATCCGGTTGCCCCTTCAAGCCATTGTTTGGCACCCGCTATGTCGGACTTATTGAACTGTGAATACGCTCTTCTTAGTATCACCGATACGGTAGAGTATTTAATCATAGTTGCGAATTGTGGAGTACGGAAGATGCGTAAGACAAACTATATCACTATACAAGTCTACTTAAGCTTTTTCTAAAACCTTACTTGCTTCAGAAACGTCAATTGATGTATTTTCAGGTTCAACAAAAGTTTGAGTAACTTTACCATCTTCAACTAAAAGTGCATATCTTTTAGATCTTTCATTACCGAAGAATTTAGATGCATCGAATTTAACATCTAAAGCTTCAGTAAATTCAGCTTTTGGATCAGCTACAAATTTAACTAAATCATCAGAGATGGTGTTCTCTTTTAAATCTTTTGACCATGCATCAACAACAAATGCATCGTTGACAGCAACAATGAATAATTTGTTATAACCTTTTTCATTGAAAGATCTTAACTTACTTAAATAACCAGGAACATGAGATTTGGAACATCCTGGAGAAAAGGCACCAGGAACTCCAACAATTATACCTTTACCGGATTCCAATTCTTTAGCAAGGTTAATAGCATTACCAGGACTTTGATATTGTAAATCAATTGATGGGATCTTATCACCGACCTTAACAAATGCTGGTAAGGAACTATGGAAGCTACGAGCTCCAAATTTTGGTAAAGTTCTAACAATTGAGTTGGTAAACATTTCTTATTATTTATATATATCTATCAGTACTTTTTTAACTATTGTTATACAATTGACAATTTACAATGGAAATAAATCTAAGATATAATCGATGATTAATTACCACAATTGCTGCTCGCAAACGCACAAAAATTCGGACCACAATGGCTAAACCCGTAAAGAAACAAGAAGAGAAATTATCAAGGAAGAAAGCGTTGGAACTTTATAAATCTACGTTGAATTTAAATGTTATAAGTCGATATGATCCATGTATCAAGAAATTATTATACCAAACTGCATATAGTGTGATTTATAAATTCGATGAAAATAATGAACAATGGATTAAGACTGACTATCAAGGAAGTTTAGCTCTTTATTTAAGAGATTTTAAAGTCCCTACAAGCCAGTATCCAACTTTCCAAGATTTACAAAACTTATTTTGTTATGGATTGATATTATTGAATAGATCCAACCCGGATTTGTTTTCTATAGGATTATTGCCAAATAATGTAACCAATCATTATTTTCCAAATGGGGTCAATAATAGTGGGATTTTAAGAATGGATGTAGAGTTGAATGATTCTTTGATCATAGTGAAGAATTTAATAGGAGAGATTTATGGGTTGTGGATATTTAATGAAAATGATAGGATCAAATTGCACAAGTTGTTAGAGTTTTGTTTGACGAATGATGCATCTAATTTATAACCAACACACTTCGCCAAAACCAAGGGGTGTAGTGGTAATCAAGTCGTTTATGAACATTCAGAGACTATATATTTTTAATTGACATCATGAATACGTATATAACATTAAGTATGTATGCTAATTGTACAATATCATAGTTTGACTCTATAAATGGCTTTTATTATATATTAAGTAGACCATGTCCCTTACTTTGTCTAACATTATGAATAAAACTGTTTCTACTAAGTACAAAAGTCAACTCTATTCTGTTGATTTATATACGCAGTCTCACTCACTCACTTACCTCACTCGTACTTTAGGAATCTACAACTGTTATCGATTTCATCAATCACCATCAACCAATGAGTGAACCGAAAGTTTTACCAAATGGGATTAAAAAACCAAGTCCCGAACAATTAAGGCAAATTCAGCTACAAAAACTCATAAAAAGTGGTAAAACATTTGAGTTCCCAACAACATCAGAAGAAATCTTGAAAAAATTTAGTAACCAACCTGCATCATTAAACTTTCATATATATGAAAACCATTTCAAGTTCAATAATAATCAGGGGTCTAATATTGTCCCTAAAGATTCGCCCATGATTAAAGATTTTTTACATCATATACTTCGAGAAGAAATTCCTATGGAATTAAGTGAACTTATAAAGGATTTTGGGATAAGGCCTTACGATGGTTGTTTGATTCTTCAAATCTATGACCATAGAAATATGGTGGAAACTGCACCTCCCGAAGGTGGTTCTACTACGGCCAATACGTCAAATACCAATAATACCACCACTACGACAACTACCACTTCAACTTCAAGTAATACAACTACTACTGAATCATCACAAGACAATGATGAAAAACCTAAACCAGCCACTGCAAAACCAAAAACGTATCGAACCATTTTGAAACCAACTCAATTATCCTTATACTATGACTTACTTTTCCATACAGATTCAGCATTAGCTAGATTTACCGACCAATTAGCATTACAAATGGAATCTGAAATTGTTACTTTAACCAATAGAAAATTAGATTTAGCTGTACCTTTGAATCCCTACCTCCAGCAAGATTATTTACATCCGGAACTGGAATATCCAAAGAAAGTATGGGACGAAGAAACTGAAGATTACAAATTGGTCTTCTCCCATCGTGAAGCTATGGAGAAACCTATTAGAAAATTACATCAAGAAGAAATGATCTTACACAAATCATCAGATTATGAAGAGATTATGTTCTTGTTATCTAATAAGTATAAGAAGACTGATGAACTGGAAAGAAAATTAATGGTCATTGATACTATTAACACGAATCAACCAGCCAATACATCAAATTCCAATATTAATACTAGTGGTGTTGGTACTCCATTAACCCCAGGCTCAAGATCCAATACAGTTGGACCAGAAGTTAAAAACAAAAAAGAAGTTCCAACTATTTCTTCTACTAATGTTTCTACCACAGGACAATTCATGAGATTAAGATTTATTGAAGATATTAGGAAACGTAAAGAAGCTCAAAAGGCGCAAAAAGATGCAACTGTTGCTATGGCTGGTAGTAATAATGCTATTAATACTATAGGTCAAAATAATTCTATTAATGGTAAGAGTCCTGAAAAACTAATGACGAGTAATCCTTCCAACCTTACCAATAACACTATGAACCAAAGTCTCCAACAATCACAACCACAGCTACCTCCACAACCTGCTGCTCAAACTCAACAAGCTCAACGTATGAATAATGCCAACTTACAGAAAGTTCAAAACTTGAGAGCTCAACAACTTCAACAACAACAATTAAGACTACAACAAGAAAAACAAAGATTGGCTCAACAAGCGCAACAAGCACAACAGGCCCACGCCCAACGTCAAACCCAACTGCCACAACCTGAAAGTAACCAATTTAATCAAAACTTCAATCAACAACAGCAACAACAAGCTAGAATGGGAAGAAGAATGTCCCCACAAGTTATGCCAATGCAATATTCACCTCAACAATCTTTTCAATCACCACAAATGGGAAATTCTCAACCTAATACTATGGGCAGAAGTGTAAGTAATCCAAGAATGCAACAATTACAACAACAAATGCCAATGAATGGACAAAGTCAACAATTTTTGAATCAACAACTGCCACTGCAACCCTCACAAAGTCAACCATCATCAAGTGGACCTGGCTCTGACCCTTCAGGAAGTGGTGCCTCAAGACCACAATCAGCCCAATCTCAACAAATGAGACAATTAATGCAACAGCAACAACAACAGATATTCCAAACCACTTTGAACGCTCAAGAACAACAGGTCTTCAAACAACTTCAAAGTAAAATGAATGCGTTGATAATGATGGGAAATACCGGAGTTGCTCCCAACAAGACCAGGTTGTCTCAACAACAGCAGCAGCAGGCCTTACAACAAGCCAAGCTTTTACAACAACAATTGTTTCAGAAGTTTCCTAATTATTTCCAGAAATTGAAGCAAGTCCAATTACTCAATCAACAAAGAAGAGTCCAACAACAACAACAGCAGCAGCAGCAACAACAACAACAACAACCTCACCTGTCCCCACAGCAGTTCAGTCCTGATATGATGTCACCAGCAGGTGCTGGTGGTATGAAAAGGGCTTATAGGAAGAAATAGTTAAACCATAGAGTTTATAGTTTGTAGAATAATGTATATCACTGTAGTTTAAGAAAGAGATTAATTATCGCAATATATTAACCTAAACCAAACCAAACTAAACCCCTATAAATAACCTAACCATATTATTTACCATAGTATGAACCATAAATCCCAAGAGCTAATATAGTAAGACAAGCATAACCCAAACCTTTACCAACTTCTTTGGCAACAGTTTTAACTAAAGATTGTTCCTTTTTGAATGGTTTATCCTTCTTGATGGAATAATAGATTTCACCATCTTCTAGGTCATCTTCATCGGAAATATTACAAGCGCAAGGTCTATCAGGATCGAAGTCTTCATCTTCATATTCATCATCTTCAGGGTATTGACGTTGTAAGATTTCAACTAAACGGATTTCATAAGGAACTGAACCTTCTTCTTCGTCTTCGTCATCTTCTTCAACTGAGAATTCGGAATTATCATCGTCTCCTTCTTCTTGAAAGTAAGCAATCCACGCGTCTTCCTTTTGTTTCCTGAAAATTTCATCTATGGGGATTCTTGAAGGTTTCTTTATGATTGTTTTACTAAGTTCATCGAGTGATTCATTATCATCATCATCCTCTTCTTCTTCTTCTTCGGAAAACTCATCAGAATAATGTTCAGATTCATCATCAGAATCGTCATCATTTTCTTGGACATTTCCATCATCTTTAGCCAAATGCTTTGCATCAACCTCAATAACATCTTGGGTAATATTCTCATCATCAGCCTCATCACTATCACCATAAATCTCATAGTCCTCGTCGTCTTCAATGAAAATAGTTTCACTAGCTCCATCACTTTCAAATCCGTCGAATTCTCCTTCATTTAACCCTTCATCATTCTCAATAGGATCAAATAAGAGTTCAAAATAATCATCATTTTTAATAATCTTAACATTGAATTTCAACATGATCTTAGGATTACCAAATTTCTCTAAGTCAATAATTTCGCCATCATGTTCTTCAAGAACTTTACTTATAAAATCAAATGATTTAACTACTATAAATCCCACAATATCATTATTATGGATCTCATGGAAGCCGTCTTTTAAGAAGTTGTTGTTAACCACAGTACCGAAACTGGAACTACCATCTTTGATTAAAACTTTACCATCTTGAACTTTTAAAATTGCATGGTTCTTAGAAAGTTGTCTACTATCAAATACTAAATTAGAATCAGAAGGTTCTCTATCAGAATCTTTGGTTGAAGCTCTTTGGATATCAATTTCATCTCCTTCAGCAAGAAGAATTGTTCTATATAACGACAGCATTTTAAACTCTCTAATTAAGTTAGTCAGTGTTTATTTAAATTTAGCTATATATGTTACAAGTCTTTTTTGATCCGTTATCTTTTCGCCCCTTATCCCACGAAGTCGTGTGAGGTTAAAACTTACATATATTTGCAGCACAGTCTGTAGGAAGAGTTATTGTTGATATATTACAGCAAGTAGTAGGTGATTGATAACTATGGTGACTAGATTAGGTCGATTCTGGAATATCAGAACATATCTGGTTCGTTTACGGGTATCCATAGCACTGTTCAAGCATATTATGTGGCTCTGTATTCAACGCGTAGTCGAATTGTGAGTTTCACAGTTTCAATGACCAGAAAACTTTATTTGAAGCTTGATGTAAACTTATAGATTTAGATACCATGATTTTTCAATCGAATCCGACAATCGAAAAACCGCTCATTTCCCCCAGTAAAGTGTTGTTGAACTATAAATGGGCAATTTGCAGTCATTCCCGGGGTTGTAGAACTGAATCCGGAATTATAGGTGTACGGGATTATACAGGTTACAAACGCATTGATAAGTCTATTTAACTAAAGAAATCAAGGAAATAAGTATGTCACAAAACTAATCACACAAAGTTATGCGATAAAGTTGTACTAGTCCACAATATTCTTATCATCACTGGAGTTACCGTCGCTTTCGCTCAGGAACTCTGGCTAGAGTACCAAGAATTTAACGCACTCATCACGAAAATTTTCACATAATGAACATCCAAAGAACTTTAACATATGGAATAAGAAGTGCCAAAGTTATGCCAACCCTCAAGGTTGGTATCAACGTTACGAAAGTTGCACCAAATTTCAGATACCAAACGATCCGTTTCAACTCTACAACTCCAAAAGATGAATCTAAACAAACTAATGAAGCACAACCTCCTAAAGATAATGAAGAAACTACAAATGAACCACCAAAAGAAGATGATCCAATTGCTCAACTCCAAGATAAATTAAATGAAAAAGATAAGCAATTAGCTGATATGAAAAATCATTATGCTAAAGCGGTTGCTGATTTCCGTAATTTACAAGAATCTACTAAGAAAGAAATCCAAAAGGCCAAAGATTTTGCATTACAAAAATTCGCCAAAGATTTGATTGTTTCATTAGATAACTTCAGTTTAGCTTTACAATCAGTTAAAGAAGATACTTTAAAGACTAATGAAGAAGTTAAGAATTTATACGATGGGGTTGAAATGACGAGATCGGTTTTTGAAAAGACTTTAAACACCCATGGAATTGAAAAGATCGATCCAATTGGTGAACCATTTGATCCAAATCATCATGAAGCCGCTTTTGAAATTCCTCAACCTGATAAGGAACCAGGTACCGTTTTTCATGTTCAACAACCAGGTTATACCTTAAACTCAAGAGTTTTAAGACCTGCTAAAGTCGGAATCGTTAAAGGTGATGATTAGTGTATAGATGATCTTGTATATATATCAGGCAATGTCTGTTAAAAAATTTCTGTTTCTAGAATCTTTCAGTCCATCACCAGATTGGTTTGGATGACTCAATGGATCAATTCCATTATCGCACAACTATATTTGGGTGAAAAATTTCAACGGTTTTATCTCACTCACTCACTATATAAAATGTTAAGATCAAGAGCAATTCGTGCATTTTCTACTGCTAGACCGCTTAATATTAAAATTGGTTTAATTCCGGGTGATGGAATTGGTAGAGAAGTTATTCCTGCTGGTAAAGCAGTTTTAGAAAATTTACCATCAAAATTTGGTTTAAATTTTGAATTTGTAAATTTGGAAGCTGGGTTTGAATTATTTCAAAAAACTGGTACTGCCTTACCTGATGAAACTGTCAAGATTTTAAAGGAACAATGTGACGGTGCTCTTTTTGGTGCTGTTTCAAGTCCTAGTGTCAAAGTTGCTGGTTACTCATCCCCAATTGTTGCATTAAGAAAGAAATTAGGATTATACGCTAATGTTAGACCAGTTAAATCAGTTGGTGATGGTAGACCAGTTGATATGGTCATTGTTAGAGAAAACACTGAAGATTTATATATTAAAGAAGAAAGAACTTTCAAAGCTGAAGATGGTACTAGAGTTGCTGAAGCTATTAAAAGAATTACTGAAACTGCTACCACTAACATCGCTAAAATGGCCTTTGATATTGCTTTACAAAGACAAGCTATCAGAGAAGCTTCATCAGTTGCTTCATTACATTCAAAACCTTCAGTTACTGTTACTCATAAATCTAATGTTTTATCACAATCTGATGGTTTATTCAGAGAAATCTGTAAAAACGTGTATGATGCTAATAGTGCTGAGTATGGTAATGTTGAGTATAAAGAACAAATTGTTGATTCAATGGTTTACCGTATGTTCAGAGAACCAGAAATTTTTGACGTTGTAGTTGCTCCAAACTTGTATGGTGATATTTTAAGTGATGGTGCTGCTGCTTTAGTTGGTTCTTTAGGAGTTGTTCCATCAGCTAATGTTGGTAAAGACTTTGCTATTGGTGAGCCATGTCATGGATCTGCTCCTGATATCGAAGGTAAGGGTATTTCCAATCCAATTGCTACTATTAGATCTACTGCCTTAATGTTAGAATTTATGGGTCATTCTGATGCTGCTGCTAAAATTTATGAAGCTGTTGATGCTAATTTAGTCGAAGATAAAATCAAGACTCCAGATTTAGGGGGTAACTCATCAACTGACGATGTTATCAATGATATTATTAAACGTTTCTAGATATATATTAGAATCCTGTCCATTCGTCCTCTTCTTCGCTCTCTGTTTCTCCGTTTGCTTTATTGCTTTCCTCTTCACTTGCTTCTGAATCTTCCTCCACCTGTTTGCCGCCTTCTTCTTCATCAGTTGCACTATCAGCCTTCCTAACAAAACAAGCAGCGAAGAAACCAATACCACCATCTTCTTTGGGCAATGCTCGAACACACCCTCCGGCCAACTCCTCAACAGTCTTACCAGTAGCTAAAGAAGTAAACTCTCTCTCCCAACCTCTACGTTCCCAATTAGGTATTACCACATCTCTTGAAGCCAACTCCCAATCTTTCTTGATATCCTCATCTAATAATAGATCAACCACAACTCTTTCATTCTCTTCGGCATGAATGGAACACGTAGAATACACCACCTTCTGAGCCAGAGGAAACAGTAATGCATGTTTCATAATTTTAAACTGAAATCTCGACAATTTCTGTAATCTTTCAACATTTATATCTTGTTTCTGTTCTTCAAAAGAATCCTCTAAAGCTCTACCAAAAATTCCTGATCCACTACAAGAAGGATCCACAACCAAACCAGTAACATCCTCAAAATCATTGGGTTCAGTTTTAAGGAAATCAAGATGAGTTATCTGTATAAACGGTTTCTGTGTAGCAGTACGACACATTTTCTTGAGAATTTCAACTCTTTTGGTATCTCTTTCGAAAGCATATACCACAGGATCCTTAGCAGATAATTGACTTAAGTAGGCGGCCACATGTGTAGTTTTGTTTCCAGGAGCCGCACATGCATCTATAACATATTTTGGTTGGAACTTTGGATCATTGAATAGTATATGACCAGGGAAACACGATGCTCTATCTTGAATGATAACTTGACCATTTTTATATGCCTCTGTGGTCATTATCTTTTCTTTTGGATCGATCCCGTATAGATTAGGAATATAATCATCTTGGTAAATGGTTCCTAGTTTTATCTCTTCTATCAGACTAACTGGTTGTAAATCATTGAAGAACGAATATTTTTCAAACAATTCCTGAGGAGAAATCTTTATAACATTGACTCTAAACCATCTGATTGGGGTTTCGTCGTTTTCTCCTCTTAAGTTTGGTAAATCATTCACATTAGTGACTTTATATTTTAACTTAAGCTTGATAAATTCTGAATGTAATCTGGTTTTATTAGCTAGAAATGCGTCTTTAATTGGATGTTTACCCAGCTGGATCCTTCCTTTACTAGAGAATAGCAAATCGTGGGTTAATAATATAAGCAATTCTTCTTTAACTTTGAGTTTCTTAATAGTTGGTGAATCCTTAATCTTTGAATTCTTAATGATTTTAATTATATAATCTTTAAACTTCAAGGTTGATATAACTAAGGCAAAAACATGTTTTGGATTTGATAATTTCTTATCGGCGAATATTCGACTTTGAATACTTCCTTTATCGGAGATATTGATGAACTTCTCTGCTTCAAAGTAGAGCTTCATTATGCGACTCGAGCGATGAGCCAGCCGCAGACTTGCATAAGCATAATATGCTTCTCTCAAAACTCTTTACAAAAGAGATGAATGGTGGAACAGGAGTAAAATTCATGAACAAGCTTTTCAACTGAAATTATATAGCCGTTGATAATGTAAAAATAATCATCGGGTTTAAATGATGTTTTTGAAATCTGGGCTATAGAAAATGGCCTATATTTAAAGAGTGAGATTATCAGTTTAATATATGTATGAATGTTTAATCACATGATACTAAGTGTCAAGAAAAGGATCAGCATAGAATCAGGGAGATAGAAATAAAAATGTAACATCTCATGAGAAGCTCTAGAATAGTATTTAGGCCATGCCTGAGAAACTATTCATGCCAATGCTTAGAACAATATGGCAATAGTAAATTAGTTGCCTAATTGGAGGCTCACTAGTCGGATCAAAATCGACTTTACGAGCTAACGTGTCTTACGTCATTCGTAACTGAGCATGGCTCCGCCAGGCAAGATATTTCATGAGTACATACCCATTAAATAACAACGATGACTCTTGGCAAGACATACATATAACCTGACATACTCTCTATTGACCTAATTATTCTGGTAATCATTGTCTATGACAAAATATCCTCAGTAGTTAAGGATTCTCACGAAAATCCAACACTCATTATGACCCCAAGTCCAAATCCACCCGGTGCTTATAGTCCAGGTACCAACCTTACTGTGGGATCTCATAAGGTACAAATTGTCAAGTACCTTAGTCAAGGAGGATTTGCTCATGTTTATTTATGTAACATATCACCACCATTTAGGGGTTCAACCATTGGATGTTTAAAAAGAGTAGCAGTACCTAGTAAGATTCAATTGAATTTACTTCGACAAGAAGTCGATGCCATGAAGAGATTAAGAGGTAATCCTACCATTGTATCGTATATCGACTCGCATGCATCTAGATTGAATGATACAGGTAAATATGAAGTGTTTTTACTAATGGAATATTGTTCAAGGAATGGTTTGATTGATTTTATGAATACAAGATTAAGTAATAAATTGACTGAACCTGAAATATTAGTAATAATGAGGGATATTGTTTTAGGGGTTACCATGTGTCATCATTTACAACCACCAATTCTTCATAGGGATATTAAAATTGAAAATGTATTAATAGACGAAGTAGGGACTTATAAATTATGTGACTTTGGATCAGCAGTCCCCTACTCAGCAGTTCCTAAGAACTCTCAGGAATACAATCTACTCTATGAAGATATTATGCAACATACAACTCCACAATACCGGTCACCGGAAATGATAGATCTATCCAGAGGGTTCCCAATTGATGATAAATCAGATATTTGGGCATTGGGATGTTTCTTATATAAGTTATGTTATTATACCACACCGTTTGAGCTGTCACAGCATGGATCATTACAAGAATTAGAACAATCCATCCTTCGTTGTCAATTAAGAATTCCTCATAATCTGCCAGGGTCAATGTTTAGTCCAAGGTTGAAGAATATTATTAAATGTTGTCTTCGAGAAGATCCTAGAAGAAGACCAAATGGAGTTCAATTACTTGAAGAAATTTGTAATATGATGCATATTAAAGTCCCTAATTACATTCCTGCATCGGTTTTAGAAAGACCTAAGAATCCTTCAAAACCATTACCTGCAAAACCTATTGCTGTACAAGCAACTAATCTTCATAGTCAAAGTTCTCCACAATTAGCGATTAGACAACCATCGAATAATAAAGACCCATTTGCATCAATTGATAAACTGAAATTACTTGCTAAGAAAGATGAACCTAAACCAAGACCTACAAGCGTTTACAGAGTTATTCTGCCAAGTCTGGTTCCTGATATAAAAGAACCAAAAAGTGATGCAAGAGATAATATTAAGAATTATATACAACAAGCCACCAAAAGTTCAGAAAATTTGGCTAATATTAATGATGATAATGATACTTTGGATTTCTTAAAGGATAAAGAATTGAATTCTAATGATACTGGTGGAAGCTTCCATAAATTTAGAACTGGATTAAGGAAAATTAGTACTGGGTCAAGTACTAGTAGTATTGGTACTAATCATACTGGGAAAAGATCAAGTATTTCGTCTATTAAACAATTACTCACTGGAGGAAGAAAAGTTAGTGGATCTAAAGAAGAACCTAAAGAAATTGAACCGCCTAAGAAATTATCAATTCAAAGAAGAATGGCTCAATATCTCAACAACACTGAAGATGATGTTAAAAAGACAGCTCATGGGTATGGTCGGTATACACAAGAAAGTGATAGTGAAGATATTGATGCTATAAATAGTAATTCCTATAAACGGAAAGTGTTACCACCCAAAGTACCCAATAGTTTATCATCACAAAGGTCAATTACCCCGCCAGGGAGGACGGTACCACTACTCAAGCCTGAAGTTGTCGTTAAACCTAAACCACAACAAAGCCTTAAAGAACAAGCTAAAGCTAAGAAACCACCACCAAAGCCTAAGAAACCAGTTTATTTACGTACTCCAGAGAATGATATAAAGGAAAGGAGGTTAAGTGATGATTTATCATTACCTGATATTGATGATTTAGAGAAACAATTTGCCAAGAGGTTTCCTAGTTATGTGTAGACGATCGTATAGAATAACTTGTCTTGTTTATTGGTAGGTACTCTAAGAGGAAGATTCTTCATAATCTTCTAAAGAATCTAAAATAAAGTCTACACCTTCATTAAATCTCTCAGTGGTAACTTCCCATAATCCATCACAATTTGCTTTTATAACTCTTCCGAACTTTCTTCTTGGTCTTTTAACTTCACCATTAGCTTGCACTACACCACCTTTAGTAGCCACTGAATTACTACCACCCCAACAAGGGTTTAAATTTGATGTGAAAATAACGGAGTTGGAATAGAACCAATCAATCATGGATTCATCCATTACTGGAACTAATGGTTTTAAATTTGATCTATTTATGAAACAAACCGTTCCTTTAACGATTTCTTTGATTTCTTGTGATGGTCTTTTAGCGAATAAATGAACAATAGATTGGTAGGATTCTCCAAATCCTACAAATACCAATTTGTTTAATTGAGTGAAATATGATAAATAGTTATCCCACAAGTATAATAGAAGATCTTGTCCGAATATAACAGGATTGTAAGCTCCAATTGGGGCAGTAGTTTGATTATTTAATGCTAATGTACCATTAGCAGATGTTGGTAGACTAAATGATGGAATATTTATATCAATATATCCAATTCTTGATAATGTATCATCCTCGGATTTTTCTTGTTCTGATTTGATCTTATTTATGACTTGAACTAATGGATGTTCCAATATGACGGAAGTATTGTTCTCGATATTACCATTTACAGAATTAATGTTAGCCCATATTTCTGGTGGATCATGGATTGTGACCACTATTGAATTACATTCGTAGATATCAGGACTGGCTATAATTAAATCTTCTAATTTATCAGGTAAATCAGTAGTGAATGAAACAAATTTATCGGCTTCATTTTGAACAATTGGCAAGTTAATAAATGAATAATTGTTAAAGAAATCGTTGGCTTGATATGATCGTATAGGATCATTTAAGTTAGTTAATTTGTAACCATTGGTATTTTCAGGCAATTCATAAGCATCATCAAATGATTTAGATGGATTACCAGGTTTCAAACAAGTCCAATATTTACTTTGAAACTTGATAACTTCATCAATCACTTCTATAGTATCTAACAAAGGTTGGGCAGTTATAGTACTTTCAGGTGGTTCACCAATCAATACCTTAACTACTGCCAAAGCACTTTTGCTTATACTATCTAAATTGTATCCCCCCTCTAAAATAACTGCTAATTTACCTCTGGCAATAGCTTTCAACATATGAGTCATATGTCCATATCCACTAGGGGTAACGTGACATCCTCCTACAATATCACCATCAGCAGCATCGAACCCTGAACTGATAATAACAAAATCAGGATCAAACTCCAGAATTACGGGGATGACGACTTTCTCAAAAGCATACTTATAATCACCGTCACCAGTACCTGGGGTTCTCCAAGGAATATTTACACTATAACCTTCACCATCACCTTCACCGGCCATATTTAAACCACCGTATTTGGTACCAGGATAAAATTTACCATTTTCATAACGATGCAATGAAATGTATAAGACCCTAGGATCATCATAGAAACATTTTTGAGTACCATTACCATGATGAATATCCCAATCTAAGATAACGATTTTTCTGACTGATTCAGGATATAATTTTAACATTCTTTTAGCAGCAACTGCAACATTACTAAAAAGACAAAATCCTCCTGGACTATCAGGTTCAGCATGATGACCTGGAGGTCTAACTACTGCTATGGAATTTTTAACTTTACCTTCAATTACGGCTTTGCATGCTTCAATACTACCACCACATGATAATTTAGCTGATAAATATGAATCGTTATTAACGTAGATAGAATCTCCAGTTTCAGTTTCTTCTAACAATTTATCTCTTGACATAGTTTCAGTAGAAGCAATGAACTTTAAATGTTCTTCACTATGAACATCCAAGATTTCTTCAGTCGTGGCTTCCCTAATTGGAATCTTCAACATTAAAGGTCCTAAGTGATCAGACCCCGACAATGAGCTGTCTTGAATTAAACCAGCTTCGGCAAGTTTCTTATAAATTCTATAGATTCTTCTTGGGTCTTCAGGATGAGGGTCAATATATTCAAAGTACGAGGTAAATATTTTAGCATGATATCTCATTCTAACATCATACACTAACCCAGTTTTAAGTGGTGTATAGAATAACTGTGGTTGAGTTGTTGGTACAATATTAAGGTTTCCATTTGATTCTTTATTATTGACTTCTTCTACTTTAACATTATTTTCTTGCGGCTTATCATCGGCCGGTTGTTGTGATTCCTCCTCCAACTTGATACGTTTTTCTTCAGGTTCTTGAACATCATTTTCTGGGTTATCTGGTTGTTTTTCCGGTTTAACTTGGTCGACATTTAATTCATCATCTCGTGTAATATTGTCAAATTCCCTTTTAACTCCGTTAGTAGTAACTTCCATTTTCTTAAAATTTGTAGATGTTTAAAAGTCGTGGAAGTTATCTAATATTTAGTTTATCGTCAATATGCCTTACACTTTCTGACACTGGAAATTTTGTGAGATTCTCGAGTTTTTGGAACATTATCCTGCACATAATTTAATCAATGATACTTATATAAAAAGGTCAAGAAAATTTCTCGGAGAGTTATGTCTTTATTAGTACCTGATCAAAGAGATCGTCATGATGCTTATGGATATCAAAATCATAATACGATATATTTTGATGAATTAGCTAAAAACCCTAAAGATCTCCAATTCAAATCTGTCAGTGGCTTTTTCAAACAATCTGAAAATGATACTGATGATATGAAGTTTAATTATGTCCATGAAGATTTTGGAATAATTGACACATGGCCGGAATCGATAGAGAAATTGAATCAGTTAAATAAATCAGGTAATGGCAAGTATAAACTATTTCTCTTAGCAAGACACGGTGAAGGATATCATAATGTTGCAAATGCTAAGCATAGTGATACATGGTTTGAAAAGTGGAGATTTGTTGATACTGATGGGGAACTTTTTTGGGGTGATGCTGATTTAACTGAATTGGGTATGAACCAAGCAAAAGAGAATCGCTCATTCATTCAGTCACAATTACAAAAGGGTATGCCCATACCTTCAGCATTTTATGTTTCACCTTTAAAACGAGCCCTCAAAACCTTATTCATAGAGTGGGATGGTATAGAGATCCCAAAACCTAAAATTGCTGATAAGGTCAGGGAAACTATAGGAGTGAATTTGTGTCACAGAAGAAGCCCAAAACTGGAAATTGCCCAGTTACCTGTCGAGTTTCCCCCTGACTTCCCTGAAGAGGACAAATTATTTGATAGTTATAAAGAGAGGGAATTATACTGGCAGCAGTTCATGAGAATAAATGATTTCTTACAAGATGTTTTTAAGACAGATGATGAAGTAATATCGGTTACATGTCATGCGGGTAGTATTAGGGCATTTTTGACCGTAATTGATCATAGAGGGTTCACAATTCCTACTGGAGGTATGATTCCAGTAGTTATTAGAGCTATGGAGGAATGAGCCAAGCAAAGGCTTTTATTGGTTTCACCATTATAACATGCATTAATATTATAAGTTTAATAAGGTTTGAATCTAATATCTTTCTTTTTATCTTTTTTATCTTTTTTGTCCTTTTTATGTCTATGCTTCTTATGCTTTTTGTCCTTTTCCTTGTCTTTAGTATCTTTAACATCAGGTATCGTTGGTTCAGATGTCACCTGTTGAATGGAGTCGAAAGAGTTCAAATTCAAAGCAAATGGCAATTCCCAAATCTTAACTAACCCATCTTCTCCACAACTCAAACACTTATTACCCCAAATCTTTATATCTCTCACGACTTCTTCACCATGTGCACCAGGAAAATTGATACTATCACCAAACGTTTCTTTATTATTATCAAAAGCCGTTAAGGTTAACAGGCCCTCTGAATTGGCACCATAACTAACATACCCCTGAGGACTTAAATCAATCACGTACTCACAATTTGGCCATATACTTCTGACATCACCTAAATCATTTTCAGCCTGTTCTTCAATCACTTCGTAGTTTGTATTATTTAGCGAATGGAATGAAATGGTTTCCATATGTGAAAGAATTGATATTCTATTTGGAGTGATGAAATCACATGCATGTACGGATGAATAATTTATAACTTGATGTAATGCCTCATCTTCATCGGTCTCATTTAAATTATAGATGGTGACATACCCATCGGTAGATCCCGACATAAGGTACTCTGAAAAGGTGGGATGGAACTTGATATCGGTAATATCATCATGATGTGAATCAACATACGATTTGACTATAGAATTACCTTTTCTAATATCCCATAAATGTAATTCAGCATCTACACCTATTAATTCTGTACCACCAGCTAATAAGTTATTACGATGGTTCATTGATAAAAAAATGTTATTATTGGTTGTATTGAATGTGTTTACAAGTGTATGGGTTCTTAAATCCCATAATTTTAAACCATCTGTGGAACACGATGCAATTATATTATCATCTATGGACTTAATACTATTGATAGATGATTCATGAGCTTTCATAATGACCGGATCAGGATTTAACCAATCATAAATCTTTATATTCCCAGAACTGCTACTACATACGAACCCTTTCTCGTTAGGAATGACATTCAAAATCCATTCATCATTTTCTCCAAAGTATTTATCTTGTAGTTTAGCATTCATAGTATGAGATGGCCGCACCATCGCATCGCTAGCGATCCTTAACCAGCTGCGCACGAAAATAAACACTTACCATGAGTAGTATTGTTAGGAAAGGGCAAAAGTCTTTTGCTCCTAAAATCAAAAAGACCACCAGAAGGAAGGTTACCGAACCTGTAACATTCTTTAGTGGTGATCGTACAACTCCCGACCGTGTGACTGAACCAGAACAGGATATTGATCCAAGAGACGTTAGTCAAAAGCTTGATGTAGCTATTGAAGATGAACCCGAAGAAGACGAAGATGAAGATGAGTACGGTGATAATGATATCTTCAAGAAACCTGTACCCGAACAAGTTAGAAGAAAACTGTCAACTGTTCATAGAAGGTTGTCAGGTATTAATATGGTACCAAGTTCGAGAAAAGGGTCAGTTAGTATAGCAGTCAGAAGGATGTCAGTAGACGAAAATGCCGTACCTATACCCATAGAAGTACCATATAAGAGAAGAAGAAAGTCATCAGTTAGAAGACCAACGAAAAGAGTCAGTATCAATGCTTCAATAGAACCTACACCTGAAATAGGAGAACCGACTCCAATTGCAACCATAGCAGTTCCTGAACCTGAAGCTGAATCTGAAGAGGAACCTGAAGTTCAAGCACCAACCGAAACTGAACTGGTTGTCGCCAAATTGAAAAGAGATGACTTGTTTGCCAAAGGAACTCATGTAGTGTATGCTTTGAATGAGAATCGTACAACATTGATCAAGTACCGTACGGGAGAACTAGAAGACCCAAATCTGGCACTTTTACCATTAGCCCCTGAGGAAATCGATATTACTATTCAAAGCAGATCACAGATTCCTAGAGGATTAGCTCAACAGCCGCAAGACTCATTATCATTAATTAAATTAGACACTTCCAATATGACTTTAAAAGACTTGAGTTTCAATGACTTACCAATTGGAAGAGTCAGTTCCAATTATGACATGGCAAATGTTGGTAGAGCTAGGGATGAAGAACAACGTAAATTACGTAAAGAAATTAGAGCCTTGGCTCGTAGTAAGAACATTAGTATTGAAGAGGCTACACAATTAGTTGAACATCAATTGGAAGACACCACGGAAAAGAAACTTGAAGTTAAAGAAGAACCTAAACCCAAGCCCGTGAAATCTTTACAATTACAATTAAGTGCCACAACTGGAGAAATTGATATTAATCCTGAATCCATATCGATATCCCAACAGACTAATCTTGATAATAATCGTACCCGTGAAGAGACGAATCCATTTGAAAAGCCAGTACTATCAACCACGTACAGTAAAAGAAGACATACTGATAAATGGACTGAAGAGGAAGAAGTGATATTTTTTAATGCATTAAGAGAATGGGGAACTGATTTCTCATTGATTGCCACGTACTTTCCATACCGTAACAGGAAACAAATCAAATCCAAATTTAATAGTGAAGAAAAGAGAAGACCTGAATTAGTTGATCTTTTATTAAGTAAGACCAAAAAACCCGATTTGGAAAAGTACAGGTCTCAATTACCAGGAGGAGAAATCAAAACCTTGGAATCATTTAATGAAGCCATGAAGAAGATTAAATTAGAACATGAAGCTCAAAAGAGAGAAATCTTGAATCTGAAAGAAAGAGCTACATTAGAAGATGCTGAAAAGAATAGAAAGAAAGAAATCGAGAGGAAATCAGGTCATAAACAAACGATTCAAAGAGTTCCAAAAGATCAATTACGTAGTAATGAAGAAGTTGTTGGTAGTATTTAGGATATTTAAAGGACGGTTTATAGGGATTGTATATTAGAATAGACATTTGGTAGAAGTTGTCTCGCGATGGTTTGACTCAGTAGACTCAGTAGTTTGACTCAGATAGTCGCGTAAGAGTCACTATATGTCCAAAGGTAAATCATGATATTAACTATCGAATCAAAAGATGATATAATAAAATTTACGGTATCAGACCCTAAGAAAATCGATGAATTAAAGTATCCAATACTAACGGTGATAATATCAATACTAGCATATTTAATACCTCAACAATCTTACGATATCGATTCTCATTTGTATATAATCACTGTGTTGATAGTACTAGCCATCTTAACCCTATGTAGACAACAAAGACAAGATAGTTTAATAGTAATGAAAGGGATAGGAGTACAACTTAACTCACAATCAAATTGGAAGTTTATCAATAAATCGGACAAGAATATATTTGTACCATTAACTAATATCATTGATTTAGTTATACATGAAGGGTTTCATGGATATGGACAAGTTATATTTTATATGTGTGTATTAACGAAGAACACTAAAGATAATGAAATGATTAAAGTTGTATTCAGTGAGTTGTTACCAAGAAAGGACATTTTAGTTCAAGTTTGGAAACAAAGTAGAGAAATTTTATTCAATGGTAACAGGTATTGGAGGAGAATTCCAGGACAAGGACTTAGGCCAGTGGCTTAAGAATTGCATAGTAGTTAATGAATAAAAAGTACATAGATCATAAATAGAGTCACATATAATCAAATGCATAATTAGTGAAGGGGTCACTGACTCTTGACAAAAGTTAAATTCCTCTAATGAAATTGAAATAAAGTTAAACCAAGTTTCAATTACTGTTGTCTATTACCCCATAGCCCTCACTCCAGACTCCAGTTACATATCCTCACATACGTAAAAATATGCAAACAAGTCCAGACTCGCGAAACCCTTCCCCAAATCCTTATGCCAATTAAATATATTAAAGGAGATTTATTTAAACATAAATCCAAAGGAATTGCAATCCTTCTACATTCATGTAATTGTAAAGGATCATGGGGTGCAGGAGTTGCAGCAATTTTCAAACAAAAATTCCCCAGTACCTATGAAGTTCACAAGCAATATTGCCAACAATATAAACATAATAGTAAACAATTGTTAGGGCAATGTCAATTGATTAAAAGTAGTAATAGTGACTTAGGTACTAAAGAAATTGGGGAATGTTATATAGGATGTCTTTTCACGAGTGATGGGTTTGGTGCAGGTAAATTACAACCAAATGATATTGTTCATTATACTGAAATTGCATTGACCAATTTAGTTAATCAAGTTAAAGGTTTAGATATTGAATGTGAAAATGGTAGACCAATCATTAACTTACCAAAGATAAATGCTGGATTATTCGGAGTACCATGGGAACAAACGGAGCAAGTATTGGAAAAAATTGATTTAAATTTCAATGTTTACTATATCTGATATACGGTTGCTGGAGTTTAGTAAGGTTTAATGTAAAAGGTTTTATAGTGTCTAAGTTCTAACGCCTCTTTATCAAAAATGTGACGTGGCTATTAATAGGGAATGTGAGTGAGACAAGTATGAGAATTACAATGAGCTCAAATCACTACGTGAGGCTAAACTTGGTCATTGAGACTACCTTAGTTTCCCCCGATCCATGAATTCTTAGAGTTAAGGTTATTAGGATCTGAACTCCATAAAGCAAGTGTTTAATTATGTTCACAAATACAATTAAGTAATAGTACATATGAATTACATAATGTTAACTGTGCTCATACAATACGGATCAATGCCGTTCTTATTTACAAAGTTTAGATCAGGCGTATGTAAACAATACGCGCCAATAGAAAATGATACGTGTTCATAGATTATACTAATGCTATGTAAAAACCACATATCCGTGTTGTCTATATCATTCTCTACCACTTTGAACCATCTGTAAACCTTTACACCAACCTCCAACTACCTCCCCTTAATGAGTTGTTTTTTGTTTCGTATTCATATAATCCCGGTCGCATAAAAATTTTCGCAAAATCAAAACAATCTATCGACAAGGGATCAGACCAAGACACACTTTATAAATCAGTCACATAACTCTTTTTCATAATATATTTGAAGGTATTGCTTTTATAAAGGTGTGTTTTTAATCTTGATTTGTCATTTTTATATATAATAAAATTCAAAGTTAATATTTAGTCACTCGTTTATTCAAATTTTTAATTCATCATGTCACAAAATAATTCACCATTTAAACCTAATTATCATCAAAGAAATCCAAGTAATAATCAGAATAATTGGCAAGAGCTAATACCTCCTTTGCCAAGTAATGATTTTTTCTTTAATAATGATGTAATGAATAATGACCAATCAAAACAACAAGATCATAATGATCGTAATGATAAAATAAATGATAAATTCACAAATGTTAATAATAGTTTTCATGTTAAAAGTGATATTCCAAGTTATTTACAGAATCATTTATCAACTTTCAGGCCCCAGCCTTTACCTCAAAGAAGTCAGAATGTAATACCTCAGAATCTGTCATCTCTGAGTTTACCAGGTCAACCAAACCCTCCAAATCAATACCAGAGAAATGGGCTGAATCCTAATATAAATATGAATGGATCTAACTCCAATATAAGTGGGCCGAACCCAGGAGCAATTACCAATCCTAATGCCCTTCAACAGTCTAATCAAAATATTCAGAGAAATCTTGATAAACCTTTCAAAGCAACATCAGTAAGAAAGAAAAGAAAGATTTGTAAAAAGTGTGGGTTGGATATAACAGGACAGTTTGTTAGAGCATTAAGTTCAAGTTTTCATATTGAATGTTTCTGTTGTAATGAATGTGGTAAACAATGTTCTTCAAAATTCTTCCCATATGAAATAACTGATGCTGACACTAAAATAAAGTATCAAGTTGCATTATGTGAATATGATTATTTCAAGAAATTAGATTTAATCTGTTTCAATTGTAATAATGCATTAAGAGGTCCTTATATTACAGCCCTAGGTAACAAATATCATTTAGAGCATTTTAAATGTAAAATTTGTGAAAAGGTATTTGAAAGTGATGAAAGTTATTATGAACACGATTCGAATATTTATTGCCATTTCCATTACTCGAAATTATTTGCTAACAATTGTGAAGGTTGTAATAGTTCAATAGTTAAACAATTTGTTGAATTATTTAGAGGTGGCAGAAATCAACAATGGCATCCTGAATGTTATATGGTTAATAAGTTTTGGAATATAACGGTCACAAAAGATTTAGTTGGTGCCAATGTTTCAGGAACTGAAGAAAATTTAATTCAAATTGAACTGTTGATTGAAAATTTAGTAGTTAAAATTTGGTTAACATTATCAAACTTCGAAGAATTAACTGCTTCTTGTATATCAGATATGTTACTAAATGCTTGTATTGGTAATCAGGCCAATGGATTGAAATCAACTGGAAAATTAATATGTAATATTGAAATATTATTCAGTGCTATAGATTTTTTAATTGGCATAAGTAATCAGGTTGGAAACATAGCCGAATTTTCAATGAAAAAGGAACCAAGAAACTTATCGGGTAAAATCATGAGCTATTTAGCGATTTTACGTAAATCCAATCAAATTAATTCCAATGGCTCTTTAAGTTCAGAGCTATTATCAGTTATAACAGGATGTGCCCATTACTTGAAACTTTTGATAAGAATCGGTTTACAGAATTCTCTTAGATTGAATCAATTACGTGGTGATTCATTCCCGATCGATCACTTCCTTAGCATTATCAAAAACTTTGAAAAAGCAAGTGATGTCAATCAGTTGTTAACTATACCATCAGATTCAACTGATTTGTGTATAGTTTGTAATAAATCAATTGAAAAAGGGTGTAAGAAGATTGGCGAAGAAAGGTATCACAATGAATGTTTACCAAATGAAGCTAATCAAGAAAATATTGAAAATGTCACTGACCTCCAACAACTTGCATATCTACTCAAAATAGCATATTTAAGATCCAAACAAGTAATGACCAATCATTTACTTCCGAAAGACCTTAATGATACAACTAATCAACAAACCTTACATTATTCTAATACCTTAAAAGATATAACTAGATTGAGAACTAAACGTGAAGATCAAACCTTATCTACAATCAAAAAGAATGCAAGGAAATCAATTATAATTGATCCGCCAGAAGGGGAAAACGCTAAAAATGATGATATTAATAATGTATCGATGGATCAATCCGATGCTTTATTATCAGAAAATAATCTTATAATAAAGGATGAACCAAAAATCTTCTCACAACTTAATAGAACTTCAGATTTATTAAAGAATGAAAAATCGTTAACTTTAGATGATATTCCAAGAATCGTTGCAGCGGAACAAGCAAGGGATCAAAGGCCAAATGCTTTTAAACATCATAATAGTTTATATCAACGTCAAAAAACCACTCAATCATCACCAATTCAATCAACTCCTTCATCAACTTATACTCCTGAAAAGAAGAATAAATATTATAGTGAACTAGATAAGAATGAGCACTTTATCTTCAGACATGTTGCGGTTGAAGCTTTGAGTCAATTATTAAGGTACAATAAACCTGAATTATTAAGTTTGATTCAAACAAAGAAACCAACATTCTGGGATAAATTCAAGTTCAATCATGGTAATGAAGTACAAGGAGTATTCAATGTCAATTTAGAAGACTTGACTAAGAAATATGGAGTTGATTCGGATTTAGGGGTGGGACCATCAAAGTTAAGAATACCTATAGTCATAGATGATCTAATCAATAGTTTAAAAACTAAAGATATGTCAGTAGAAGGTATTTTCAGATTGAATGGTAATATCAAGAAACTCAAACAATTAACTAATGATATTAATAATAATCCATTAAAGTCACCGGACTTCTCAAGCCAGTCAGCAGTTCAATTAGCAGCATTGATGAAGAAATGGTTAAGAGATTTACCTGATCCTTTATTAACATTCAAATTATATGATTTATGGATTGAAACTCAAAAGCAAAAAGATTTAGTATTACGTAAACGGTTATTAAAATTGGTTTATTGCATGTTACCGAGATCCAACCGAAATTTAATTGAAGTGTTATTGAATTTCTTTAATTGGGCATCGTCATTTGCTGAAATTGATGAAGAAAATGGATCTAAGATGGATATTCATAATATTGCGACAGTGATATCACCAAATATCTTATATGGTAAAGAAACTAATGATACTAGTATAAATACTCATGGAGAAAGTTATTTCTTAGCTATTGAAGTTATAAATCAAATGATTGAAATTCATGAGGATTTATCAATAATTCCTCAAGATTTACTAGAGTTCTTTGATAAATGTTTTGGTAATTATAAAGAAATGTCAACTAAAGAAGTCATGAATAAGATTGAAAAGTTTTCAAAGGAGAATCCAAATTTCTTTGTAAATTTTGAAATTGAAAATGAATATAGTGATCCATTGAATCATGAAGTTAGAAGTAATACGGTTAGTAGAGGATTGTCAAAAGCTCCAATATATGAACCCCCTAATGAGTCTGAACAACAGGCCTAGGTGGGATGTACAATGATGTTTATGTATGTAATTTATGTGTATGTCAATATAAGTATGGGTAATAAGAAGTGGGTTAACCACATTAGTGCGACAATGTCGTCACTGTCTGAAACAAATAAAGCCCATAGGAACTGGGTTAAACTCTTGTCAAATTATTTGAAAGTTTGTCAGATTGTACTGTAGCTACTCCTTTCCATCCTACACAACTTTTGAAGCAGATAACACTATCACATACTGATTCAGCTCGAGCGTAAAGTTCCGAAAAATGCCATAGGAGACATTGATCTTCGCGAGTCGACAGCTTAGTAACCAAAATGCTAACCACTGAAACTCTTAAACAAATCATCAAAGAAAGGTTAAATGCTGACCTTGTCGAAGTAGAAGACATGTCCGGAGGATGTGGACAAGCATTTGCTGTAATCATCGTTTCGTCTGTTTTTCAAGGTAAGAATAAACTCATGAGACACAGATTAGTTAACAATAGTCTCAAAGAAGAAATTGCATCGATTCATGCCTTCACTCAAAAAAGTTTTACGGTAGAGGAATGGCAGAAACAAGGTGGCCAAATATAGAACCGAATCGTATATTAATTTCGAGTTTTAAATGTAGCTTTGAATCTTTGGAAAATATAGGTCCAGGCTAAAAATAAGAAAATATAAAGAGCTAAAACAAATAATGGGTAAACTTTCAAACCGGTTTCACTTGATTGGGCTACAGCACCGACTAAAAATGGTACAGCAGCTGCACCCGATCCCCCTACAGCACAAATAAATCCGATACCTGAAGCATGATATCTTGAAGGTAAAACTCCAATTGATGAAGTTATAGTGGTGGAAAATATTGGCCCAACCACAAATCCTGTTAAGAATACAATGGTGAAAATAATTGGTAAGATAGCTGTGAATGAAAAAATATAAAAAAATAAATAACCAATTAATGATAACCCAATATAAGTATAATTAGCATATAATTCATGTTTGAAGAACCCAGTTGCAAACCCTAATACAGTTCTACCACAAGTGAGACCAGCCCAAAATGTAGTAGCTATATAAGAAGCTTTTTTATATGAAATTTTATTTATTCTTGTTAAAAATGTAATCAACCAAGCCCCAAATCCAACTTCAGCTCCAATGTATATAAATATAATACACGCAAACAACCAAGTAAGTGGCTCTTTTACAACATCTCCTAAACTTGCGTATAACTGAGATTCCTCTAGTTCAGCTTCTGGTTCCTCAACGTTGAATTCATCCAATTCAATATCTTTCATTGATTCTAATTCTTTCTTGATCTTCATTCTCATAACGTATCTGTACTTTTTGGCAGTTTCGTGTTTGAAGCAAATGGATGCAAGGGTAAAATCTGCCAATGCAATGAATGCTAATACTAAATAATATTGATTCCATTTCCATGGGTTTACTTTCCTTTCAATTAAATGGGTAATTATACTTGGTGACAACATACTACCTAAACCATAACACCCATGTAGAATTCCTAAGATTGGATTAGAATCAATTAAACTACCAGCCCATGTATTGCAAGCTGCATCTAAAATTCCACATCCAATTCCTGAAAAGGTTGCAAATAAAACCAAAAATACGAATGGTGGCGCTGTACTGAACACTAAATATGCAAGGCCCATAGAGAGTGTACCTGCCATTAAAACTCCTCTTAATCCTACGGCATCATGTGTATGCCCATTGAGCATCCCCATCAAAATGTATCCTGATATGGAGGCTAGATAAATGAAACTGGTTTGAATGTCATTTACCTTATATTGTTTCTGTAGTACTGGAATCAAAGTTCCAACTGCTTGTTCTGCCAATCCAAACAATATAAATGTAATAGCAACAGCAGAAATCTGAAATCTGACTCTTACACTTTTTCTCCAATTTAATGAGTCAATAAATATGATATCTCCGTCATATTCTACTGAATATGATTCATCGTTAGGAGTATTTGTGTCAAGGAATGGTTCATTAACGTCGTCTTGATTCTTATATGAAAAACTTGTATCTTCTATTGAATTTTGTGTATCCATCTATAAAATTTATCACCTCTTCGCTATCTGAGGAATTTCGCAACCGATATTCCGTGAATTTTACCATTTTGCGGGATGGGGTCCACGGGACGGTGGTGGGACTAAATAGGGGCTAATTACGTTCATAATCTGTTGGAGCTAAAGAGCCATTTTTAACGGTTTAGATTTCTGAGATTTTAAGTTGGCAGGCGTCAACTATTTCTACAGTCTCGTGGTGTGGGTTTTAGAGGCTGCAAAATGAGATAAGCGGTTTTGATTCATTGATCTTGGCCGTGATTCATCATGAATAATCTCAACATCCGTTTCTTGTAGTTGCTATGGATCTAATCTAGATCCAGTTCCTCAATCTAACTTGAAAAATAAAATTTACGAAATTATTTTACGACTTTGGTGAAGCCGAGAGCCGCTCAAATTTGGTGTATAATGATAGGTGCCTCCTTAGCTTAGGGGTAGAGCGTTGCACTTGTAATGCAAAGGTCGCTAGTTCAATTCTGGCAGGAGGCATTATTTTTTGATCCTTGTACTAGCATACGCATACTAGTTCACTAAACAATAGTATACGTGTTCTTTTTGGATCGCATTTATATATACGGCGGACTTAACTGTAAAAGGTAAGATGAGAAGTGTGTGCAAGAACGAGAAAAAATGTCGGTTGTAAAGCGGATTTTACATTGTACTGTAGGTGTGGAAATTTTCTTTTAGCTTAAGTAATCATTAGCTTCTCTCAAGTAATTGCTAACAATGTAGTGCAGTAAGTACTAACTGTATAGCGACTCATCTCTTCGCATTCGCATTGTTGACGATGAGTAGACTTACAATCAAAAGAGCAGTTAATGCTAGTATGTACAATTGAACCAATAAGCAGGGTTTATACTAACAACAAAAGTACAAAAATATTACCCTACTAAATTAGCTGATTCTTCTTGGGATAATACTGGGTTATTGGTAGAGGCCTTTTCAGAACATGAAAGACCGTTGAAAATCTTATTAACCATTGATTTGACTCGATCAGTTATGGAAGAGGCTGTTGATTCTAAGACCAATTTAATTATGGCATATCATCCATTCATCTTTAGAGGTTTAAAATCGATTACCAGTAATGACCCTCAACAAAGATCATTAATCAAATTGATTAAGAATGATATTAGTGTATATAGTCCTCATACAGCAGTTGATAGTGCAATGGGAGGAGTTAATGATTTCTTAGTTGATATTATTGCTCAACCTCAAGAAATCGAATCAAGATCTCCAATAACACCTGATAAAGAAGCACAAGATTGTGGAATGGGAAGGTTAGTTATTTTGAAGCAACCGATTGATTTAAATACATTAATTGAAAGAACCAAGGCTGGGTTAGGATTGAGCCATATTCAAGTAGCTCAAGCCTATAACCAAAAAGAAATCAAGTCCATAGCCATTTGTGCTGGGGCAGGAGGTTCAGTCTTCAAAGGAGCACAAGCTGATTTGTATTTAACGGGAGAAATGTCTCATCATGAAGGTTTATACTTTAAAGAATCAGGAAGTTCTGTAATTATGACTAACCATTCGAATTCGGAAAGAGCATTCTTGAAAGTTTTCAAACAACAATTAATTCAAGAATTACCTGATGCTGAAATTGAAATCAGTGCTACTGATAAAGATCCATTTCAGGTAGTGTAATAGGTCGTGGAAATGCTAATCGCATCCCATCGAGAGACCCTTCTCTTTCACAGTATATATCGTGTATAACCAATATAACGATGAACAATTTGAAAGTACATAAAGTCGATAATACTCCGGATCATCCTCCTCTTTATAGATACAGATCGACTTTAGTATCATGTGACGACAAGATCTTTCTTTTTGGAGGATTTGATGATTTTGATAATTTAGATAGTAAAGTCTATTTGTTGGATACCAATACTATGAAATGGGAAATCGATAATAAATCAAAAGGATTGTATAGAGAAGGTCACCTGGCAGTATATATAGGTGACGGGAACGTATTAATATTTGGGGGAGTAGCGGAAGATGAATTTCATCAAGATATAATTCATAGTGAGAACCAAACTGTCAAACCTGATTCAATAATGCTTATATATAATATTCATGATAACGTATGGATCAACCCGCCAGAGTTTGCATTGGTGAATGCTCCAAGTAATAGATCAAGACATGCTTGTTGCTTATCAAGTGATGGCTCTAAGATATATATAAGTGGAGGATTAGTTGATTCAAATGTTAGTGATGAACTATATACCTATGATTTCATAAAAGGAGACTGGCAGGGACCATTCAAATTTACTAATAGATTTGATCACTTTATAACAATCTATGGCGATAAGATTTTCAGTTTTGGAGGTTTAAACGCAAATATGAATCATGTAATGGATAAGATATCATACTTTGATTTGAATGATCATAGTCAAGGTGAAATATCGATTTATCACGATCCAAAGTATGTGAATAATTTTGATTTCCGAACGTATCATCATCATTATCAAACTACAGCTGTAAATGGCATACAAATCAATATTCCTATATCTGTTGACGGAACAGATTTCAATGTTAACTATTATAATCTTCAGCATTTAAAGTTTATGAATTTACTTAACATAAATGACATCCTACCTTTATTGGATGTTCAAGCTAATTGGAGAAATACTATTGTGTCTCATAATAAGATCTTCGTATTAGGATCAGAAGTCAATGACGATGAGGAATATTTAAACATTATACTTGAATTGAATATGAAAGATCTTGGATTAAATAACTCGAGTACAGGTACAGGGTTAAACAAGAACTTTGAGGCTTTGTTTTTATCACAAGAGTTCACGGATTTTGATGTTTATTGTTTCGAAACGATAGAAGATAAACAAAGGTATCAAGAGATAGAATCAGATAATCTCCCGGACAATCTTAAGCAAATCAAAGTCCATAAAACTATTCTTCTTGCAAGATGGCCTCATTTCAAAAGATTACTTGAAAGTGGTATGAATGAAGCCAAATCAAATAAAATGTTCATACCTGAGCCCTATAAGTGGACAAAAACTCTCATACATTATCTTTATGTTGATAACCTTGATTTTCTCGATAAGTCATTCACACTTTTTGATTATTCGGGATTACTTATCCTAGCAAATTTTTACGAACTTAATGAACTTCGAAGTTTAATAATAATTGAAATTCACAATCATTTAAATAGATTTGTTAGTTATTTAGATGATGAAGATATCAATTCATTATTGAATGTTTGGTACAATGCTTATATAAGCAACGAACAAATTTTATTGAATAAGTTAGTTGATATATTAAAACTGAATTGGTCTAGAATTATAAGATCAACGGGCTTTTCGAATTTATCAAAACCTGCAATGATTGAATTAATTCAAGTTTGTACCATAGAGGAAACGGAAACAGATAAACCAAATACACCAAGAAGATCTATAAGGTTAGTGAGTTCTCACGAACTGTTGAGTTCCTTGAGTTCTCCTGATAGAGACTGTAATTCACCTTTCTTGCATTCTTCAATAAGGTCAAGAACATCAGAGGATTTATCGAAGATCCCAGCATTGCATTTTTTATCTGGAGCTTTGAACGATGTTATAGAGAATAACTGAGTAAAGCGCAGTTGTTCTCTAACTTCTTCTGGTATTCTTAAAGACAAAAATCATCATATATGCATAAATACACTATTTATCATCATGATCACCGAATAAGCCCTCAAAGAAATCTCCAACATTTTCTCCTATATCCTCTAATCCATCTAAAATATCTTCACCGACCCCATAAATATCATCCAAAAGATTGTGATCATCGCCATCTTGATCAGTATCGGCAGGAGTTGGTTTTGAAGGTCTACTTGGATCCGGTTCGTTAGTTGGTACATTTTGTGCTGTGGTAGACAGGAAATCGGAAGGTTTAGGCAAGGATGGATCAAACTTACTGAAAGTTGATTCTTCTTGATCAATGGACTGTTTAGGATTCTGATTCTGACTATAATATACGGTTTTCAAACCTTGGTTAGGATCTTGTGGTTTCCATAATAAATCATACGTAGCATCTCCAACAATATGATCAACTTGGTAATCCAAATTAGGATACACCAAAGGATCTTTCCAATCTTTTGGTAATGCATTTTTATTATCTATGATCAGATCTGTACCGTTATTGGGGGATGGTGTAAGTCCCAAAGTGCTACAAAGAATATTATAAACTTCAGTATTATAAAATGGTTTAATATATTGAGTTAATAACTGTGATTTGAAATATGGCCCTTCACCTAAGAACAAGGCTCTCATTAATAGTTCAGTATTATTGTATCCATGTACACCTTTTGGGGTATATTCATTATGATTATCTTTCATTTGTTGATGAGTAGTAACAGAGTATCCTATCTTTGGTATCACCCAAATTGGCGCCAATCTATAATCGAATTTATGGATATTATCACCGAAATTCCATTCTTTTGGTATATCTTGTTTCTTATAAATGTTGAAGTTGGACTTTACAGAATCATCAAGTGCATTGAACTTTTCAGTGATTTCCTTATAAATATCATCCACTGGATATTTACTGAATGGTCTCAATCCAAATAATGGCCATCCATCAATATGTTCGATCTTATTCAAGTCAATTATATCATCAAGGTATAATAAACGATCATTAGAGGTAGGAGCCATTCCATGGTCACTGACAATTATTAAATTGACAATGTCTGTCAAGTTTCTTGCTTTTATTTCTTGTCTCATGAGGTTTATGAAATCATCCACATAAGTTAATGCTTCTATTAACTCATCACCACTAATCCCATACTTATGACCATACAGATCAATTGTAGGCACATAAGTCAACATAAGTTCAGGTCTACGATTAATATCTTTATCTAACCAAGCCATGACTCTATCGACTTTCGAAGATAAGAGTTCTGATCCATTATACCTATCAACTTCTAATGGACCATTTCCTATTCCTATGCCGGGCACTTCACTCCCAGGCCACATATGAACAGCTGATTTAACGCCTTGATTGAAAGCTGTTTGCCAAATAGGTTCACCACCCTTCCAGAATTCTGGATCTAATCCCCCTTGTTTAGGATTAGTATTTACAAACTGTTTGTTTAGTATAGGGTCATAAAATGTATTACCTACAATTCCATGCTCTGATGGGTATAACCCTGTTACTAAAGTCCAGTGATTTGGAAATGTTGATGATGGAAATGATGGGATCATATATGGAGCTCCGTAATGATTTACCATCATGTCATGTAATGCAGGAGTGGTTTTAGGGTTTATATAATGAGGATGAAATCCATCTAGGGAGATGATGATTGTAGTAGGATGGAATTCATGAGTGGAATTACTTAGTAGGGTTTTATTGTGTAACATATGAATATTTTTACTGGTTCTTCCCGTGAATACAAACACTATTGCTATTATAAGACAAACTGTAAGGAACCCTATTATCGATCTGTACCAATATTCTTTCTTCTTTGATGGTTGAGTTAACCGTACTCCATCCACACTATCATTATCGCCTATTTCGAAGGAATTCACATCAGTCAATTCGTAACTCTCTACAGGTTTATAATTCTCTACAGGATTGTAAGACCCTTTGAATAATCGGGTTATAGGGTTTGAAACTTTTTGCCAAAACGTGGGGGTATCATCCTCATAATCCAAATCATCCACATTCAACCCTACATGGTTATTCATTTGTTGGTTGAAGATTATGTCATCTTCACTGTCATCAAGATCTGTTACCGGAACGTCTATTTTATGGGAGTAGTTGATCAGCATGATGTTTTGTGTCGCGGTTGTTATCTTAAATCTGATCCGTACCACGAGCCGATGAGATAGTACCAGAGATGTCCCAAAAATGTATTATACACTATATACCTAAAGCCTTTCAATATCAGTGGAATGACCTTCATTCATTCTTGATTCATAAACCTTAACTCGTAAGAACATGATCTCATCATTTGCTAATTCTTGTTTGCTGATTCTACTCTCACATCCAGAGATAGGACATGTCTTTGTAGAGTTACCTAAGAACTCTTCAATAGTGTCCTTATCATAGACATGACCACATCTTTTCGATTTAACAGGGTTCGAGAATAATTTGAATGATATTGGGTCTTTCAAATTGACTTTACCTCCAGATACCATCACATCATCTTCTTCATCCTCATCGGGTAATGGTTGTTCAGGATGTCCAATTATAAGTGCCACACTCTTTATAAACTGATACAATGGGTTACTATTCACAAATGTTGATACTTCACTCTCTTGTAAAGACTCCTCATTGAGTTTTTGAATCAAATCCCCGATTTCTAAATTCTCCAGTTGTCTGAGGAGTGCTAAGTTGTCTAAAGTTAAATCAGGATCTCTTGCATTGGCTCGATTAGTCTCTTGTTTAGCCAACGAAATCACATTCTTCCACCTTTCCAATTCGAATTTGGTCTTCAAAAGATTAACTACTGCACTAACATGTTGAGTCATTACGTTTTGGATTTCCTCCATGTCATTATATAAACTTTCTTGTAGAATAAACTCAATGAAATCATCCACTTGGGCTTTGATTGATGCTAAACTTTTATCGACTTTAGTGAGTTCGTCATTCCTAGCCGATATCTGAGCCGAATAGTCTCGTATGGTACTGGGTGTCATGGGGAAGTAGGGTGGTAATGATAAATCATTTATATCAAAGGTAGGTTCTTCCATTACGCGTATAAGAGTGCGTTACAAATCAAGTCTCAATTCAAGACAATATCACCACAAAAACTGGGTAGAGGCTCAACTAGAGTCAGGATTTTTTCATCTAAAATACATTATCTATAAGAATTAAAATCATACACTAAAAAACGTCACCTTGATCAAACATAGCATCAGCAACTTTGATGAACCCAGCAATGTTAGCACCCTTTAATAAAGATGGTAAAGCATCTTTATCTTGAACATATTTCTTAGCAGTATCGTAACAGTTTTCGAAACAAGTGTACATGATGTCTTTTAATTTGTTATCAACTTCTTCAGCAGTCCATTTAACTCTTTGGGAGTTTTGAGCCATTTCTAAACCTGAGACAGCAACACCTCCACAGTTAGCAGCCTTACCTGGAGCATACCAAACACCGTTTGATCTGTTAGTTTCAAAAACTTCAATAGCTTCGATAGTTGAACCCATATTAGAACCTTCAGCAACGAATTTACAACCAGCTTTTAATAAGGCTTTAGCTTCATCACCACTGATTTCATTTTGAGTAGCTGATGGTAAGGCAATATCAACTTGATCGAATAAAGTCCATGGACGAACACCTGCTTTGTATTCAACTTTGTTACCGTTGGTGAAAGCAACTGAAGCTTTATCAGAAATGATTTCTTCTAAAGATTTGAAGTGAATTTTAGCAGCAGCAATTTCGTGAACTTGTTGAGGAGTGATACCTTTAGCTGAAGTAATAGTACCTTTGGAATCTGATAATGAAATAACAGTACCACCTAATTCGATAACTTTTAAGGCAGCATATTGGGCAACATTACCTGAACCAGAAATGGCGACTTTTTTACCTTTGAAGGATTCTTTGGAGCCAGTAGCTCTTTCAATCATTTTTTCGACATAGTATACGACACCATAACCAGTAGCTTCAGGACGGATTAATGAACCACCCCAGTTTAATCCTTTACCGGTAATAACACCAGACCAGTTGTTTTGCATTTGTTTGTAAGCTCCGAAAAGGAAACCAACTTCTCTTCCACCAACACCAATATCACCAGCTGGAACATCAGTGTCTTGACCAATATATCTAGCTAATTGTCTCATGAAAGCGACACAGAATCTTCTGATTTCAGCATCGGATCTACCTTTTGGATTGAAATCAGATCCACCTTTACCACCACCCATGGATAAACCAGTTAAGGCATTCTTGAAGATTTGTTCAAATCCTAAAAATTTTAAGATGGATAAATTAACAGTTGGGTGAAATCTTAAACCACCTTTGTAAGGACCTAATGCGGAATTAAATTGAACTCTGAAACCGTTATTAACTTCGATTTCTCCTTTGTCATTTTCCCAAGCAACTCTGAATTGAATAATTCTTTCTGGGATAGAAACAACTGGAATAACTTTTTTGTATTCTGGGTGTTCAGTGAATAAAGTAGAGTCTTGTAAAGCATCAACTAATTCAGTGTAAGCTTGTTGAAATTCAGGTTCGACTGGTAAGACCATTTTGAAATATTTTATCTATATGTACAATAAAAAAGTTAAAAAGAGATCTACAAGGTATTTATAGTTTTATGACGGCTTATAAAATTTCACGATCATTTGCCTAACATATGTAACTGTTGAATCAAATTTGTATAAAGTTCTTATCAATCAAAATCTGTTACATCATCCAATAAAATTGGATCCCTGTAACGGGGAAAAAAAACGGTGCGGCGGTGCGGCGTACTTTAGTCAACATGACTCAATCAGTTACTGCAACGTTACGGATTAATTCGAGTGATGGGCCCGATGAATTTTACGCCGGTTTTGGCATTTTCATCAAAAGCCTTAACTACAGTCTTTATCAAGACTAGTCCGGGCCTTTAAATTATCCAAACTCTTGTGATTATGAATAAACTATTTAATTGTATAATCTATTATAAGATCTCATCTAATGCAGATATTTGATGGCCGGATTATTTACCTATCAAAACTTATCAGAAACCAATAACGTTCAGGTTAAAGTAAATCGGAATGTACACCGGGCCTAAACGTCATACTACTTAAGATTTTTTACAGGAATTTTGCTGCTCCGAGCATCGCTCTTAAATCATCATTGGATATTTTATATACAGTACTACTTACAAGTCAAAAAACTGAGACAGCTAAGGTGAATCATTTGACACTTAATCAAATACTCTTGAAAGTTTGATAACTCTATCATCTATAACTAAATCTTGAACCCATTCGGAATTTTTAGCTTTACCCTTTTGGATCCATTTTTTAGGCCAAAGTAATTCCTCTTCTTTAGCTAAAAATTGATCTTTATATTCATAATTCCTTGATTTATTATTAACTACGGTTAAAGTTCTTTCACTAAACTCCTCGGCAACGTAACGTTTAGTGAAGAATCCGTATACCTTTTTAGGCATGTTGAGAAATCCCAATATGTTAGGAACGGGGAAAACATAGATCGGTTGTTGAAAGAAAACTGGAACCCCGGATTTATCCTTAAGTAATCCATCAAACATTAATTCGGGTGCTAATTCTGCGTTAGTGTAATCTGCAGGATTGATATATGGTGGAATAGATTTTTCTTCTTCTTCAGATTCCGGATTGGGTTTTTGTTCTTGTTCCGGTTTAGGTTCAGTGGTTTCATCCGGTTTGATTTCTTCAATCTTTGGTTTAGGTTGTTCTAAAGGTCCTAATAATCCTTCATGAACTCCTTGCATGAATTCTTTATATGCTCCTCTACCAATACATACAACACCACCTGCAGACTCTGGGTCAAGTGAATCGTCTCTTACAGGTTCAACACTTGGATAATGGTAATAGAACCCAAGTACATCTTTAGTTTTATATAAATCATGATAACTTTTAGTTTCATCCTCGTCATGTGATTGACTTTTGAATGGTGTAAGTATGTTAGATTTTGCGGGCTCAGGTTTCTTTGGTTCTTCATTGAGTTGTTCTCTTCTTAATTGCCTTATTCTTTCACTAACGCTGGTTCTAATATCACCTTGTTTATTAGCGACCAATATATCGAAATCTATAGCAGCAGAATTTAATATTGGTTTGATATACTTTCTAAAATATTTCATAGACGTTTCAAGGAAATCATTTGGTGGTGGGGCTATGAAAATAGTCAATTTTCTTGGTAACCTTGATGCATTATAAACTTCTTCACCTGCTGGTTCAACTAATCCAGTATACTTTTGTCTGATTTGTTTCTGTTTTTGTCTGTCATATAATGCAGCACTTCCAATTCCTGCAAGTACACCCCAGAAAATCATCCAGTTTCTCGATGGAAGAGAAATCCGTGGGATTCCCATGGCTTTAAGAGCGGGATTAGACCATGATTTCTTAGGTTTGGTCTTTGGGTCTGACTTTGGTTCAGTCTTTGGTTGTGACATGCGATGAGATCGTCGAGCGCGAGAAACCATGAGTACTAGTGTGGAGATAGAAAGAGGTAGAGAGTTGAATGTGTGGTACAAAGAGGGTACGGAAGTATTGTCGTATATGCAATCCTATGTATTTTTATGCACTTTTGGTCAAATAAGATCTCAACTCTTTGGTCAAAGCTTCTTCATTTAAATCCTTTCCTATGAACACCAACCTATTCTCAGTAATACCTTCCAATAAAGTTCCTCCCTGTATCACATCATATGTCTCTCTAACTCCCTGAACTACCCTTACATCTTTAGTTTCCTTATTAACTAAAATCCCCTTTAATCTATGAACTTCCACTGTCTTTCCATCTACTTCATTATCCCATAAAACATGCTGTATAAACTTCTCTACTTTTCCAAAATCCTCATCATTAGTGAAGAAAGGTGTGGAAACTGTTACAGTAGTAATTCTATGATCATGGAATGAGCTGGTGGTGGAAGAAGTAATCTTTTCAGTATTAGCTTCAAAAGCGTGTAAATCTAAGATTTTGTCTAAATCAATATCACCAAACGATGTTTCATGGATAGGACACGAATTATTAATACTCTTTACTTTCTCCGTTATCTTTTGGATTTGTGGCTGGTCTACTAAATCGATCTTATTCAAGAGAATTGTATCAGCTAATGAGATCTGGAGATGTGCGGTAGTTAATCCTTCTTCCAAATCGTTCTTCTTCTTTTCAATCTCTTCGGGTGTGAGATCCTTATCTGCTTGTAAATGATTATTCTCTATATGCCAATGACCCCCTACATCCTCTAAACAAGTTATAATGTTCTGAGAATCCAATACGGTAACTACTCCGTCTATATACACACTTGAAGCTAATCCTTCATCTAACCAGAACATATTGGCAATAGGAGCAGGATCGGCCACACCAGTGGTTTCTAGAAGTATATAGTCGATTTTGTCCTTGGAATTCTCAATCAACTGCTCAATAGCTGCAACTCCATTATCTTTTACAGTACAACATAAACACCCATTCCCAAGATCGAGCCATTCTTGGACATTCTCCTGTGAATCTTGTATGGTTATAGCTTTCTCTATATTGGAAGTATCACCAAACTCATTAAGAATAATAGCTAACCGCTTATTAGCAGTTTTGCTAATTCTTTGAAGAAGAGTTGATTTACCTGATCCAAGATATCCCGTTATGATTGTAACTGGAACTTTCTTCGTGTTTGTGGATGGAGCTGTATTTGTGGTCCTTATATCGTAATTGATATTATTCACATGAAACTCAACTCCGTCAGGAAGTTCTTCAACTAAATTTGGTATGTCATCCATTTCAGTCTTCTCACCAGTCTCAATCTCAGTCTCAGTAGAATCCTCACTTTATCGTACGGCATGACAATTCAAACAATCCTATCAATTGGGGTCATCCTCACTATATCCCTCCATTTAGTGCTTTCACCATACACAAAAGTTGAAGAATCATTTAATATCCAAGCAATTCATGATATTCTCCAGTATGGTATTGCTCCTGATAGTCTTTCAGAGTACGACCATAAAGCGTTTCCTGGGGTAGTACCAAGAACGTTTATAGGAAGTTTAATCGTTTCAGGTATTGCATATCCTATAATCAAATTGTTAGACGTATTAGACATTCAATTGACTGGTATCCAAACTCAAGTACTTGTAAGAGCAATCATTGGGTTAGGTAATGGACTTCTGTTACTTAAACTTAGCAGTGCTATTACGTCCATTGATTTTCAAGCTAGAAAGAGGAAATCATCTTCTATTTTAGGTGCTAGTTTCCTTTTCCTTGTTCTTACTCAATTTCATCTTCTTTATTATGGCTCAAGAACTTTACCTAACTTTTTAGCACTTCCCTTGGTTAACTATGGGTTTTCTAAACTCATCACTGGTGATGCTTCTGGTTTAACATGGCTATCATTTGTAGGCATAACCTTCAGAATCGAAGTTGGTGTTTTAAGTGTTATTATTGCTTTAGTATCTAGTTTAGGTTTTGGACAATCAGATATCACTATCAACATTGTAATGTTAGTAGCAGGGACAATAACAGGTGCAGTTTTGTCAGGACTTGTTGATTCATACTTCTGGGGTCAATATTTAATTCCTGAACTCGTGGCGTTGAAATTCAATGTATTTGAAGGTAAGGCCGCTTATTGGGGTATTGAACCTTTTAATGCTTACTTCACAAAGTATTTACCTCAATTATTCAGACCTCCTGTTATCCTTATCCTCGCAGCTGTTGGTACTTCCACTGACCCTGCTAATGATTCTACTGAAACTAAACTTAATGAAAAATCTAAGGACAAGTTTAGTGTCAGGCCAAGTAGAAATTCACTTAGAATTCTTCTTTTTTCTTCAATACTTTATGTTGTTGTTATGTCCTTACAAGGCCATAAAGAATGGAGGTTTATTATTTACACCGTTCCATTGATCACGCTTTCCTCAGCCAACGGGTTATCAACTTTAATGTCCAGAAGTTCAGGATCGTTGGTGAGAAAGCTTTTGATTCTTGTGTTTGTGTCTGTAGCATCAGTTGCAGGAATTGTATCATTGTTCATGGGATACATCTCCAGTCACAATTATCCTGGTGGTGAAGCTTTGGCTTATGTTCGTCAAGAATTTGGTAATTACACCGAACCTTTAGTCGTACATATGGACGTGGGAACTTGTATGACTGGAGCCACTAAATTTGGAGAATTACATAATGATTTTGTTACCTATGATAAGACAGAAGATCCAAAAGAATTAACAGAAATTTGGAATTCTATTGATGTTCTTGTTACCACCACCCCCATTGATAAGTACCCCAATGAAGAGCCAAAAAATTGGAACCAATTGACTACAATTCCAAAGTTTTCTGGTATAACCATTTTTCCATTTACCAAGTTGGTCAAGCAGTATACTCCAGCAGAATTAGCTGATAATGCTTTACAATCCCTAGTTGCAGCTTACCAGTCGGGTGATATCAGCTCTATCAAACAGTTTATCGACTTGCCTATAATTAAGCAAGACTTTATTTATATCTACGGAAGGTTAGAGAAAACCATTCATTTGAACGTTCATGAAGAACCGAAGATTGACGTAGAAGTCATTGGTGAACCTGACTTGGAAAAGGTTGAAGAGGAAATTAACCAAGAGATTGATAGTTTGGAGGGTAAGTAAATAATATACATATAATACATCATGATGTACTAAAGCGATTCTTTATAACATTGGCTGGTGACATTATAGGTTCATCTTCGTCAGGTATATGAATGGGTGTAATTCTTCTTAGTTGCTTAGCGGTATTTATATCGTTTTTATCTATTGAAGTAGAAGAGAATGATGAATGGCTCCTTGAAAGTGGTGGAGGTGGAGGTGGAACTGGCGATGGTCTTCTTCTAGGAACACTATTGGATTCTTTAAATTCATTTATAAGATTTATTCTGTTTATGTTTCTAGGTTCAGTGTTAGGTTCATTTCCCTCTCTGTACGGTCTAGTGTCGTTCGTGTAAAAACTGGTCTCTTTCTTATCTTCTCTATACGGTTGACTTTCAGTCTTTAAGGATCCGAATTTAGGCCTCTCAGGAGGACTTAAACTCTTTTTGAAAATACCCTCAGTCTTCAGAGGTTTTATATTCTTCAGTTTAAGTTTCCCGTAATGTTGTTTTAGAGCTTGAATCTTCTCATTCTTCATCTTTATACTAGTTTGGATTCTTGTAGGACTAATATTGGAATTAACTACAGGAGTGTTTGGTGGTAAGCTCCTTCCTGACTTAATAGGTGAATTGAGGTAACTCTCTTGATACTCCGGTTCTTCTTCTTCTTTCTGTTTAGATCTAAAAGCTAAAGGACTCTCATTGAATATCGAGTCACTGGACGTATCATAGAATACAGTGGGTTCATTGATCTGTTTAAGTTTATACTTATAATGCCAAAGATCAAATAAATTCTTCAACCTACTACTTTCCCATCTTTTTATGAACAATTCACAACTTTGTTGGTGTCTAGTGATAACTTTTATATACTTCATTGACCATTCACTTAAGGCTTCACTTTGAAGCCTGAGTTCTTTATGATCAATTAATTCTTGACAAATTTCATCAAGGTGTTCTTTTTTATTAAGATACATGTCGTACCATATAACAAGGTATTTTTTATGAAGGACTTTGTTCTGGAAGAACATTGAAGTCATACTCATTTCACTCACTTTCTGACTTCTTCTGAGCCATTTATTGAAAATATTTCTCTTGGTAGAAGAGGTTGATTGAAATTGATAATTTAAATAATCCATATGATTCTCCTTAGCCTTGATGTTATTGTAAGCTGTGACCCAATCAATGAGGGCCTTACGTTGAATGTTAGGATTAATAATTGTGTCTGTGAAGTAGTGTAATTTTGGTTCATTATAGTGTTGAAACCTTTGTTCTCTTTGTGATTTCCAAATGTTCATTATACTTCTGAGTACAATAGCTTCATTGAATTTGTACCCTTTTCTATTATTGAGCTCCAATTGTCTGAGTTTGTGATTATATTCTCTTTTCTTAAGAACTTTATTAAAGTATGTCTTTTTATAGAACACATCAGCAACTTCAGGAAGTTCTTTATGAAAGTGTAATTGTTGATACCATACCCCGAACGCTTTTTGTAGTGTGTTAGTGTTTATTGCCGTACCAGCTAATTGATAATTCTCCTGTTGGATCTCTCTCTTTTGTTCCCACCGTTTAAAGAACAAGCCCAAAAGCCTCAAATCAAATTCCTTTGCCAACTTAGAAGACTTACACGCCAATCGCCACTGTTTAAAATAGATGCCTATTTCATTATCACCTTTATCATTCAACCTCGAATTTAATCTCCAATCCCTGAGCACTCTCTCTTTAAGTTTCTGATTATTAAATTCTAATGCCACTTTATGTAGCTGAGCCTTAAGGCTCCAATTCGATAATAGATTCGCTTTGATCTTTCTGTCTGAAGATCTCTTAAACGATCTACTAACCTCACTAAGTTGTCGAAGGTGATGCCATTTATTAAAGAAGTATTCGATTAATCCGATTTCATTCATACGTTTGACTTTATGGATCTTCTGCTTAGCCTTGTACTGTTTCTTGAGTATGCCAAAGTACTTTCGAAGTTGCAAATTCTCTTCCTTCAAACTGAGTTCCCTTAATCCTGTTAAGGCTTGATTCTTGAACGTTTCAGTTGACCATTGGTTAAACACAAACTTAAGAATTATTATATCTTTTTGTCTTGTATGGAAATTATTGAACTGATTTGATTGATCTATCAATTGGTTGATATAAGTATTCTTTTTCTTCCAGAGGTCAAGAAACTTCTTACTCACACTTTCTCTGTAATGCATTAATGCCCTTTCTTCTAAATCACTCACAGTACCGAGTTTCCTCTCCCACTTATTTAAAAAGCTCTTTCGGATGAACTTCTCAACTTCTCCATTGTATTCCTTAACATTAGGAGTCTTAGGAATCCAATACCCTAAAAGAACATCCACGAGTAATCTCTTATCATAATAGCCCCTTACAGTATTCAGATAAACAGCAAACTCTTGATAATAACCTCTCCATGCTTTAAAGGCCGCTCTCTGTATAATCTCATCCAGGTTTAAGTCATACTGTCTAAGATTGAAGTCTAACTCTGCAAGTCGAAGGACTCGTAAATTCCATTTCTTCAATATCTTTCTCTGAAGATAATTATTCTTTTGAGTAACATTTACACAGTACCTCATGAGTAAGGTTTGATTCTCATCTATCCCATTATCAACGGATAAAAGTTTATGTAACAGATGCAAACTTAAAGCAGTTCTATAAATCTTGTCGCCGTCATGAGGTCTTTCATCATTTTCAAACTCTATCAACATGTTTACTAACATAATCACATCATTAAGGTAGTCTAGATCTTCTCTTACACTTATTTCATCATGGATGAGGTCCATGAATAAGGTAATGGAAGCTATGAATAAAGGATCAAAATCGAAGGTGAACCCACTTAATTGCGGTGTTATGTTGGCAAGATTATTCACAAGTGCGTGCTTATCGTCTGACGATAAGTTGGAGGTAATATGTTCTTGTTTATGTTTTGATACTCTCATACCAGTTTCTTTGCCATTCAATTGAGTTACTTGATGGTTCTCTTGAACAAAATTCTGGGAAAAACAGTTATATTTCTCTATAAACTGTCCACAAACACTTTTAACTCTATCAGACCAATTCAAAAAGAATTCTCTAAATAATTGACTTTTCATTTGTTGCACTTCTTCACCTCTGATTTCTATCCAATAAACATTATTCTGCTCCTTATAAACTCGTATCAACAACCTTATGATTTCTGAAAAGTCCCGTTCAGCAGGACTTGGTCCGTATTGGTAATTAATAATTTGAAGGAACACATAAAAGATATTCTTAAACTTTACATCATTAGTTTCAATCCCCAGTTTCTGACTAAATCCTCTATATGTATCTTCTCTAGTGGAAATAGGGCTATTGAGACTTATATCCTTGACGAGATCCTGAAGGATTGAATCATCTAGAAGAATATCTGACTCTTCTAATTCTAACTGAAGATTAGGTAATTGCCGTAGTTCCGTATTTATACTTTTATTAAGAAACTGAATAAGTTGAATTTCCGATTGGTTGGCTATGTTGGCAAATTTCCCTACTAACAGGCTCAATTTAGTAGTGGTTTGATCAGATCCAAGCTGATAAAGTTGTTTAACAACCTTTTCAAAATAATTATCAACACTATCTTCCTTACTAACCCGTCGTATAAGTTCTATAACATCTTGGGCCTGTGCACTATGATCCCTGTACAAATCTACATCAATTTCATCACTCACATACTTATTATACACGGTTTTTATATGTAATGAACTGGATTCCACGTCTCTATACTTTAATACCACAGATACTTGATACATACATTGATCTACTAAATCAATTAAATCTGCATCATTATCGACCGATTGGTTTAGCAGATCAAGTGTTTTCTGTAGTTGGGTAATATCTATTGACATTAACCGTTACCTACCCCACTGTGTGTAGATCTAGGCCCTTGTTTGTGTGGTCTTCGTATATATATACGCACTAACGATACTGTACGGACTCTGCGCACTATAAATAGATCATAGATGTCACAACCTTATAATAGAAGAAGTGTTAGTGACCAAGCGCTACCACGAAACGGGTCCGATAGTTCTACAGGCCAAGGATCAAGGATTGTATCGGATGGGCTAATGTATAATAACAAAAGTAAACGTAATTCAGTGTTTGATACTAATTTTGATCCTTCGCTACTGGATATATCATTCGATTTTATGGATCAAATCAAAGAGGATCGTAGTCCGGGTGGTCTAAATGGTAGTGTGGATAGTCATATAGACGGTGATAAGGAGAGGCGTAGTGAAAATCCGTCTAATGAAGAAATCAAAGATACTTATAGAGATGATGAGTATTATAGTAATAAAGAGTCAACTCCATCTTTTGATTCAGGTGATACGTATAATGATCCAATTAAGCCGCCAACCACAAAACCAAAACTTCATGTAAGAAATGGCAGTGAATCTTCCACAACATCGAATTCATCAGCTTCAACCCTTACTCCTTCGAGTGCTGTAAGTAAAGATAAACGTTTTGTACGGTATGCAATGTCTACACAAAAATCCGTGAATAACCGTTGGAACATTTCTAATGTGATAAGATGGTTAGATCAACATAAATTCAATAGCAGTTGGAAAGAGACGTTTAAAAAGAATGAAATCTCAGGAAATAGGTTCTTAGAATTAGTCAATTATGATGCTGACTCCATAACCTGGAAACAATTAACACGGTTCTTGGTACTAGATAATGACCTTAATACCATTGAAAGGTTTAATGAGCTTCTAAGAGACGAGATGCCTATAACGGAAGATGGAGAAGAATCTTCTATATCAAGAAAAGCTAATATATTCAGACACAAACCTACGAATTCTGGGTCAAGTCTAACCCAACGGCCATTTTCCTATATAGATCCCAGCCAAAAAGAACCTGCTAAGTTCTTTAGAAAACATTTGCGTCATGGATCGGGTGACAGTTTGACACTTAAAGACAAAGAACCTAGAGTTAAATCGTATTATCCTGGAATGTCACTTAGTCCTGACGATGCTGTACCTAATGTTAATAGAAAAAGTGGGATCTTCAGTACCTTCAGAAAATATGGTAGTGATAAAGCTGCAGGGATAGTTAAACAAGTGCAAACTAAGAATAATCGTAACAGTAAAATTGATACTTCTCCTATAAGTCCTGCTAGTGATTATAAACAGTATGAGTATATTAATATGGATCAAACTTTGCCTTCAAGTACTACAACTGTATCATCGGATTTAACTGTTAATATGGTACCTTCAAGTAAACCAGATATCAGAGCATCGCAAGTACAACCCCCATATTCAGCAGAACATCATTCTTCCACGTCGCTTCAATTGTTTGACGAAAAGTATTTGCCTGTTCCATTACATGTTGAAAGTCATCTGGTACTTGCATCCAGAGATGGAAAGTCTTTTGTTCTTATAAGTATAAGTAGGGACCAAGTTAGTGATGTAGAGTTCATAAAGACTACGATTATTCAAGAATTAGGGTTGGTTAATATAGGAACTATAACATTTCATATTACTGAAATCAACCATCAGGAAGGTGACGCTTTACCTGATGAGTGTTTGATGAGAGTCGTCAAATTAGGACTGGAAAAGATTCTTGTAAGACAAGAATTATCTTCACCAAACACCAACACTTATTCCACGAATTCATCAGATTCAAAGAGTTTTGAAGCTAAAGGTGATGGTATGTACCCTGCTACACCACAATATTTATTAGGAGTCAATGACAAAGTCGATTACCTTAACTTTAAAGAAGCACAAGATAAACTTAAACAAATCAAAGAACTTCCTTTGGAGCCTGGTAAGAGCGATAACAATAAACCAGCAGTATTACCATTCAAACTCACACTTCCTAATAAGGAGAAACCTAAACCTAAAGTCCCAGCGTTACAAATCAATACTAATACGGATGAAATAACTAAGGAAACGTCATCACCAGACAGTGGATTCAGAGTTATAAGGAAAACTGGAAGAGAAATTGATTTCGATCAACGTAGAAAATCACCATTTGAAAGTAAGGCACCAAAACTTATTCCTAACATTTATTCATCATCAGCTGTGGATTCAGTTAATTCACCTATAAGTTCAACTACCTTGAACCCTCTTAAAGATTTACCGGATAGATCTGATAGTTTTGTAGCTAGAAGAGCAGCACCTCCTCCACCATTGAACAGGCTGAGTTTAAGCAGGTCTAAGTCAGTTAGAGGACGTTCAGTGCTGATAGGTAGTACGGCTTCAAGGAAGACGCATGATCTGTTCAAGGAGAACGACATCAAGTTTGAAGACACTACAGAAGATAATATTGAATTTGATAGTGGATCTGAAGATGATTTCTTCCTCAAACCTCTTAAGAAGTCACAAAACGAAGAACCCAAATCACAAGTTGAAGATGAGGATGAATTCTTTATGAAACCTCTCAAGAAAGAACCTGAAGAAGAGCTGCCACAAATAGAAATAAGTAAGATGACAGTCCGTCCACCAGTTGAGGAACTTTATAATAATCTTGAACGATATTTCCCTAATACCAATCTTGATAAACCAATCATTGATGACTCTCCGTCATCTCCTGGTGTGAATAAGTTTCCTAATTCCATTTATAGTAGTACTAACAGTTCAACTATTTCATTAAAGACCAAAATTCCTAGTATTTCCAGAACCTTTTCCAATGCTAATACATCACCAGTCAATCCTAGTATAACTGATTCTGGGGATGATGTATTCTATGGAGACCAAGGCGCTAAATTGAACCGTCGTAGAATGAAAACTATTAGAGTGGTAGCAAATGAAGCTCGTCGTAAGAGATTAGAGAACCCTGCTGAAGATATCCCACCACCAATTGGATCACCACAGTTCGGAAGTTTAAGAAGATCTAACACCAAGATGTGGGGACAAAAAGTTGTGGAAGTTACATCCAAAGAAATCGAAAAAGGGTATGTTAGTAAACTTAGAAATAACAAAAATGGACAATATGAAGAAATTGCTTGGATTAAAGGTGAACTAATTGGAAGAGGATCTTTTGGATCGGTATATATAGCATTGAATGTTACTACTGGGGAAATGATTGCAGTTAAAGAAGTTATCGTTCCAGCAACGTTTTCTGCCAAAGCCAAGTCCAAAACTTATGAAGGGCTTGATGCTTTACATAAAGAAGTGGAGACAATGAAAGATCTTGACCATGTGAACATCGTCCAATATTTAGGGTTCGAACAAAAGAATAACACTTATAGTTTATTCTTAGAATATGTAGGAGGAGGATCAATCTCGTCATGTTTAAAGAGTTATGGAGCTTTTGAAGAACCTCTTATAAGGTTCATCACCAAACAAGTGTTAATGGGATTGGAGTATTTGCATTCTAATGGAATTCTTCATCGTGATTTAAAAGCTGATAATTTATTATTAGATATTGATGGAACTTGTAAGATCTCTGATTTCGGAATATCCAAAAGATCACAAGATATATACGTCAATAATGCCGAAATGTCAATGCAAGGAACGGTTTTTTGGATGGCTCCCGAAGTCATTGACAGTATTGTAGAAGATAAAAAACAAGGTTATAGTGCTAAGATAGATATATGGTCATTAGGATGTGTTGTATTAGAAATGTTTGCTGGTAAAAGACCATGGTCTAATGAAGCTGTCATTAGTGCTATTTATAAGATTGGTAAGACTAAACTAGCACCACCAATTCCCGACAACATTCAACATTTAATTTCCTCTGAAGCTAAAGATTTTATCAACAAGTGCTTCACTATTAATCCTGAACAAAGGCCAACAGCTAAGGAATTATTAGAGCATGAGTTTTTGAAGTTTGACAGATACGATTTTGCAAATACTAAGATTGCAAAGTTAATTAAGTATAATAGAAAGGTTATTAGGTAAGGCGACGCCTCGTGTATAATATGTAATACTATGTACAGATCATTAACTATGTTCGGGTGTTTACTTTCTTTGGTACCTATTCAGTGAGCTAAAGTAACTAGGGGCTCTATGAACTAGGCATTATTGGAGTTATTGGAGCTATTGGTGAACCTCAGCACCTTTGATTCGCTCAGGAGCTGAGTTTCAATTCATCAATCATTAAAACCGTTTGAAAATTTTCAACAGGAAATGTCTTTAACCTCCTACATCTCTTTTTCTTTCTATAAACTTCATAATAAGGCTCTCTTGTAATTTCTACAACATTAGCCTTTAATTCATATAAATCTTCAGGTATACCTTGTTCATCATTATAAGTATAATTTGGACTACCAATAGTAGTAACTTTCTTTATATCCAATTGATCACCAATTTTCACACCTTTCATTTTAGTTGGAAGAATTATTTTATCACCTTTAGTTACAAGGTAAGGAATATTATGAAGTCTTAAAATAGCATAAAGATTATTTGAACCATTAGAATCAAATTTTAATGCTTGTAAATGATTCTGTATTGGTTTAGTAGCAGTAGCTAGATTTCTTATTGATCTCAACATTGGTGATATAAGTTATGTGGGTTTTAGAATAGTGTTTGTATCAGTTACTTAATATATATGTACTCTAGGTCTATACCCTAGTTGAAAAATTTTTTTCGTGTCGATGGAAATTTCTCACTGTTGGAAATATCAAACGACTCAAGGAAGAGATTGGAGGTACTAGAAATCTTCTAGAACATAACAATACAACTCTTCCACCAACTAATTATAACTTCAAATAATCGAAGTCAATAACATTTGTATTTATAGGTTAATTCATAGATTAGTGTATATATTCATTACCAATATTAACAACACCACAGAGCAAAGAACAAGATGTCAGGATCATTCTGGAAATTTACCAATGGTTTTACATCAGTTTCTAATGTGTCGTCAATAATAGAGACCTATAATATGAATGAAGATGAAACCACATCACGAAGTGTTTTAATGAAATTATTGAATGAAAATGATTTATTACAAGAAGTTGTTAGTAATAATTCTGTATTATTAGAATTTTTAAGAGATCATGAAGTTTTAAGTATATTATTTGACTTGGTTATAAATGATGGTAAAGTTGATGACCTTGTAGAAGGAGTTGAAAAACTCGATATAACCGATGACTTTGAACATGAAGAAGATGTAGAGAAGGAAGAAGTAAAGGAGGAAAAGGAACATGAGAAAGATGAAGAAAAGGAGGAGCAAGATGAAGAAGAAAGTGATAATAAAAGTGACAGTTCAGAAGAATCAAAAGATGATGACGATAATTCGGATAAGGATGACGAAAGTGAAGAAGAAAAACAAGCAAGGTATTCAACTGTTGCAACGGATATTTTGAGTGCAGATGTCTGGTCATTAACTGACACAGTTATGGAATCAACGGACAATTTGAATAAACTTTGGGCTATTCTTGATACTAAAGAACCTTTATCTATAACATTATCAAGTCATTTCTCCAAGATAATAGAACACTTATTGGATATGAAATGTGATGAAATGATTACGTATTTAATTGAAAACCAACCAAGATTAATTGACAAATTTATAAATCATTTAACCAACCCCCCATTAATGGATTTTTTACTAAAATTAATATCAACTGATAAACCTGATAATTCTACGGGGATTGTTGATTTCTTTCAGAATCAAGATTTAATTCAAAAATTAATAAATGCGTTGGATCCGGACTTTGATAATGATCAAGAATTATCATTGGTTAGACAATCATCAGCTGCAGATTTACTTAAAGCATTAATTGCTATATCTGCTAATTCTGCCACTGATAACGCAACAATTGGACCCAATGAATTAACCAGAGAATTAGTTAGTTATGATATGATGAATCAATTATGTAATATTATGTTAAAAGGTGGATATGCCTTGAGTAATGGAGTTGGAATAATCATTGAAATCATTCGTAAAAATAATAGTGATTATGATATTTTACCAATTTTGTATATAACTTTAGAAAGTCATCCACCAACCGGTAGAGATCCTATCTATTTAGGATACTTATTGCAAGTATTCAGTGAAAAGATTGGAGAATTTAATGAATTGTTATCCAGCAATAGAAAAAGTAAAGTTACCCCATCAATATTGGAAACTTCATTAGGAGAAATTGAACCATTAGGGTTCGAAAGATTCAAAGTATGTGAATTAATAGCCGAGTTATTGCATTGTTCAAATATGGCATTATTAAATGATAATAAAGGATATGATGTTGTTAAGGTACGTAATGAATTAAGAAACAAAATGAGACAATATGATCCAATTAGTTTCAAATATAATGAAGTAATCACTTTACCTGAAGAAGCTACTTCTCCTAAACCATCCCAAGATTTTGAAGATTTTGGTAATGATACAATCGATTCATTTAATTCTAAAGATGATGATAAATTTAATGATAATGATGTTAATGATACTGATGCTAATGATTCGATATTACATAATCAAAATTATGATCAAGATTTAGAAGAGCCTCATGAAAATGCTAATTTAACTGAAGAGCAATTAAGAGCTAATCCTGTTATTGGTGATAGATGGAAAATCGCCCTTTATGATACTCAAATTATCAGTAATATCATAACGATGTTTTTCAAATTCCCTTGGAATAATTTTTTACATAATGTTGTATTTGATATAGTTCAACAAGTATTGAATGGATCAATGGATATCGGATTCAATAAGTTCTTGGCCATTGATTTATTTGATAGAGGTGATATAACTAATAAAATTATTAAAGGTCAACAGTTATGTAGTGAATTTGAAATTGAAAACCATGGATTAAGATTAGGATATATGGGACATTTAACTTTGATTGCTGAAGAAGTTGTTAAATTCATTCAATCTTATCCAACTAATACATTAAGCGAAATTATCGACGTAAAAATTAGTCAAGAATCTTGGGAAGAATATGTTAGCAATATTTTGTATGATACAAGAGAGAAATATAATGCTATATTAGGAGGTGGTGAAGATTTAGACGATGAAGACGATGATGAAAATAACTCTAACACTTTTGATGAAGGGACTGGTGAAGTTATAGAAGAAAGTGATTATAAAGCTGGTTTTTTATTTGAAAGTGATGAACCAACTGATCAACAGGACGAAGAACCTGAAGTTCCCAAAAGAAGTGATTCCTCGGATGAAGAAGATGATCACTTCTCAAAATATATGACTCAAGAACTAGTTAATACTGCATCAACTGAAATTCCCAATTCTGTAGGTGGTAGAAGTTCTGATGATGATTTATCGAGTGATGATGAGGAGAAACCAATTGAAGAGGATTATGTTGATCCAAATGATGATGGTCATTCATATAAGAAGTTCAATCCACTTTATGATGATACCGGTGCTTTGGTAGATAGTAATAATGATTTAGAGTTGTCGAGTGAAAGCTCGTCAGATTCTGATGATGAAGATATGGTGGAATTAGAGAAGGAGAAGACAAAGTTGACGAGGGCTGCAAGTAAAGGTTAACTGCCAAACTTCCCTGAACGAAGTGAGGGTAAGTTGTCCTTACTAACAACAGTGTAAAGACACTAACAGCTCAGACTGACCCACGGTTAGATAGATGATGTATATATTTACAGTGACGAATCATGACAAACACTAATATATATAATTTAGATCCATGCTAGTGAGTAGTTACAGTTGGTCTTGGTTTGGTGGGTACACCACCCATAAGACCCTTTCTTAATGCTAAATCACTTGATCTCTCAATGACCCCACCATCATAAAATTCATCTTCTATTGGGTACATCAAAACTGAATTAGTATTACTGATAGTTATAATTGTATTAGTAGGCACTACCATCCAATCATTTCTTTCAAATGTTAAAGGTTCACTAGCAATCATAATAACATCCTGTGATCTGTCCAATCTTTCCATTTTGAATAATCCTGGTTCATATTCGAAGAATCTTGAACCTGAACTGAAATTTAATGATGCAGCCTCATCAGTTTTCGAGGTTATGTATCTACTTACAACTACTGAATTACCATCGGTGATAGCGAAATTTAATAATGAAGGTTCGTTTGTTACAGCGGTTTGCCAGTTCTTAATCAATTCTATGGTTTTTAATAAAGCTTGTTGTAAAATTTGATGAGTAAATTCAATCTTCTCATCTTCTGGGTCATAACCCATTTTGAATAATGTATCAATATATAATGCAAAACAACATTCTGAATCTGTACCACCTTGAATTATTAAGAAGAATTTATCTTCAATGTAATTAACAAGTTTTTTCTTGATCTTATCAAAAGCTGAAACTCCTCCATTATGCATAAACATAATCTTACCATAAGAAAATGGATGACAATTGGTTTCAGCTAGAACACCTTGAGTTGAAGCTCTAACGTGTGCAAATACTAAATCTGATTCTGTACATTTAGCAAGATTATTCAAATTTACATTATTCCAAGCTGGTGTTATAGCTTTGAAGATACATGGTTCATTATATGATGAGTAGTACCCTACCCCAAACCCATCCCCATTAACTGGGTTTCTCATATCAAGACGTAACCTTGAATCAAAACTTTGATTTATAATGGAATGAGCTGGTTTGGTAAGTAATGACTCTAAAAGCATCGGTTCTTTACCTTTAAATATCATAAACCTACACATTTTATGGGACTGCTTCTTTGTGTGGAGGTTTATGGATTTGTGACTAAACTAACTGTGGCGTCGCACTTATCTCTCTCGAGGCTCTCATCTCGATCTGCTGTCACTTTTTCCAGATGTGTTGGTGTACCGGTGAGGTGTTCTCGGTAATTTTTTTAACCGCCCCACGATCAGTCATTTTGATAGCTATCAACCCATAGTCGCATTATCGCACTTATACAACCGAAGATCCTTGATTGATTTGCCTATTTATTTCAATTAATTTTAACGATTATCTTTTGAAACTTGGCAATTGTGTTCAGAATTAGTTGAATTTATCATATTCCAAAAATTAGATCGGATTTCTTCATTCCTATAAACTTATAGACACTATAGATTAATTTCCCCAGATTAATTATGAGCATGTTTAGAACTTTACAAAACTCAGCAGGAGTGATTTCAATCTTCCATCATCCAAAAGTTCCTGAATCTGTCAACTTATTAAAAGTCTTGAACCAAGCTGATGTCAAATTTAATAATGATAAACAACAATTTTTAATTGACAAAATGGAAAAGACCATTCCAACTTATGATCAATATTCGATTATCACTCATAATTGCTTAAAAGATAACTACAGTAAAAACGTTCTTAAGAACTGTTTCCCATTTGTTAGTGGTAAGAATGAACAACCAACTTTAGGTAAAGATCGTGTTACAGTTCAATCCCCTATTAATTTAGGAACTCTAACTTCACATGGGTTGAAAATGTTTAGTGAATCTGAATATCTTATGGTTTATGAAGCATTTGCTCATGCAGTTGAATCACAAGAATTCTTATCAACTCAAGTATTCTTACCACCTTTAGTAGTTGATTGGGATCAAAATTTAATTGCTAATGATGAGTACGGTTTGAAAAATATTTTACAGAAATATTCCAAGAGTACATAGAGACCAATATATGCCTGCACATGAATGTCTATAGTTGCCTCTTTTGAAAATTGTCTGTTGTTATATAGATCAACTCTTGTTTGTGGTAGGAGATCGCGAAGCACATGAAACTCTATCTAGCTTCATATAATATATTGTCGGCCATTTTATGGTTGATAATCTTTGTCACCAATATCCATGACATAATATCAATCATCAACCCCAATTGGGCAACTTCGGTTTATACATCGCTAATTAAAGAAGACCTTCCTCATAAATTTTTGGTTTATGTCCAAATCTTTAATACTGTCGTTGAATTGTCTCATTCAATTTTAGGAATTACCAAGTCTCCCGTCCCTATTACTGCTTTGCAATTCTTTGCAAGAGATGTCATAACTGTTGGAGTTTGTTTGTTGGTCCCATCATCACCTGGGAATTATAATAAATGGGCGTTTCCAGGTTTAACATTTGCTTGGAGTTTAGTTGAATTAATTAGATATCCTTATTATGCGATTAAGATTTCAGGTGGTAATCCTCCGCATTGGTTAAATTGGTTAAGGTATTCGGCATTTTTGGTTTTATACCCATTGGGCTTATTTACTGAACCAATAGTGATTTATCAGAGTTTACCATACATCGATCATTGGTTTCATTACTACTTTTTTGCATTTGGTTTAGGCCTTTATGTCCCTGGTGTTTATACACTTTATGGGTATATGTTAAAACAAAGAAGAAAAGTTTTAAATAAAAAAGTCGATTAAATATACAGGAACTTTATGTTAAGTTTTCATAGCTATACTTGAATTTTCTCTAAGCTGTGATTTTCACGAATAACTATTAAATCAATTTCATATTAGAAACAACCTATAATGCGTTTACAACCATCAAACACCCTAGTTGGTATCTTAATTGGCATTTAAAAGGAAACCAGTTCACTCAATTGAGTAAATAATGCCGCCATCTCTACACCATAATACTCTAGATCACCAACGCGAAAACCCAACAATGTCAGAAGTAAGAGCTAAAGCTGCTAAAGCACCACCACAATGGTTAATTGGTTATAACACAATCTCAGCTGCTTTATGGGCAACTGTATTTTTCAATGTCACTTTCTTATCATTCTTTTTGGGACAACCAGCTGTGTTTGATAAAACCAATTTCACTACTACTATTATTCAAACATTAGCGTTAGTTGAAGTATTCAATGCAGCATTGGGAATTGTTAGAGCTGGATTATTCACTACAGGTATTCAAGTTTATTCTAGGTTATTGGTTGTTTGGGGGATTTGGCAATCATTACCAAATAGTCCTGCTAATAGTCATTGGAGTTATATAACTGTTTCAATTGCTTGGTCATTAAGTGAGATTATTAAATATTCTTATCATGCTACAAGTCAAGTTGGTAATACTCCTTATTATTTGGTATACCTTAGATATACTGCATTTTTGGTTTTATACCCATTAGGTGTTAGTTCTGAAATGATTATTATGTATTTATCATTAGATGAAGCGAAGAGGGTTGGTGGTGACTTACTTTATTATTTCATTATTTTCAATTTGGTTGTTTATATTCCGGCTTTGGTTCATTTGTATACTCATTTATTAAGACAAAGATCTAAAGTTTTAGGTAAGTTTAAGAAGGATTAATCTATTGAGATTAACGTATGGAACAAAGCAAAAATAAGTTTTAGTTGTTAGGAGCTTGTATGAGATGTCTATAAGAAATATATTATATGCATATTAACTTTTTTTACTCTGCTATGATTACAACTCTTTTAGGATTATAGTTGAACATACTCTTTCCCTTCACTCAGGTGTTTGGTGTCTGATTTATCCAACTAATCAACCGAACCATATACTCAACAATGCCATCACCTTCCCAAAACTGCTTTACGTTTCTCACTTGATTAAAAAACCTATATCCTCTACTCTCCAGTTTATTCCTCTCAAAAATTATCTTCAACTTTCCAATCAAAAACTCAGGAGAATTCAAAACACTTAGTTTTAGTAAAATTTTAGTTATCAAATTATTAGGGACATATTGATACCATCTTAAGTTCCAACTACTTAAGAGCATAATCAACAATAATACCAAATCCAAGTCCAAGTAATCTTCTACGATTGATTTTGTAAAACTATCAAATACTTTAGGATTGGCTTTCAATATCAACTTGTTCAAATATAAACTCTTGGAGTAATCATCAGTGAATATATCAATTTGAGAATTGTTTAAATCACTAAGTATAAACTCATCATAAATCATTAATAACTGTATAGAACTAAAGTAACTTAAGTCGTAATTTTCAATGTTATTGATATTAGCCAAACATGATGTTATAATTGATGATATAGTAAACTTCAAATTGAACTTAACATTCCAACCTAATAATCCCAACATTTCCCATTGGATAATACTATGGTTTTGATTCTTATCAGGAGCTGTTATTAACATTAAACATTTCAAATCTTCATAAATAAGTAAGAATAAATGGTCTAACCATTGCTCACATTTAAATTTTGCCTTATGATTCATCATTTCATCCCAGCCAATTTTAGCAATCAAGAATGATAAAAGATCATAACATCTTCCCCATGGTGATTTCTTAGTGAAATCAAGGATTGACGATGTGAAATTATTACTAGAATAACCTGATAGTTTAAACTTACTTGCATCAGGATTAGTGACTTTGTGTAATGATGTTTCTATAGTTGATAAATCTCTGGCTGGTTTACAAATAAGTGGTGATTGGTAAAAATGATTACCGACTTTTGGGTACCTCAAACTTGGATTGAATATAAATAAATCATTCCAGAGATTTTTAATATACCCTACTGGTTTTCTATCTTTCTTGATTTCATTGTCACTGGTTAATATTGAATTAATGTAATCTTTGGGCAACGGGAAATATCTGAGGAACGTCTTTTCTGGTATACCTTCTTTATTTGCTCTTACATTCTCAAGGAAACTGATAGTATACTCATCAATAATTCCATCTACTAAATCAAATTCTTCCATGTGCTTGTTGAATGTCATTGGAATAGAATTAATCGTCAATAACGCCTGATAATAGTCCTTATTCAATATATAACATAATGCAAGATAATACCAACACTCAAAATCCAAGGGCATAATCTTTATAGTCAATTTACTTAATTCTAGTGCTTTTTGATAATCATTCCTCGATATAAGAAACTTTATTTGTTCAAGCAATATCAAGCATGATTGAGTAGTAAATGGATCATTCTTATTAAAGAACAAATGGATTCTGTTTAAGAAGATATTCAAATTATTCTTACTACTAGAATTCTTTAAAAGCTTAAGTATAACATATTCCCAATCATCTGATAAGTTCTCTATAAGGTCAATAGTATGATGGATCATCTCTCCGTTCAAGTCCAATTCATTCAATCTTATGATAACATCTACCAAATGGTTTCTGTAAATATTGGTCTTCACTATGTTTCTGGAATTACTTTGACACCCTGTAATTAATCCAAAGCTTGAATCACTATCAGTCAAGTAGCCTTTAGACAAATACTTTACTAACAATTCTATTATCATTTTAATACTTTGATTATTATCAATCATTTGTGGGTAACTTACTAACCCGGGTAGTTGTTTGGAATTATCATCAACTTCTGTAAATAACCTTATAATTGAAGAAACATTTAAATCTTGCCAGATGGATGGAAAGTCTTCCAATTTATAAATAGTTCCACTTATCTTCTTACCATTTGGATCATTAGGTAAAATTTGGAACGTTTTATCAATCAGTAGCAAAGATTTTTTAGAATTAGATTTCGGCGTTATCATATACTTGAGCCTGAAATCACTTTTGGTAAATATGTTATAGCTACAAAATGTTACGATGATCTCCTTCTTGGTACCATTATAATTATTATTAAAACTGATGGTAGGGTTTATAGTGTTCTGCCAAAAATAATCACCCTCCTCTGTTTTATAGATCCCTATAACGTTCAATAAATACTTCTCGATTGAAAGGTAAGAATCATGGTAAATCCCATTGACATAATGATAATGACCTATAAACCCGTCATCCTGAACTTGAGAGCCATGGAAGTCATCTTTAACATAACTGGATGAGGTGATACCATTATATGTACCCCAATGAATCAAATCTGGAGGTCCAATTGAACATACGTTAACAAAGTGAGTTTGGAATAACAGTCTGGATTTAATTGTACTACCGTATGCTTTCTCTCGAAGGTTAGGAAACTCATCAGCAGACCCATAGTTATAATTGTTATCCCCAGGTGGTAAGAAACTCATGATGTGATGTGGTGGGTACTATAGTGCAACTTGTGATGGTATTTTGACTGGGTTGTTTATGTGTTATGTATACAAAGGCAGTTCTACGACAATTGTGAATGATTGTGGTATCCTAAATATACAGAAACAATTACTTATACTTTTGAAATTACCGAACTTGAGTCTTCGACACTAGTTGACTAATTGTGCCTACTTCTACTGAGTTTTCGATCTGTTGATCTGGCCAAGACTTCCCTTAATGTTTGTGCGAGTATTTTCTCAGTTCTCAAGATGTCCTACTCGACGACTGATATAATAAATGGTCTAGATCAGGCAAGAAATTTAGCATTCACTAGTACTGAAACATTTCCCCAAGTTCTTAGACAAGTGCTTAATTTTATTAATAATGATGATATCTCGATTAAGTATTGGTGTGCTACATTTCTTAAAGATACATTCTCAAGTGATAACTCGTTATTGAGTTATAGTACAAAGATAGATTTAGCCATTGATAGTATTGATGCATTGATAACTTTATCCAATGTCGAAGACATTAGGGTATTCCAACATGTGGTTGATACCTCGATTGTAATTTATAAATTAGTGTTCAAATATGTTAATGATAATGATGGATCTGATGATATTTGGGCTAAATTAAACCAACTAAAGATCAATCTTACCAGTAAGTTTAATAGCAATTTCCCTTTGGATAGTAGTGGAAGTGAAGAACATGATAAGTTCAGAAACATTTTCAGTAGAATTGAATTGATTAAGTTTATTATATTAGTTATCGATTATCAGACTAAATCTAATTCTAATATCGATAGTTTTAATTTGAATTTTGTTAGCAGTAGTCACACGCTTATCAAGAAATCATCAATTCAGACGGAAGCTTTAGGCTTACTAGATAATTTATTAAGCATATTCAATTATGATATACTTATTCCTCAATTAGTAAATCCATTATTAATTCATTTAACCACATTAATTAAACGTAAGAATCAATTTACTCCGAAGATTTTGTCAGTGGTGGAGAAATTCGATACTAACGATAAATTACAATCGAATTATCAAAGTGTTGAACAATACAAATTAAGTAAAAAGTATATTGATAGGATCTTAAGAATCTTTATAAATCATTTATTCAAATATGATTTAGTACCACAGAACTTTCATGAAATATTAACGAAGAAATTGAATTTATTGATTCAAAGAGGTGATGAAATCAGAAAGAAGAATATAGTAGATCCTTCAGATAATGATTATAAGATCCAAAAGAAGAAATTTGATGGGTTCATCAATGGTTCAAAGAAGTTAAAGAACTTAGATTACAAGTCGCTTTATTGTTTGACTGAAGAGAATAATCAACTTAATAACTTTGATTTAGCTACCTTACCACAACATATATTAATATCAATGATATTAAATGGATTAAATAGAGTCGATGTTAATAAACTTAATAAAGCTTTGGATATTATAGGTGAAAGGTACAAATATGGAATTGAAAATCAACTCAAATTAGGGCAAACCCAAAACCAAAATAAACGTATAAAGTTGGATGTAGCAGATGATGAAGATTCCGATGATAACATTGATTATGATCCAAAATCTGTTTATAACCTACCACCACCAAAAGAATTATCATTCCAAGATAAGAAAGAACAAATTAATTTGATTATACGCAATTTCTTCAAAATATCGGAACAGAACATTCCCGAAATTGAAGAATCAACTGAAACTGATTCTAATCAAGTTAATAAAGAATTAACTAAAATCGCTATAACCAGTTGGCAAAAGAAATCATGGATTATTATCTTAACTAGATTAGCTACAAGAGGTATGAGACCTATTGATAACGATGATATAGTTAATAATGAAAAGTCAATCGATACGTTAAAGACTAACGAATTGAGTGATCTAATCAGACTGTCATTATTTGATTACTTCTTAGAAAACATTCATAGTAGAATTGATCTTATTATTGAATGGTTGAATGAAGAATGGTACAGTGAAACCGTTTATAATGAACTTAAAGTAAAAGAAGAATTGAAAGAAAAGTATACCAAAGATTATGAGTCGGGTAAAATCAAAGATTTAGATGAAAAAATCCGTCAAGAGTTAGAAGACACTAAATTCGAAACCCCAATTTATGATAAATGGTCAAGTAAAGTTTTAGATTCTCTTATACCTTTCTTGGAAGCTAATGATCGTAAGATTTTTATTAGATTGTTAAGTGATTTACCTGAATTAAATGATCAATTAATTTCGAGAATAAAGAGTTTATGTTATGATCCTGTTAGAATAAAGTTGGGATTCTTGTCATTACAATTTTTAATGATGTATAGACCTCCTGTTAAGGAGAGTTGTTTAAGTATTTTGAAGGAATTAAGTGAGAGTGATCAAGAGGATTTGAAGGAAGAAGCTGTTAAGTTATTAAAAAAGTTCAATCCTTGAACCCTGAGCGAAACTAAGGATGAAACCTTTGTGCCAGTCAATGGCTATATAGCTACTTATAAATAATGTAAATATAGAACACCAAGCATTTCACACTCTCTTATGCTCAGTTTATGCTATCTCAAGCAGACGTGTGTATTCAAACTACCCTTGATTTACCTTTTCAAAAAATACAAACAGCAACTACAGTTTACAAACACATTACCCTGCTCTTTTCATGGCTACTCACCTGTGATCTCAGGATATTTGATCTCATCAATACTCACTATATATCTCGCGCAGCTCGCTATCTCATCGCAAAAATTTACCATGGTTAAGTCTTATGAGAGGTACGAACAAGAGAACACGTTCGGGGTTATAACCTCCCAATCCAATATCATCTGGTTACCACCATCAGCGGCACAAACCAAGAAATCTGTGGGTAGAGCATTAACTTCTGCAGTTGAAGATATCCTTGTATGGGATATCAAGACTGGTGAGATTCTTCAGAAACTTAGTGATGGAATAGTTCCAGGATCTTCTAATGCTTCAACGTCAACACCTCCAAGTGCTGTGTCGTGTTTGGCATATAATGAACCAAGTAATGTTATAGCCAGTGGATATAATGACGGGACCATTAAGATTTGGGATTTAGCCTCATCTTCAGTTATCATTAAATTCCAAGGACATAAGTCAAGAATCAGTAAATTAGTGTTTGATAAAACCGGAACAAGGTTAATGTCAGGGCTGAATGATGCCAGTATCATATTATGGGACTTAATAGGAGAAGAAGGATTATTCAAATTAAAAGGACACAAAAGTGAAATCACTGATCTAGCATTTATATCACAAACCACCAGGCAATCTGATGATTTAGATGATTATATATTGAGTGTAAGTAAAGATGGATTAATTAAATTATGGGAAGTGGATTCCAAACAGTGTATAGAAACTCATATAGCTCATTCTAATGAGTGTTGGTCTATGGGGATCAATTACGATGGAAATATTCTAATAACTAGTGGTAATAAAGATCAAGTCAAAGTATGGTCAATTGATTTATCTAAACCCGATACTGAGAAATTAATTGAAAAGGGAACATTTGAAAAACAAAGTAAAAGTCGATGTGTGGATATCAAGTTTGAAAAGATTTCAAAGTCTGATGAAATTCATGAAGTTTTCTATTTACAAAATAATGATAGAGTTTTAGAACTTTTCAGAATAAGAAGTTGGCAAGAATTGCAAAAAGGTATAAAGACTAGAACTAAGAGATTAAAGGAAAAAGGGTTAGAAGATGACGAAATTCTTCAGAATATTAAACAAAATGAAGTCAGTATGATGATAACTCCATTCACAACTTTAAGAACTCTTGCCAAGATTAAATCATGTAGTTTAGTAAAGTCTGGAAAGGATATCAATTTACTATTAGGAATGGTTAATAACTCTATCGAATTACATAGTCTTAAATTACCTGATAATATTAAGAAATCCGGGGATATAATTATAAACAAAGCCAATGTTATTGATAGTCTTGGACACAGAAATGATATAAGGTCAATTGATATATCTTCTACTAATGATATGTTAGTCACAGCATCTAATGGGGAATTAAAAGTCTGGAATATTAAGAACTTCAATATTTTGAGATCATTCCAATTGCCAAGTGGTTATGCTTTGTGTTGTAAATTCTTACCAGGAGGTACACTTGTAGTCGTAGGATACAAGAATGGAGATTTGGAATTATACGATTTAACTAAATCTGCATTAGTTGATAAAATCGAACTGGCTCATAAAACTGGTGATGAAGGAAGTTCTATTTGGTCATTGGATTTAACTCCTGATGGCAAGACTCTTATTACTGGAGGTAATGATAAATGTGTTAAATTCTGGGACTTCAAAGTTGAACAAGAAATCATTCCGGGTACGGATCAGTATGTAAATAAGTTGAAATTCAACCACAAACAAACATTAGAAATGAGTGATGAGATTCTTTTTGTTAAAGTTTCACCGAATGGGAAATTATTAGCCATTTCTTTATTAAACAATAACGTTCAAGTTATTTACCTCGATAGTTTAAAGATTTTTCTTACCCTTTACGGACACAAATTGCCGGTATTATCGATAGATATTTCCCAAGATTCAAAGTTGATCATCACATCGTCTGCTGATAAGAATATTAAAATCTGGGGTCTTGATTTTGGTGATTGTCATAAATCGATTTTCGGACATCAAGATTCAATTATGAATGTCAAGTTCATTGGTGATAGTCACAACTTCTTTTCCAGTGGTAAAGATGGATTAATTAAGTACTGGGATGGTGATAAATTCGAATGTATTCAAAAATTACCAGCCCATCAACTGGAAGTATGGAGTTTAGCTGTGAGTAATGATGGAATTTTCATGGTTTCTGCCAGTCATGATCACTCTATAAGAATCTGGTCAGCTACTAATGATCAAGTATTTTTAGAAGAAGAAAGAGAAAAGGAAATGGATGAATTATACGAAGATAATTTATTGGACCAATTAGATCCTGAACAAACCCAAAACGAAGGTGAAGAAGTTGAAGATGAAGTCACTAAGGTTAATAAACAAAACATTGAATCATTAAAGGCTGGTGAAAAGGTCATTGAAGCTATTGATATTGGATATGAAGATTATATCAATATTCAAACATACGAACAAGGATTGAAACTGGGTAAATCAGTCACCAAACCTGAAATCAATTCTATTCTTAAAGTTTATAACCTTACAGGTGAACAGTACGTATTCAAAACTGTAACTCAAATCAAACAGAGTCAATTGGAAGATGCATTGTTAGTCTTACCATTTCAATACAGTTTGAAACTCATAAAGTTCATTGAAATCTGGAGTTCAAAAGAAGAATATAACACTTTAACTATAGTGAGTAGTTTGAGTAAGATTTTAAACTTTATAATCAAGTCCAATCTTAAAGAGGTTATAAACCAAAAGGATGCAGTTTTGAAGAATCAGTTGATCGCTATAAAAACTCAGTTCAGACAGAAATTGTTGGAAGATGATAAGAAGATTGGATTCAATATTCAAGGGTTGAAGTTTGTTAAGAATCAATGGGATTTAAATCATTCCATGGAGTTCATCGACCAGAATGAAAAGGATGAGTATGAAGAGAATAAGGGAATAAAGAGAAGTTTCATGACCTTGTAATCTGACCATAAGATGCATGTTGTAGATACTATATATAGGAACAATAAAATTCACACATAGAATATTATCATGGATAAATTTTAACGGGCGAGTCTAAGAATCTGAATATCGTGCTTAGTAACGGTTTCCACCGCTTGAATGTAGAAATCTTGTAGTTTTTATTCGAAGAACATCCAAAACGGTTCAAATTTCTCTGTTATCCCCACCCTAGTAATTCATTAATCAACAATGTCATAAAACCCTACCGCGATACTGGTCAACTCTAGGTCGAGAGTTCAATTTCTAGGTCGAAGATTCAAGCTCCACCGCGCGCGGTGTGATAACAACTCTGTCTGGTGAAGCGCAGTGGAACACGACATCATCTATTCTGAGAACAGCGGACTAATTGCATTTCAAATCACTACTCGGTTAACGCACGACATCGGACCTTAATCTAGAGCCCCGATACCTTAAAGTTGTGGCTTGACAATTGTTTCCTAGACATGTTTCAGTGCTATTAAAACCTAAACCTATAGACAAAGGTGTGGTTTCTCAAGCTTCTAGGGGGTATATCTGGATATTTTGTGGATTTTATGAAAATCCTCAACGTCAAATTCTCCACACTTATGTACCTTGCGTTATCGGGATCGCTAGCAGCCGTGACAAGTACATAAATAACCCAAACTACATAGAAGTCATTATACAGTCACTGTACAATACGAGGACATATAAAAACAATTCAACAGGTTATTGATAGAACTTTTTTGTTGACTAGAGAAAGTTAGGAAACCCCAAAACCAAATCTAAGCGAATATTGCCAATTTGGGAATATATAGGTTAACAATCAACAACATAATTGGCTCATAATCAACTACCCTTGATATTGCCCTACAACAGGGTCTACTACTAGTATAGTACATTACTACTCGCTCTATCTCTACTACTACAATAGTTGTTAAAACCCTCGAGGTCACTAAATTCGGATTCACCGTCTCGTATTGGTTGCAAAACGTTATTTTTTAACCTCAGTCTCCGATATCTTAAACTTTATACCTCCTTGATAACTACACTACGTAGTAAATAATTAAAATCGAGTTGGGTTTGTGATTAACGTTGAAGAGGTTCGGTATACTTCAAGCAGTACAAACCCAAACTCATGAACCCTAATAAACACCTCTAATAAATTCTAACCCTCGTCTAACGTAATTCCGTAATTATGAGATCAAAAGAAAAAAAACGGCGCTCTTAGTTGGAGAAAAAAAATTTCTGAGATATCCTGAATTTTAAACCATAAACCTTACGTTAAGTTACGGTCAACGGTTGAAGTAAGGAATTCAATTTGGTTAAAAACTTTGGTATAAGAGTGGTATAACATATAAATTCAAATAATCATCAAAGTATTTGTAACATTAATTAAAATTAACATCATCTCCATTTAACCCTTGAGCATATAACAATGAATATTGGCAATAATTTACCCAACGCATCATGGCATTCATTATATAGTGTAACTGATCGTCAAAAGATAGTTCATATATTAACATCAGCATTGAAGGAGATTAAAACTGCTAATTACACTGAAGCTAAAGCTAATCAAATGGCCACCGATTTCGAGAAACTGACATTTTTGAATTCCCAAACTCGTGATGATTACTTAAGAATTATAAAACAGAAGATTGTTCAATTAAGAAGTGCATCTGGCTCAAACAATATGAACATGAGAGGTAATATGAACAATATGAACAATAATAATATGGGGAGTAATAATATGGGTGGTAACATGAATATGGGTAACAACATGAATATGAATAATAATATGAACATGAATATGAACATGGGAAATATGAATATGAACAACATGAGTAATTCAAACATGAATTCGAATATGGGAAACATGAATTCCAACATGAATAATATGAATTCCAACATGTCTAATATTAATTCTAATATGAATTTAGGAAATAATAATTTTTTGAATAGAAACCTTGCTAGGAATCCACAACCTCAAAATCAACAACCTCAAGCACAACCTCAACAACAACAACCCCAAAACCAACAACCACAATCCCAAATCAATAATCAACCCCAAAATCAAAATTCTAATCAAAATTTAACTAATGCTCAACAATTACAACAAATTTCAACTTTGATTAGAAATGTCCCAATTCCTCCTGCATTATTATCAAAAATCCCAAATTTACCACCAAAAGTTAATACTTGGAATCAAATCTTTGAGTTGTATACTAAAAAGATTCTTCCTCAATCTTCAATGCCCTTGATTAAGGAAATGCATAATACTCATTTACAATTGGCATTCCGTCAAAACCAACAGAGAAAGTTATCTTTAATGAACCAAGACCAACAACCACAACAACAGCAACAACAACAGCAACCACAACCACAGCAACAAAATCAACAGCAAAGACCCCAAGGAAACTTCAATATGAATAATTTAACTCCTCAACAAAGACAACAATTATTGCAAAGACAACAAGCTCAGCAAGCTCAAAAACAACAGCAACAACAACAGCAACAACAGCAACAACAACAACAACAGCAGCAGCCACAGGCTAATAGACAATTCCAACAGAATAAACCAAATCAATTACCTCAACAACAACAACAACCACAAGGACAAAATCAAGGACAATTAAAACCTCCTAATTTTACAATTACTCCACAAGATATCATCAAGTATAGTTCTGAAGCTATGGTTCTTTTAGAAAGATTACAACAAAACCGATCAATTGATAGGAATTTAGATCAAGCTCAAAAAGAAGAGTTTATCAGAAAGTTTGTATTACATCAAAAGAACTTACAGTGGAAACAACAGAATGGACAAGGGAATTATAATAATGCTGGTGGGAATAATTTGAATAATAATGTGGTACCAAGTCCTTTGAAAGGACAAATTTCACCAGTTATTAATCAACGTCAACCTATTCAACCCCAAAATAATAACTTAGTAGGACAAGGAATACAACAGAGTCCTCAATTAATGCAGCAGTCCCTTCAACAACCTCAACCTGTACCACCTCAACCAAATGCAGGACAACCACAAAATCAGAATCAAGGGCAAAGACCAAATATCAGTTCAATGATGCCACCATTAACTGAAGAATTAAAAATGAAGTTGAGGTCTTTGATTGAAGAAGTTGCTAGAAATAATGTCATGTTGAAGGATGTTACATTATTGTTATCTCAACAAGATAAGAATATTGTTAAAGATACAATGCTGAAGATTAGTCAACAATATTCAACAGTCGATAGTATTATCAGCTATTTCTTCATTTTAACTAAGAATGTTGAAGGCACTAAGAGGTTAATTCAAATGAAGTATATGACCAAGAACATCATGGAGAGTTTACAACGCGGAATCTTCTTAGCGTCAGCAGATTTAGCTGAGAAGTTAAGAGTCCAATATGCTAAATATTTCGATTATGTTAAAGAACAATTCAATTTGAAACGTCAACAATTGTTGGCCCAACAAGGGCAGGGACAAAATCAAAACCAGAATCAAACCCCTCAAGGATTTAATCAACAACGTCCTCAATCTCAGCAACCCCAATCTCAACCACCATCAGGACCAGGAGCTATTCCAGGGCTTGGTCAGAGTTATAATATGAATTTGGGACAACCAAATCAATGGCCTAACATGAATCAAAATAGAATGACCAGTCCAGCCGTTGTAAATTCATCACCTATTATTGCTCAGCAAGGTATGAATCTTCAACAAAGTCCACAACCAAATCAACCTCAAATTGTTAGAGCCAATAGTAAAACTGGTCCAAATAAAAGACAAAGTACTAGTGCTCAAGGTGGTAGAAGGAAATCAACCAAGAATGGAACAACTCCATCAGGAAATGCATCAACTCCAGTATCATTACCTAATACTGTTAAAACTCCCAATAGTATCCCAACTCCACAAGTACCTCAAAGCCAAAGTAACAAAAATACTCCAAGTGATCAGTCGCCAAATTATTCAAAGATTGTTGGTGGTAAATTGAATGAAAATACCCTTGGAGATATCTTTTCGGGAGATGTCAAATCTGATACTCAAATTATAAAACGTCGTGAATTATCCAATCAAGATCCCGAACGGTTCTTTTTTGCATCATTATCGAATTTGTTAGAATTGGAAGATGATTCTAAAGGTTTGCCTACCCCAAGTCCTTCAATTAAGAGTAATGGATCGAGGTCAAGTTCATCAAATCATGGACCGATCTCTCCTACTAATGAGTGGACCTGTAGTATTAAACCTGATGCTATCATTACTGCTTTCAAACAAGTGTCGATAATCAAAGAAGCCACTTCGTTAGATATAATTGATGTTTGTCAAGATATTTCAGAACCTACCAAGATTGGTGATATCAAGAGGGAAAGAGAAGATGATGATATTGATTTCTTATTTGATGAGAAGAGACAAAAGAGGGAGTATAGTATTTTTGATGATGAGAGTTTAGGATTCGAGGCATGGAAGGATCAAATCATTGCATAACTGTCACCTGGCCTATGATACTGGTTTATGTGATCATAATAACAGCCTGACTTTCGATTGAATGGATATTGTATATCCATTATATGTAGTATGTGTATTAATGTATTGTATGAAGAAACGCGGCGCACTTACGTCTACCCTCAGTTTACAATGTCACAAAAGGATACTCATAAAACCATCAATAATTCGTTAAATTTGGTATCGAAACTCATAGAATCGGATACTCATGTTTCAACAATTGATCTTAATCTCCTAGAGAATCTTAACACAAATCAATCATTGAATTATATTAAACTCGAGGAAAGTTTAACGAAGATTGAGAAGAACAATGAGATGCTTAAGAATATAAATGAAGAGTATAAGAGGTATAAGCAGGTGATAGATGATTTGGATGGTAAGAGTTTGAAGTTGGAGGCTTTTGTGAATGAATTGGATCAATGGTCAAAGGAGTTGGAGACTCTAAATAAGAAGTAAGAAGTAAGAAGTAAGAGATTATAGAAGACGTTATAGACGATAAAGAAGGTAGAGACTAAACCAATCGACACAAATGTAATGGTAATGAACCCAGAAATGAATTGATGATATACGACAATATAAGATAAGAGCTCTACTAAACTCTAAAGAACAACCTAACTTTGGCTTCGCTCACGCTAACTTTTTAAGTTTCTCCTCAACGATGTTAACCTTATCAATAGCTCTTTGGGCCTTATCGGTTCTAGTACCAACTCTAATATCGCTTTGAAGTCTTACAACCCCTGTGTCATGTAAAAGTTCATGTAATTCACCGATCTTAGTCATAACTTTATCCCAAGGACCACCTATTGTAGTACCAGCAGAATGTAATGAAACTTCTAACCCGTCATTATTATCTCTTAAGTATTTTGTTATTAATGTTACTTCATCAGAAACAGAAGCTTTTCCAGTTCCAATTGGAACAATACAAACGTCAGCAAGACATTTAAGGTTGACCATTTCGCAGATTTTCCCTAGTTATACGCAGCTCGTGAGTCTTATTATAAATATATTACATTATACTACACACCACTAATCATTCTTTTTCTTCTTCTTACTTCTATCATCTCTTTCTAAATCACCTGTGACCTTTTGTAAATATTGCGGTACTGGTAGTCCACTTTTTAAAAAGAACATTTTCCAATTTCTAGCTTTGTCCTTCAATTGAGTTTGATTTCTATTCTTCAAAGCCTCAGATATTTGACCTCCTGGCCCAAATAATTCTAAGATATTCGACCAGTGAGGTCCTTCGAGTTCTAATGCTTGTCTTAAAGCTCTTTCTTCTTCTTTAGTCCAAGGTCTTCTTGATGAAATTCTAGTTGGAGTTTTAGTGTTGAGAAGTAATTGACGTTCTTGAATTTCTGAAGGTAATAAATCTTCAATCATGTTCGGATCTTGGGATATTTCAGGTTCGGGATGTTCATGATCTTGATTATGATTATGAGTTTGTTCATTATCAATTTGTAGACTTAAAAGTCTATCATTCTTAGTTACAACTTTCTTATTCCCCCATACTAAAAATGCCATATTTTTACTTATAAAATCAAATAAATTCTTTAAAAATTGGAACCATTCGAATTCTTCACTCAAAGTTGAATCGTCTTGATGATTTAATAAAGTATTTCTTCTAATTTTACATTTCTCAATAAACTCAATTTCAGATTGGTTTAAAATCTTAGTACCTCTTTTTTCAATCAATAATTGTTCCAAGTTTTCCGGTAATAGATCATCTAAGATTTCTATTCTTGACTTGTCACCTGACTCAATCGCCGATATGTAAGCTTGTGTCTTCAAATCTAAATATAGTATAGCCTGATGCTTTAATAATTTTCCAACTTGTAAAGGATTATCCAATATGGAAGTTGTAGAATTTTGAATAACCGAATAATCAATTCCACAAATGGTGGTAGACGGATCCAAACTATTCAAAGGACAAAAAATATTCAAAAATGATTCATTAAGATGAAAGAATCCAACCTCAATTATCCCTAAAGTTGCTAATAAAAATGTCGACAAGTTGACTTTCCTTAATGTTGACTCAATACTTTGTTCGAAACTTCGGAAGAAATTAGTAAATCTTGAGTCATTGGATGTTATTAAATGTTGAATAGTTAAAAATGGATCTTCTTCACTATACAATTTCTTAGTAAATTCAAACAACGATGTTAAATCTCTAAATACTGCACCTTGAGACGTTTCCAAGTTCGATGCTAAATCTATCACTTTTTGATAAGGTCCTGTAGTGAAAATTCTCAATAATTGTGATGATAAATTATCAAGAGTCGGTAATGTTTGTATCAATAATTGAACTCTTGGTGGTAAATGATTAGGCACTATGATTGGTAAAGGTAATGCTGAAAGATGGGAATTTTTCATGATCGGTATTGATGAAGGTTGATTGGAAATCTCTGTATAATTATTAAATGCTGAATTAGAATTCAATAGTTCAGAATCAGCAGGAATTTCTATTCCATCATGTATAACTGTTTTTGGTTTATTGTCATTTGATTGTTGATCATTAGATTCAGAATCTTGATTGTTTTCATGAGTTTGTGGTTGTTGTTGAGTATCTTGCTGTAATGTCATTTCCAATTCAAAATCTATGTCACCTTTTGATCTCTTATTAGGTTCTTCATCTTGTTCCAACCTTCGTTTGTCAGTTTCTTTTATAGAGTTGTCAAGATTGGAAATATGATTTTCTAATTCAGGATCAATGGTACTCTCTTTAGAGGCCTGTTTGTGTATGGTATCATGAAAGATTTTTTGTAGATCCTCTATATTATATTCTTTGTCTTTGTCACTCATGTTGTTTATTTTGTGCGACCCACTTAATTTGAGGGTATCTAGATGAGATGTCTGAGAGTATCTACAGTGTATCTACAGTTGTTATAAGTTGAACACTATTCATCTGAGTATACCGTGCTTAAGGTGGATACTGGGTATAAAAATAAGTTTCTATTGTTACCGAGTGCATTGCCCGGAGTTTAAATAACCAATTGAACCGAACTTCACTCCTTCCTAGAGACTATAATTGACACTTATAAAATATTCGACATGCAGATCTTAAGACCTGTGTAAATTATGGAAAATCTAACCGAATATGTACATGTTATGTCTACCTCTAACACATTCTTCCATAAACTCATTCCCTTCACTAGCTAATACCAAGATCAAAGCTACACTCTAGTCAGAGAATAATTCCATTCTAGTTTCCACCTATAGTATCCGCCTAATTCCGTACATATCCAAGGCTAATGCCCTCCGCCATTACCTTACGTTAATAAACGGTTAAACCTAACCGATCACATCATCGCAATAACTTACTTCAAGAGGCTGTTTAGCGGATAAATTCAAAAAATTATCCCAATCCGGCACATTGCGCTAATTTTAAAACCGAAATTTAACTACTATATAAAGAAACTTTGATCACTCCTCATTGACTACTGAAAAATTGACAATGACAGGATCAATTAGTAGTAAATATTTCCCAAATGAACCACAAGCCCCAAAACTTGTTGGTAAATTACCAGGACCAAAATCAACTGCTGAGAAAGAATCATTAGGTAAAGTTTTTGATAGTAGAGCAACTTACTTCGTTGCTGATTATAATAAATCTGTTGGTAACTATATAGTTGATGCTGATGGTAACACCTTATTAGATGTTTATGCTCAAATTGCATCAATTCCTTTAGGTTATAATAATCCAGCATTAATTGAAACTGCCAAATCACCTAAAATGATTAGTGCTATTGTTAACAGACCTGCATTAGGTAACTTCCCAAGTACTGATTTGGAATCAATTATTGAAGATATTTTAAGAGTTGCACCAAAAGGTCAAGACAAAGTATGGTCAGGGCTTTCAGGTGCTGATGCTAATGAATTAGCTTTCAAAGCTGCATTCTTTTATTATCAATCTAAAAAGAGAGGTTACAATAAAGGATTTACTGACGAAGAAAATGTATCAGTCATGAAAAATGAAAGTCCAGGATCTCCAGATTTAGCCATTTTATCATTTGAAAGATCCTTCCATGGAAGATTATTTGCTTCTGGATCTTGTACCACTTCCAAACCAATTCATAAATTAGATTTACCATCATTTAAATGGCCAAAAGCTCAATTTCCTTCTTACAAATATCCATTGGACAAACACGAAGCTGAGAACAAACAAGAAGATGACCGTTGTTTGAAAATCGTTGAAGATATTTACAACTCGTGGCATGTACCAATTGCTGCTTTGTTAATTGAACCAATTCAATCTGAAGGTGGTGATAATCACGGATCAGCTTACTTTTTCCAAAAATTAAGAGATATCACTATTAAGCATCATTCCTTATTAATAATGGATGAAGTTCAAACCGGTGTTGGTGCAACTGGTGTATTATGGGCTCATGAACATTTGAATATTACTCCACCACCTGATTTAGTTACCTTTTCCAAGAAATTTCAAAGTGCTGGATACTATTTCCATGACCCAGAAATAGTTCCAAACTTTGCTTACCGTCAATTCAATACTTGGTGTGGTGATCCAGCAAGAATGTTATTAGCTGGTGCTATTGGTAGAGAAGCCGTTGAAAATGATTTACCAGCTGTTGTTAGAAGAGTTGGTGATTACTTATTCAAAAAATTAGAAGCTTTACAAGCCAAACATCCAAAATATTTCGTTGATTTAAGAGGTAAAGATAGAGGTACCTTTATTGCTTGGACTTTACAATCTGGTAGTGATAGAGATAAATTCTTAAGTGATATGAGAGCTGCTGGTGTTAATATTGGTGGATGTGCTGAAAGTTCAGTTAGATTAAGACCAACTTTAGTTTTTGAAGAAAAACATGCTGATATATTGGTTGATACTATTGATAAGGTTCTTTCTTCATATTAATTGAACCTAAGCGATAGCACCAACTTCTAATAAAGTAAATATTCATGTACATGATTTATGGAATTCTCTCAGTTCTCCTTCATATCCTGAAATCCTTCAGTCGATGTCAAGATAATAGAGACCCTATGACCCAAATTTTTCTTACTAATTCATCACTAATTCAAATCAACTAATGTTACTTGTTGAATGATATAGCTTTAGTTCTATGCCTCTAATAGATGCATCGAAACTTCCTAATACTCCCTCATTTTACTACAGAATCAACACTGAATAGTGAATCCGATACAAATCTCTAGAATTTATATAACGTACAATAAATCGATTAACATACTTCAAACTATCTATAATACAAATACACCCGTTGGATTTGATTTGATTTCTATCAATACGCGGCTAGCTCAAACTTGGAGGTAACTCAAACTTGGAGATCAAAACCGACCGATCGCCGAATTTGTCCGGTGAAAAATTCATCTCATGCTAAAGACCCACATAAACACAATAAAATTGAAACATTAGCATAGATGTCAATAACTGATAGTTACGGGTATATCCGAGTCAAATTATTTATCAAAGATAATTCCAATGCATCATTAATAGCTGGTGGTATAGCCGGTGCAGTTTCACGAACCGTCGTATCACCAATGGAAAGAGCTAAAATCCTTTTACAATTACAAGGTCCTGGTAGTAATCAAGCATATAATGGGTTGTTCCCCACTATTTTGAAAATGTATAAAGATGAAGGATGGAAAGGGTGGTTCCGTGGTAATACATTAAACTGTATTAGGATATTTCCATATAGTGCTATCCAATTTGCAGTATTTGAAAATTGTAAACAATATATCCTTCTACATAAACCACGACATTCAAATGAATTAACAGGAATGGAAAGAATTGTTTCAGCATCACTAGGGGGGATTTTATCAGTAGCTGCAACTTATCCATTGGATTTGGTTAGAGCTAGAATTAGTGTCAGAACTGCATCTTTGAAAAATCTAGATAAGGGAAAATTAGCTGAAGCTCCAAGTGTTTTAGGAACCATAGCTGAAGTTTATAAAAAAGAAGGAGGGTTTTTTGCATTATATAGGGGAATTTTCCCCACGACTTTAGGAGTTGCACCTTATGTTGCAATTAATTTCACCTTATATGAAGAAATGAGAGAATATATGGATCATTCCCCTAAAGATTTCTCCAATCCAATTTGGAAATTAACAGCAGGAGCTGTAGCAAGTTTAATTGGTGGAGTTTTAATATACCCTTTGGACGTTTTAAGAAAACGGTACCAAGTAGCATCAATGTCAGGAGGAGAATTAGGGTTCCAGTATAATTCGGTTTATCATGCCTTAACATCAATGTTCAAACACGAAGGATTTTTTGGGGCATATAAGGGATTGACAGCTAACTTATATAAGATTGTACCATCAATGGCAGTAAGTTGGTTGTGTTACGATAGTTTAAGGGATTTGATCAGGGGGTGGTAATACTCAACTAAGCGAGGTGAAGTTGATGATCGTTAACTCCATTGACGATTGTTAACTCCAATGATGATTCCTGTGTTGAGAGAATTGCTCTTATGAATGTGGGGTGATGAGGTATATAGTGTATAGAATTGCATAGAATGTATTATTTATTAAAGCTTTCTTTTATAGGTGGTTGCTGATATCCCTTGCAACATCGCTAAGTCAATTGTGTCTCTTCAATTCTTGCCAATATAAAACTTTCTTAGTAACCACCTGACATATATAAATCAGCCTTGATCTGTCATCTAATCTCCACTACTATATAATGTCCCGCGACATAAAACCATCCAACCAAATCTATAAGAAATAGAACCAATGTCGCGTCACTCACATTTGGTCGCACCCAATGGTTCGATTAAAATTTTCTACCAATTAATTAATTCATTAACAATGATTCCAACCAGAATTTTATTAAATGCTGCTAAGAAAGCACCACCAAAGGCTCAAATCCCAGTGGAAATGTACCCATTATTTGCTGCTGTTGCAGTTGCTGTAAGCTCAGGATGTTTTTTCACATACAGACATTTTGCTCATGATAAACATTTAAGATTATGGAAAAATCCAAATTTATCATCATTAGATGACGTTCTTAATGAAGATGCTAAAAAAAATAATTAATTGAGTAATTAAAGTGCCTGTTTATTTATTCAGATTGTTTGCATAATATACGATAATTTTTTAATTGAGGTTCTACTCTTCAAAGAGGTAACTAATGAGTTATTCTCTATATATTCTATCAATGGTTGCCCAATTGAAGGTCTATTTACAAATGAATACATGCCTAGTTAATCGGATTTATTGTTGATACATTAATCGGATCCAATGTTCGTACATCAATCAGATTTAATGTTAGTATAGTAATCAGTAATTTCTGGTATATCATCTAAAATCTCTAAACATTTATTAAAAGCCTTTTCATTAGCTTCAGGGAATTCAACTTGATTATCTTCACCCGCTATATAATCAATATTAGTATCTTTTAATTTATATCCCAATTGAGAAAGTTCATTAGCTATTCTATTAATATCACTTGGTTCAGTTATAATTTGATATAAGTTTTTTTCTTTATATTCATTTTCAATATCTTCGAATTCTTCAACATCTTCAGCTCCAACTTCAATTGCTACGTCTAATAAATCATCCAAAGTTTGAGTTTCGGTTAACGGTGCAAATACTATCATACCTTTTCTTTCAAATAAATATAAACATGGACTTAAGGATGCGTTGAATTTCGATAAGGCGTGTTTAACTAATCCAATAGTTCTAGTTTTGTTATCAGTTTCAGCTTCAACTATCATGGCAACCCCTCCTGGTCCCATGAATTCATAAGTTACAGTACTAAGTGGTTTTTCATCACCAGTAGTTTCACCCAATCCTCTTTTAACAGCATTATCAATAATTTTTTTAGTGACATTTAATTTCTTAGCTTTTTCAAGTAATGTTACAAGTTGGGCATTACCTTCAACCCCACCAGATTTAACACTTGAAACAATTCTACTAGCCATTGAGAATGCTTCTCTTGATTTTTTGGCATCATTTTTAGCTTTATCGTGTCTTATATTTTGCCATTTTGAATGACCTGCAAGAAGGCCAGTTGTACTGTGAATAGACCTCGTTAAGTATCTCGGTTGAAGACTTCTTAAACTGATCATTGATTCTAGTAGTGAAAATTGTCTCAATCTCAGTCTCAGTCTCAGTTCAACTACTCGAACTCAGTATCTCAACTCCCACCCTCATTCTCACTCATTCATTTCACCGACCATGAGTTCAGATGCAATGTCAAAACGTACATTGTTAGCAGCAATTGCTGATGAAGATTCCATAACTGGTTTACTATTAGCAGGTGTGGGTCAAGTTAGTGGTGAAGATGGTAAGGAAACTAACTTCTTGACAGTTTCACCTGATAAAACCACCGTTGATGAAATAGAGGAAGCTTTTGATAAATTCACTAGTGAAAGAAAAGATATCGCCATTTTATTGATTAACCAACATTTAGCCGATTTGATAAGATACAAAGTTGACAATTTCACCAATGCCTTTCCTGCCATTTTAGAAATTCCTTCAAAAGATCATCCTTATGATCCTGAAAAAGATTCAATTCTTAAGAAAGTTAGAAGATTATTCGGTGAGTAAACTTATCTCCTTATTACAACTGTAACTTAGTCACATATCAGAGATACTTAGAGCTTTGAAGTGGTCTCGACAATGAATTAGTATTTTAAATATACAATAGATTATTTTTTATTTTTCTTTTTGTTCTTCTTCTTTTTCTTAGACTGTGTTTGTGGTTCTTTAGAGTCTTTTTGTTCAGGTTGTTCAGTCTCTTCGGTTTCCTCACTTTCTTCTTCATCCTCACCTTCAGGTTTAGCGTCGTTAGTTTCGGTTTCCTTTGGTTGTCCAGCTTGCTTTGATTCTTCCGTTTCTGGACCTGGTTCATTTAAATTAACTTCTTTGAATTCTTTAGCCTCTTCTTGATTGACTCCTTCGGTCTTGAAATCTTCAACTTTTGATTCTTCTGGTTCGAATGTTGGTTTCGGAACTGATTCTTTGATTTCATCTTTAGGTTCTGGCTCCTTGACTTCTTCAACTTCCTTTGGATCTGTGGCTCCAACCTTAGATTGTTCGGTTTCTTTAGGTTCATCTACCTCAACGTTAGGTTTCTCAGTAGTTTCGGTTTCGTTTGGCTTTTCAGGTTCTGGTTCTGGTTCATTTTCAGGAGTTGGTTCAGTTACAACAATTGAAGTTTCTTGAAGATTTATTTCATGAATCTCAGGTAAAGTCGTTTCGTTACCTTCATTAACTTCACCATTAGAAGCAGAAACTGGTAAATCAGGTACAGGTTTATCATTATCATTTACAGGATTAGCAATAGGAGTTGAAACATTTGGTTTATTCCAGAAATTCTTGGCTAAAATGTCAGGCAATACACAATCTTTAACATAATAATCTCTAACTCCAACAATTCTTTTATCGTGTTCGCAAGCTTTTAACCATTCAGGTCTAATTATCGGAATATTCATTTCAGTAGCTTTTAAATATTGAGGATTTGATTTATTCTCTCTGGTACAAATAAAATGAGTTGTATCAACATTAACTTTTGTTTGAGCTGGATGATGAGCTCCCATTGAAACTAAAGCATCTTGAATATCATCTACGGTAAATTGCTCATTTGGTGTTATATCACCTAAACAAACATTTATACCTGATAAGTCTGTCATTTTATGAGTAGTAACTTCTAATATATTCGACTCATAGATTCCTGCCGTGGTATCTAATTTCAATTGAAATTTAAACGTTTGATCAATTGGTAACCCTGAAAGTTTGGTAGTTCTATTAGTTAAAGGTTGAGGTATTGATCCTAATTTTTTACCATCTTTGAATAAAAACAAATTTTTTAAATTTGAGGTCCCTAAATCCAATTCTTCCCATTCTAACACACATGATGTTTGTGTAACATTTTTGGTTGATAATATTGGGTTTTTGGGTAAATTCTTACCAAAAGTATTCAAGATTTCATCTTGGATTGATCTGAAATGTTTGGTTTCTTGTTTCTCAGTTTCAAAATCCTGTTCACACTTAATTTTGACAATTGATCCGGCCTTGATCCCATTTGGCAACAATATTGTTGGGAATTCTATAAGATGATGATCTTTGGTCAATAATAATGCAAGTGAAGCATCTAGTTTACCCACTGTTAATGATACTTCCACCATGTTGTCGAGTCGCACTTGTGAGCCTTTCTCAGTTTATGTGAGCCTTTTACGAGACTTTTACCAGTTATAGCGATGGTAAAAAAAAGGGAAAAAAACAATTCTGATACACAAACACGTCTTTCTAAATCCCAAATACGTGAATAGTAAGTAATCAGACACGTCAGTAACTTCTTATATATTATCATATGTTCTATACTACATTATCATTAATCCTTATCAAAAGGATAGTTATCTGAATTACCTTCAACTTGGCTCAAATGTTTAGATCGGAATTCCCATAGCAGCAAAATCTTCAGCTACTTCTTCATCATTAGCTTTAGATAATAGCAATTCATGAGATCCTTCGGTTAAATCAACAGCTGATGGTATACCATGAAAATTTAAAATTCCATTCAATATTCCCAATTGTTGATTTAAATCATTCCGCTGTTGTACTAAATCACTGATTCTATTCTGTTTGACTGTTTTCTTATCAGGAGCAGGCGAGGTTTCATAGTAACCGTTTAATTGTAATTCTTCAGGTAATTGAGGTTGAGGTCTTTCGGGAATTGCTGGATAATAATAATCCGGTATGATTTGATCCATTTGTGTACGTTCTTTATTGATTTTATACCATTTCGATGTAGTTTCCAGAATTAAATCATTTTTACCATCCATTAAATCTTTTAAAAATACTTGATGAATTGATGTTCTTGTAGCTATAGTTTCAGTATTGATACATTTTAATCGATAGTTTAATGTATTGTTAGCTAATCGAAGACTATCTTGATAGAATCCATTGATTTTATAATATACTTTCGTCAACTCAGGATGGGATCCATCAAGACATAATTTGAGTTCATGTTCAAGGGTTTTCAATTTATCTTGATATAATTTATCTCTAATTTCCACAAATGACTTTTCGATATTAATCAATTCATCAACTGCCAATTGTCGTTGTTCATTTAAATCTACATCTTCTTCGTCTTCTTGATCTTCATGTCCACCTTCAACTTCTTCTTGTGGTTCCTCATCGGCTTCATCTTCTGCTTCATCTTCATGTTCTTCATTCGGTTCATCTTCGTGTTCATCTTCGTGTTCTTCTTCATGTTCTTCATGTTCATCTTCATGATCTGCCTCTTCTTCAGGCTGTGGTTCTTGAACTACGGGCTCTACGATTTCTTCTTTGACTTTATCATCATCTTCATCATCGGCTTCAAGTTCTTCACCTAATTCCTGATCATCATCTTCGCGTGTCCCATTTTTTGCCCCATTCCCATTCTCCTCCTGTAATCTCGACCTTTTAACTCTTTTATTCTCTAATTGTATACGTTTTGGTCTCTTCCCCACATCAACCTTGCCATGATCTTCGACTTCATCATCATCACTATCAATTCCTTCTAATCTTGCTAATTCAGTTAATTTACTTAAAGTACTTAAATCCAGAACATTTTCATTACTTGAGTTTTCAGGTCTTAAAAAATCCATTTTATCAGTTTCAGCTTCTGATTGATCTTCTCCTAAATCACTTAATTCGGAACTATCTTCACTTTTAACTATTGAAAATTTTCTATCTTTATTAAAGTCAATAATGGTAGTATCTGGTTGAACTTGAACTGAACTTGATATTTCTTGTTCAGTGGGCATTTATCCTTGTTATATAACTATTTACTATGACTATAAATTATCTTATATGAATTTTTATTGATTTCAATTAATAATGTGTTGGAGGTTATCAACTCAATGTCTTTATTATATAATTCAATTTTAACTAATTTACGTGGATATATTCCTTAAAAATTCAACAAGTATATTATTTCAACCTTTATATACTTTATTTAAGTTATAAATCTCGTAAATTTGTAAAATCCAATTTTATTGATAATGATTATCAATAGTTATCCAATAAACAAATTTTATGGTTAACCCTGTGAGAAATTTATTTCATCACTAGTTTTGTGCAGGACCAGCACTAATGAGGATACGAGTTGGTAGTCGCACTTTCCTCATCTTTAAACCTGGCAGTTATTGATGATAAAATGGTCCAATTTAATAAAGACTAAGCAATGGAAATTTGTTGATACGGTATCGATAGGTCAGGTCAATCACTGGAGTCGACTATTGAATGATATAGATCCTAAATTAAATAATTCATCATTAATTGGTAGTCATTTCTTATTCTCAAACCAAGATAACCAGTTGTTAGGTAATGATGGATATGATAATTATCAAGCACCAATTGATGAAAATGGCAATGAATTATTTAAAAGGCGAATGTGGGTTAAAGGTGATCTCGAATTTTATAATCCTTTGACCATAAATAGTTCTATACATTGTATAGAGAATGTTCATAATGTTAGAACTGTGGGAAATTCCGTATTTGTTAATATAGTGAGACAGTTTTACAATCAACAAAATTTACCATTATTACGGGAATCAAGGTATTTGATGTATACTAATGAATTATTCAAACCCAAATCGGAATCATTAACCCCTGTTAGCCCCCTCCTTCAACCTCATAATTCAGACAATCTTAAATTTTCATTGTCTGATACCCAACTTAAAAAATATAGCTTTTTAACTTACAACCTACATAAAATTCACTATGATACGGAATATTGTGAAACTGAAGGTTTGAAAACGATTATAGCTCATGGACCTTTAATAATTACATTGGTTTCAAAATTCTTCGTTCATACTTTCCCTGGTAGATCCGTTAATAAAATCGACTATAAAGTGCAAAATCCGATCTATGCAAATACTCCTATTTCTTTACAATTAATTCAACAATCGGAAAATAATGTTAGAATCTTAGTCAGCGACATTAACAACAATATACCATGTTTTACAGGTACATTATTTTTTGAATAATTTTACGATAAAGTTCCACGTTGTATTTACATAATTCCGGTTTTAGTTATATTAACTGCATGGGGTGTGGGCTTTTTTTGTTGCCGAACGCACCCAATTTTTTTTGCAGCATACTCGTTTCATATGAGTACACGGCATCTCTTTTATACTTTATCAAATATACAATAAGAACAATGAAAAAAAAAACTATATAGGCTCGTAAGTTTCTGTAGTTTTGTATTTTTTTCTTTTCATTAGCTTGTCTTTAGATTTCGATCGTTTTTACAATGGTTTCAGTTGCCTTATTAGCCCTTATCGCTCCGGTTTTAAGTTATGATTTTTCCAACTTATTTGGTTCTGAATACCCAGTAGGATGGTGTAACCCATTCTTACCATATTCTTGTGAAAATAATACTGCCATCTCATCTGCACAATCGTGTTGTTTCGAAAAAGATGGATTAATGTTATTAGCCCAATTCTGGGATTATGATCTTGATTTAGTTAAAGTGGCCGTCAATGGCAGTGAATCAAGCAAAAACTCCGTCAATGCTACTGTTTACCAACAAGGTACTGGATTCTTTGGTGTTGGGGATTGGTTAAAATCAAGCTGGGATCAATTCCATACTGATCCATCATCAGTTATGCCAGTTGAAAAAGCATTCACTATTCATGGGTTATGGAGTGACAAATGTGATGGTTCTTATGAACAATATTGTCAACCAGATTTAGAATTACCTGATGACTTAAACTTAACTGAATTAATTGGTGATAAATTCAATAAACCAGAATTACTTGCATTAATGGAAAAATACTGGTTAAACACCGCTTCATCAAATGTTCAAGGGGATACTAATCCAGAATTATGGCAACATGAATACAACAAACATGCTACATGTATGAATACCATGAACCCATCATGTTTCACTGGCGATTACCAACAATATGAAGCTGCTGTTTTATTCTACCAAAAAGTCACTCAAATTTGGGATAAATTAAACACTTATGAATTCTTATCAAAATCAGGAATCTTACCAACTGTTAATAATACTTACAAATTAACCGATATCCAAGACGCTTTATCTCAAAACCACGATGGTAAAGAAGTTTATATTGGTTGTACTTCAGATGGTGTTTTGAACGAAATTTACTATTATTATGTTTTAAGAGGAAGTGTTTTAACTGGTGACTATAAAGAAGAAGATGTTGTTGGATCTGCAAGTAATTGTCCAGAAAATGTTTGGTATCTCCCAAAACCTGTTCAAAATTAATACCATAAATAGTATTTATCGTGTTTCGTATAAAAGTTAGTTAGTATATACATGTTATTCGTATAATGTCTAGACTGTAATCTCTGGGCCATTAACCTGGGTTGCAAAATTATCTCCGCAGTACCCACAATCCCGAGCGGAATCGGACTCGGATAATGTCGTCGAGGTCAAATAAAAATTGCAGCAATACTACTAGCTAGAACTTAGTAAAGAGAACCATCAAGAGTAAGACTTAACATCATTTATTGGCTAAACAAACTGATTAATTGGCAATACCAATGACACCACAAGCAGCTCTTCCACCAGCATTACCGGTACTCTTAGATAATTCATGACCACCTTTACCTAAATCATCTTGACCATCATGAACAACAACACTTCTACCTTGGATTGAGTGTTCACCAATCAATTTGATAAAAGAATCTTGTTTAGAACCTTTGGCAACACCTGAAGCATCAGAAGTGATATTACCTAAATCACCAATGTGTCTTTCAGAATCTTCTGGAGCACCATGTTCTTTTGAAAATGGGTTGAAATGAGGACCAGCTGAAGTACAACCGTTGGTGTTATCACCAAAAGCATGAACGTGGAAACCTCTTAAAGCATTAGGGTCTAAACCAGTTAATTCCCAAGTAACAGTAGTTGGGTCAGATTCTTTAGCTTGTTCGAAATAAACAGTACCAGTGACTTTTGAATCACCTCTAACAACAGCAACTATTTGTTAGTATTTGAACGGTTTGAATTGACGTCAATGGCTACAAATGAAATTTATGGCTTTAACTATGTTAATTGTTAGGAGATATTTTTTGAGCAAAATACCATTTCCTAAAACATCATACAGTAAAAGAAACCATAACCATCGACAATTGGTTAATCGGCTATATAATAACCTTAATATATGTTATGTAACTCAATTGACTATAAATAGGGATGAAATCCCTCTTATTTTTACATACCAGCTTTAACCATTTTTATAAAATTCAATTAGTGTTGAATGGAATTTTTTTCAAATGAGATTTGGCCCCCTTTTATATGATTCCGACACATATTAGTCAGACTCTTATGAGACATTTACTGATAATTGCTTAGGTGTTACTTATAATGGTAACTGTTGATTTGATGGGTTTGAAGGTATCAAATACACTTGATAGTGTGTTATGTAGCTCTATAATATCAATTGACCTTTGGATGACCTTAATCTAATGATTTATGTGGTACTTAATTTGGACTGTGAATTTCACACGCTTAATGTGGCTCCAACGTCTTGATCTCATAATCTTTAGTTAATTGACCATATTCATTAAGGCCCTGACTAAAAATCATCAGCAAGATCTGAGATCAAAGATTAAAGAGATTCAAATGTTTATATATAGAAATCAGGAAATTCCTGAATTTATATATTAGTACTACTAAGGTATCGCAACTATGCAGTCCATCTATTTACAACTATGTTATACAGAATAAGTCTTCAGGGGTATCATATACGAAACTAATGTTTCTATAAGAATGCAGTATCCGTGTTTTTATAAATCTCTCTCACCTGTCTCTTTGTTTCCTTGTTTTGTTTCTGATCCTTGTTATCGTCCTTTGCCTCTTCCCTTGCTTTCTTAACTCTCCTAGGCTCCTTTGGCTCCTCTGGCACTTCAGGTACGGTATCTATTAAGAAGAAAACATACCCAGTTCCTATTAATATTATCCCAGTATATATCAATAAAGTTTTGTTCCTAAATTTGTTAATTATATTATCAATAAATGTCATTTCAGTTATTCCGCTTGTCACCTTTTATCTCCATACAAAAAAAGCGGTGATCCACTATTGCGAATTTTTCCTCAAACTATAAATATCCCTGATATTCTTGCTAGTTTAAACCTCAATTAATTACAATGTCATCATTACAACAATATATTATTCGTTTAAAAGATTCAGCCTCTGAAGCTGACGTTGCATCTGTTAAAGAAAAAGTCAAAGAATTAGGTGGAAGTATTGTTACTGAATTTACTTTAATCAAGGCATTCGCTGCTAAATTGCCATCAATTCATACTTCAGCCATCTCAAGCCATGATCATGTTGATGGTATTGAAGAGGACAAGGAAGTTCATACTCAATAGATAAATTATATAGATGATTAAGTATTATACAGAATATATGATAGTGTCGACCCTGAAATTTGATAATCTTATCGTTTGTAAGCGCACGACCTCTAATTTGTTATTAGTGACGTTGGACTTAAACATATACCAACCAACGTAAGAATGGATAAATCGGTGCTTTGTCTCCCCTTTTCAAACGTTACATATATCGCTGCCAATGTCTCGTGCTCCAAGTCGGATTAGTGTACAGCCAGCTTATAGGGTCACAAGGGTGCCGCACGGGCCTCTCCTTATTCGCAACTCCACATTTAAACTTGTCCTTTCTTTATTAATTAACTAATTAATTGTGTGGTATAAGCATTGGTTAGCATTGACTTAGAATATTAATAATGTCGTACCAAGATTTCAATTATCAACCCAATTTCAAACCAATTGATCACTTATATGAACTGAGATTAAGACAATTCACTAATACTGGAGGCCAATATCCATCATTGAATTTACCGAAGTTTTACGATTATGAAAGGTTAGAAATTCAAAATTTGCAAGTTTGGAAAGTTCCTGATGGTCCTAATGGTGAAACTGGTAGACCTCTTTTCAAAGATATTAATTTTGATGAAGTTGAATGGAAACCTGCCAGAAAAGGTGATTCTTTTGGACCATCATGGAAGACGTTTTGGTTTAAGTTTACTATCGAATTACCTCAAAAATGGATAGATGCTGATCAAGAAATTGATATTGATTGGGATTGTAATAATGAAGGTTTAATTTATAATGATAAAGGGTTACCATTACAAGCATTTAGTGGAGGTGGTGAAAGATGTATGTTCATCTTCCCACCAGAATATAGAACTACTAAACCTCAATTATTTTATTTAGAAATTGCCTGTAATGGAATGTTTGGTATTAGTCAAGATGGTAATGTTGATCCTAACAGATACTTTAGATTAAATAGAGCTGATTTAACCTTACCTAACTTAGATGCCAGGAAATTATTTTGGGATTTCTGGACTTTAAGTGATGCTGCAAGAGAATTACCAAATGGTTGGCAAAAATATCAAGCCGCAGATATTTGTAATAAAATCATGAATACTTTTGATCCTGAAAATGCTGATTCTATTAAAGAGTGTAGAAAGTTATCTAAGCAATTACTTGGAGATGTTGATAGTGAAAAAGTATTTCAAGATTACCCAAATTCTAAAGCACCAAACCCAATTGATGTTTTTGCAGTTGGTAATTGTCATATTGATACCGCATGGTTGTGGCCATTTGCTGAAACTAAACGTAAAGTTGTTAGATCATGGACTACTCAAATTAAAATTGCCGATGAATACCCTGAATACATTTTTGTAGCATCCCAAATGCAACAATTCAAATGGCTTAAATTGTATCATCCTGAAATTTTCGAAAAAGTTAAAGAGAAATTCACCACTAATCAATTCTTACCAATTGGTGGATCTTGGGTTGAAAATGATACTAATTTACCAAGTGGGGAAAGTTTAATTCGTCAATTCTTATTAGGTCAAAGGTACCAAATCAATGAATTTGGTACACCTTCAACCATTTATTGGTTACCTGATACATTCGGATATTCTTCTCAGATTCCCCAGATCTGTCAACTGGCAGGTATTAAAAAGTTTTTGACTCAAAAATTATCATGGAACAATATTAATCAATTTCCTTTGACTACTTTTAATTGGGCTGGTATTGATGGTACTCAAGTCTTAGTTCACATGCCACCAGCTAATACTTATACGGCATTGGCCAACTTTGGTGATGCTGTTAGATCTCAACATCAACATAAAAACTTAAGGGATGTACCAACTGGATTATTGTTATACGGAAGAGGTGATGGAGGTGGTGGACCAACTGAGGAAATGATTGAAAAAATCAGAAGACAAAGAGGGTTCGCTAACGTCACTAATGGAATTCCAACTGTTCATATTGGTAAAACCGTCGAAGATTTCTATGAAGACGTTTTAACTAAATCCAACAACGGTAACAGTTTACCAACTTGGAGGGGTGAAATTTATCTAGAATTCCATAGAGGTACTTATACCACTCAAGCTGATATTAAGAAATGGGTTAGATTATTAGAAGTCAAGGTTCATGATTTAGAATGGGTTGCAACCTTCTTAAGTTTAACTACTGATTATAAGTATCCAGTTGAAGATATCCATGCTATTTGGGAAGACTTATGTCTTTGTCAATTCCATGACGTTATTCCTGGAAGTTGTATTGGTATGGTTTATTATGATGAAGTTAAACCAATGTTGAAGAAGAATCTAAAACTCGTTGATGATTTAATCGATAAAGCTTTAGCTTATGGAGATTCGAAAGACAAAGCATTATTCAACACTCTTCCATGGAACAGAAATGAAGTATTGGAAATTGGATCTGACCATGACTTATACAATACTAAAGAAAGTGTTAGTATTGATGATAAGAAATTAGTTTCAGTTAATTCAAATGGTGTTAACAGCTTAGATAGTATTCAGTACCCAGCTTCAGTTAAATCTAAAGATGGAATTTATACCCTTAGTAATGAATTACTTAAAGCTGAAATTAACGAAAACGGTATCATCACCTCGATTTATGACATCAAGAACGACAGAGAAATCATTGACACCTCCAAGACTTCTCAAACTAATAACGGTAGTGATGTCATTGGTGGTAATCAATTGATTTTATTTGATGATGAACCATTGACTTTTGAAGCTTGGGATACTGAATTATACTCTTTAGAGAAATTTAAATTCTTAACTAACGGTAAAGTATCCAAAGTCGTTGATAATAAGTTGAAATCATCAATCTTTGTCAAACATGAAATTTCATCTCAAAGTTATATTGAAACGGAAATTTCAATTGAAGGATTAACTAACGATGAAAATATTGTTCAAAACAATTATATCAAATTCAAAGCTAATGTCGAATGGCATGAATTCTATAAATTCTTAAAAGTTCAATTCCCAACTACAATTTATACAGCTCAAGAAGCTAACTATGAAACTCAATTTGGTATTACTAAAAGACCAACTCACTACAATACTACTTGGGATGTTGCTAAGTTTGAAGTTTGTCACCATAAATTCATGGACTTGTCAGAATATAATTATGGGGTTTCCATTATCAATAATGCTAAATACGGAGCATCCATTCATGGTAACTTGATGAGGTTATCATTATTAAGATCGCCTAAGGCTCCTGATAATATTGCTGACATGGGACATCATGAATTTGAATATGCAGTTTATCCTCATTCCGGTTATTTAAGTACCGATACAGTTAAATTAGGTTACAACTTTAACTATAAGTTAAATAAAACCGTCAATAATGATTTACAAGATTTTATCAAGATCGATACTAAATCAGTTGTTTTATCTAATGTTAAAAGAAGTGAAGATGACGAAGACATCTTATTCGAAGAAAATCTACCAGTAAAGAATAAAGGTTCAAAATCATTTGTAATTCGGGTCTATGAAAGTTTGGGAGGTGCTGATACAGCAATCATTTCATTACCAAAGTTTAATATTGATAAAATATTTAAAGTTGATTCATTAGAGAATGAAATTTCCGAAATTGAATTCAAAAATGGTAAGTTTGCTATTAAATTAAAAGGATTTGAAATCAGTAGTTATAAAGTTGTTTTAAAATAGTTTATGTAAGTTTGATTAACCTTAACCAACATTTGCTGGTGCTTTGATGCTTTTTTTAGCAACTCTATACTCTGAAATGTGTATGGTGCGTCCACGTCGACTCGGTTAGTTAATTTGACATCTCGGTAGTTGCTACCTGTTACACTAACAATATTAAGAATAATAATGGATTAGTGCTTGCCCGAATGTCAATATTATTGTTTATTACCACATTAACCTAAACCAGTCAGTTACGGTTGTTTATATTTCAAACACGAATAAATCAAAACATAACACCATCCAATTATGGCACGGGACATACTCGGTAAAAATAGAATTCACATTCAGTTTGTCAACAAATGAGTGTCTCCACAATTGAGCCCTTATATTTCCTCAGGTCTCCTAAGGTAACACACGACTTCGTAGTTGAGCTCCTACATTTACGCGGTGTTGTAACACTGCGTTGGAGAAACCTTAAATTACCAAACAATCCAAAATGAAAACATATAAACATCGACAATATAAACAACATATATATTATTTATGTGGAATGTTTACATTAAGTTTCTGTTAATTTAGGTGTAGATCCAAACTCCTATACTACAGTAAAGGTCTTCACATATTAAAATACTACCACCACAAACTTTAATCTTAATCTAGACCGCCTTACATACAGGAATGTGTCAACAATAATCGTTCTTCGCTACAGGCTCTTTCCCAATGCGGTGAAATTCTGAAACATGAGACGAGAAATTGGCGACCATCGCTGCAAATTATTTTTTTTATTTATTTACTTATTACTGTAAACCCTAATACCGATTTGAGCCCCCGTACTTTTTGGTATTGCCCCCTAATTTACCAGCAAACTTTCGTGTAATAGAAAAAATTTTCATGGTATTACGCAACGGTCATGGAATTATCTAGATCAAAGATTTTAACCATTAAATTATAAAAGAAATGGCAAATCCTGTTTTTTTGTGTACTTAAATTTTTAAGGTAAATTTTTCAATACCCAAAGTTTTATACTAATTACATTCGCTTATATCAATAATGAAATTTTCATCTGCTTTAGTCTTAGCTGCTGCTGCTCCAGCTGTTTTAGGTGCTTACTCAAACTCCACCTCAACTGCCACTGATTTACAAACCACCGTTGTTACCATCACTTCATGTTCTGAAAACAAATGTAGTGAACAAGCCATTACTACTGGTGTCACTACTATCACTTCAGAAGCTACCCTTTACACCACCTACTGTCCATTAACCTCAGCTACCCCAGCTGCTGCTCCAGAATCCGCTGCTCCAGCTGCTCCAGCTTCTGCTGCTCCTGCTGCTTCCGCCCCAGCTGCTGCCGCTCCAGCTGCTTCTGCTCCTGCTGCTGCTGCTCCAGAATCCGCTGCTCCAGCTGCTGCCGCTCCAGCTTCTGCTGCCCCAGCTTCTGCTGCTCCTGCTGCTTCTGCTCCAGCTGCTGCCGCTCCAGCTTCTGCTGCTCCAGAATCCGCTGCCCCAGCTGCCGGTTCTGCTGCCCCAGCTTCTGAAGCCGCTGCTGCTACTACTCCAGTTCAACAAACCTTAGCTGCTGAATCAACTGCTGCTGAAGTTTCATCTTTCGAAGGTGCTGGTAACAAACAAACTCCATTCTTAGCTCTTGCTGGTTTAGCTGCTGCTGCTGCTTTATACTAAGTATAATTGATATTTTTTAATTATATTTTGCACTTAATTTCGTTACGGTTATCACGGGTCTTTGTACATTCTGGTTTTTAAAATTTTAAAATTCATTATTTTTGTTTATTCAATATAAGATTAAATAGAGTTTCGTGTAGTAAAGTAATTCTGTGTCGTTAATTGATGTTCGCAGTAGATCATCCTCTAGATCCAAGTGTTTCAACGCCTTGTCTGAATTATGCCTTATTACGCCTTGTAATCACAAAGTTGGTTTGCTACCGATCTAAGGTGTGTCTGCATGTGGAGAAATATACTACAGTATTTATTACATAAGCTACATTATATACACAGATGAATGCTAACAGGAGTTAACTCCCTATTACTTCATTTGGTTTTTGTCTGGTATAAGACTACATACTACCTTGGCCATGCTCAGGTGGTTAGGTTCTCTATCAATAAATTAAACTCCTCATCATACTTATAACTTTTATACTCGCTTATACCAAAAACCTTAACATTATAAACATTAACAATCCCCTTATCATTTCTAAACTCCAAATAAACATCCTTAGTTGGGATTCTTAAATTAACTAAACTTATTGGTAACTTTATATGATTAATCAATTTATTATCTAATTCAATATCACGAATTTTTACAAACTTCGTCAAGTATTTATTGTTTGATAAATCCGTGAATGAGATCTTGAAATCTTGTAAATATTGAACTAACTCATTGTAATAACTCTTAGTTTTAGGTTTAATATAAACTGACACATGGGTTGGTAAGTTATCATAATTTAGATTCTTGATAACTAAATCAGTAAGAATAATTGAATTAGATAATCTTATACCTACAGAACATGAAGACGATTTACATTGCCAAACATCTCCTCCATCAATTAAAATATTATTAGCATTGAATTTCAAATCATCCACTGATGGTGTGGAATTTACAAGGTAATCATACCATCCTAAAAATAATTTTCTATTAAGAGACTTTGGGGTATTTGGTAATGTTGTGAGAAACCCTAAAATCCTGGCATTGAGATTATAATCAGCATAATTGGTATTTATAGATCCTTTAGAAAAGATCTCCATGAGGTTATCAAGAAGAATTTTATCTGATTTCAATTTCAAATTAGTAGTGTTGGAATTATAAATATTGTTATCAATCAATTGATTGATTTTATCATAAATGAGATCGTTATTCTTAATTAACTTCTCGTTTATAAGTTGTTCTAGATTCAGCTTGGATATGGTATTAACATCATATGATTTGATAATACTCTCAATATATGATATCAAGTATTCTTGATTCTTCTCGAGGAATTGTGACCAGTCTTTATCAGTTTCTTGATAGTAGGAATCAATAAAGTTGTACAAGAGTTTATTGAACTCAGGCACATAATGAAGTTTACCTTGTTTGATATAAATAGGTAAATGATCTGGTAAAACATTAATGAACTCTTCGATTATATCGTTTTTAAACGAACTTATATTGTCATTGACTTCAGTTAATTTGATGATTTTATCATTGAGCCCAGCTAATTTTTGTTCATACTCTTTAACATCACTAATCCCTTTGATTGTATCTAGCTCCTGTTTCAATTTATTGAATTCATTCAGGGACTTCAAATTCTCTTGGTTGATGTTACTGAACTTTTGACTTATGATTTCAAACTTTTCATTTAAGTTATTATTAAACTCATTCAACTCCTCTTTTTGTTTTTTCTGTTGATTTTGAGTATCCAAATTCAATTTTTCAAGCTTTAATAATTCATAATCGATTTCATTGAACTTATTGTTGATTCCATTTACATCAGTGATTTTCTTACTTCCTGTTCTATACACTATGATACCTGTAAGTATCACAAGGTAAATTATTCCTAGTATAATTGGTACATTATATTTTGGTGTTGATGGTTTTGGTTCATCTTCGTAATCTGATCCTATGGTATCATCGTCATCAAGGTAGTCAGATTCACTTGAATAGTCATCTTTGTACTCACCTTCATAGTCTGAATCTTCTTCTGAATCATCGTCTTCTCTTGGGTCTTCACCTCCTTCTTCATCCCCATTCTCTTGTTCTTCTTCATCATCTTCATCCTTCTCAGGTTCTTCTTCCTGTTCTGGTTCTTGCTCTTGTTCCTTCTCCTCTTCTGCAGGATTCTCCTCCTTATTCACTTCTTCATCGTCGTCCTCTATCAAATTTCTAAATCTTCCATTCTTGTATAACCCAAATGTCCTATTATACTCATTCATATCATTACCATTATCTCGATGTAACTCTTGCAAAATCTTTTTATCGGTCTTGGTTAAGTTTACTTTCGGTAATGGCTTGGCTGGTCCTACCTTACTATTCAAATGAATTGAATCATCATCATCGGCGGTACCATTAAAAAATGGAATCTTAGGGAATGAAGACATAACGCGTTGACTTTGGTTTGTGTTCGCGGCCATTTGGTTGCAAATTAGTCCACAAACACAATCAGGATGTTTATGAATGATTCTTCGGTTTTGAGACTATTTAAGGCACCCTGGTATTATCAAATAATGGTGACTGAAAGCGGATGTCTTTTTTTGCTTCCTTCCTGTGAATTTATTGACTATTTTAGTACAAAAGACATGGCTGCGAAAGGTTATATAGCAAACATAAAGAAGAATCTTAACCCCGAAACATTTGGTCCCATTAACCAAAGGATGCATGCCGTCAATATCCGGGAATCACAAAGTTATGCAGGTCGAACAATTCTGGGGCAATCAAGAGTCTAGAGACTTGTAGAGACAATTAGAGAAAACTTTAGTAGATTAAGTCAAACATACTGTTTTATCACTATTCACTAATAAGCATCAGAAATTCTTTCTAAAACGGTTTCAGCTGATGAAATTGAAGTATAATCTAAAGATCCTTCACTTTCTAAGTATATGATTTTACCATTCTTAACAACTGCAGCGTATCTGTTATTTCTAACTCCAAGACCAGCGGCTGATAAGTCAGTGACGAAATTATCACCTAACTTCTTAGCCAAGTTAGCTTCGAAATCTGATGCAAAAATAATATAATTGTCAGATGAAGTAACTCCTAAGGCTTTACCCCAAGCAGCATTGACAAAGAAATCATTAGCAGTCAAAACAACAATTTTATCAACACCTTTAGCTTTGAAATCTTCTAAATGTTTGATATAATCAGGAATATGATTTTCTGAACATGTTGGAGAGAATGCATTTGGAGCTCCGGTGAAAACTACAAGTTTTCCAGGAAGAAGATTTTTCAAGTCTAATGGAACACCTGGAGCACAAGCAAGAATCGAACTATTGTCCTTACTAATTGGAACATATTTTAATTGAACGTCAGTTGGGAATTCGTCAGCCATTTTTAATTGATTTTTAAATTAATTGAGTTTCAAGATTGATTGTTGAAAAACTTGATGTAAAAATTTAGGGGTTATAACCCCCTTTTATAATGTTCGCCGCAACCCCAAGTTGCCATTTCTATTACGTGATACACACCCGCACAACAATCAATTAATTGGTTAGCTTACAATATAATTAGGGGCCTAGAGTTTGATTTCAAATCATCAACATCGAGATGTGCAGTTAGATATAAGCTTATAAATTCAAGAAGTTATAGAGCCGAACGATTAAACGATCGGTTATAAAATTGATGACAATTGGCTACTGCGGATTAAAGTCCGAGACATTCAATGTCTATATATTAAAACAATCAAATATTTTGATTGGTGATAAGGCATATGTAATCTGCATTCTAGATTCAATTAATATTAATTTTAATACATTCTAGACGCATATAAAGTAATTAAAATTGTAGGAAATATATCAATTTTCTTAGTAATAATGATCGGTGCTTATTGGTGAATCTCCAGTGCGGACTTAACCAATAACTAAATTTAGAATTGACCCTAAGAAGTATCCTAAATAACTTCCTACCAATAGAGTAATTGGCCAATTTTGCCATGGTCTATCCCAATCTAAAGGTATTGGAATGACTCCACACCACGTAGATATGACTGATACTAATACACTTAATAAAATGATATTAGTTCTGACGTTTTTGAACTCTAAGATCTTTGAAATCTTCAAAACTTTATTGAAATTGAACTTGAATAATATGATTACAGGATTCATAATGATAATAGAAATGTGATTGGCTAATATGAAAGTTTCAGTCAAATGTGATGATAATGGTGCTCCCATTAATATTATTATAATAAATAAAGGTACTGATAAAATTAATGGTACCAAGATTGAACTGAAAAATAATAATACAAGGTTGTCTTTGTCATTTTTCTTCTTTTTAGGTTCATTTAAATTACTATAAATTAAATAGTCGTATCCTAATTGGAGTAATATTAAACTAACTAACCCTTTAGACATGACACTTTTAACGTTTGATGTGAGCCCATAATGGAACATTCCATAAACAACAAGGGGTAAATGGAATGGTATGAGGAGGGTTTTGTTTATGACGTTTGGTATATCTTCGATTTTTTCATTTTGGTCTTCAGGTTCGACAACTTTATCGAACGTTACTTTACGTTTGATAGCCATGTTGTTGATTTCGCGTGAACGTGAGAGATAGATCAGATGAGTTATGTATTTACATGTGTTATTATATGACTTCTACTTAATCTTTTATGACATCTAAGCTTCGTTAAATTTGTTCTTCTATACTTGTTAATTGAAGAATTTCCGCTTTAGTTCTTTCAGCTAAAGATTTATAGAATTTTCAAACTCAATTAAATCCTTCCAAATATCGGGATTATCTCTTGATATCTTCAGGGAAATGATCCTCTTTCTATCGTCATTCAACTTGGCAAAAACCTTTAGAACTTCATAATCTAGAATTGGTTTAGTATTAGAATCATTAGCATTGAACGTTAATCCTCCAAACCTATTCAACCTCGGATTCAATCCACAATGATGATACTCTTTATCGGTGATTTGTTGCTGTAATATATACATCCTTCTATAACTTGTTTCATTAATTGGAAAAACCGTAAAGAAAGATCCTTCAATTGTACTACCAATGGATGAAGTCGAGCCATCTTTAAGGTTTGGTAATTGTAATAAACTACTAACGTTGGCATTGATATTGAATGATGCTTTAGCCACTAATCTTTGACCATTGGCTGAATTAGGATCTTCTGGATCATATTTAAGTAAATGTAAAATATTATTATGATCACCTACTAAAATGAATATTTCATCGTCTTTGCTAATGAAGTCACTACAATTAACGTCAATAGATTTCAAGTCTTTTCCAAGCATAATCATTCTAAAAGGTTCGGCATCAAATCCAACTAACCAAATGGATTTCAAAGTATCACCCAAAATCAAAAAGTTTCCAAAGCTTTTGGATTCACTAACATATACTGAACAATCTAAAAATGCTACAGGAATAACCCCATCATCTTGTAAATCTCTAATGATAATCTTTTGACCTTGACTTACTAAGAACCTACCACAAATTTCAGTTATAGTGCTCACTGCTCCTTTAGTATCTTCTTTATAAACTGATTTGAATTTATGATTGGTTTGAGGTTTGCCGGGTTCAGGAATAACGTCAATAATTTCATATACTTTGAATGATCCATTAGCTGCTAAATCTTCAATTCTATACTTCCCTGTACCTATAACAATAAACTCACGTTTATGTTTGAATCTTCTAGTTGATGATCCTACATCTAACAACATTGATTTAATATTCATACCTACTTCATTATCTTCTAACTCAAATTCATCAATTACTGTCCATGTCATTGGAGAGATTAACTTAATCAGACCTTTATACGATTTAGCTCCAGGTTTGTCTTCCATGGTTCCGACAATTGGTAGATTTTCTTCATCAACACAATTGTAATCAATTTCTTTATATGTAGATAATACAAACGTATTGGATTGTTCATGGTAAGTAATGGATTTAATAGTCTCTTGGAAGCTTATACGTTTCAATGGCCAATTATTATCATAACTGAAATCCTCGGGTAATTCGCAAACTCTAGTATTCTTCTTGTCATCTAAAAAGATTAATTGATCTGCAAACTTTCCAAATGACATGATAGGAATCTTGGTGAATCTAAAGATTCTGGGTATAGAATGATGTGGTTTGAGTATACAGTAAGATTTATCTCCACTAATAAAGATTCCTGTATATCCATTGATATTCTCAATATAGAACAATTTCATTTCTACCTTGGTATTGACAGTGTATGAATTATGAGGAGCTCCAGTAATAAGTAAATCTTTTTCTTTAAGAAACTTGAAATTCTCTCCATCAAAATATAATTTATAGAGTAAAACCTCTCCTCCCATGGTAAGAATCGTAAGGTATTGAGTCTTACTTACAGCATCGCCAAGATCATTGAAAATCACTTGTTTAATAAATGGATCAGGATAAACTTCTCTATTTTCGAAGAAACTCAATTGTAATTGGTCAGTGAACTTGTCGATATCATTCAATTGATAACACCTTTCATTATGAGATCTATTGAATAATACAATTCTATTATCACCAGTAACTAATATGAATACCTTTTGTTTAGGGGATGTTTCTATGTCTGTAGTAGCAGTGTTAGAAGGATGTTTTCTCTTTCTATTCTTGACTATTAAGTTGACGTCTTTAGTTACAGCATTTAATATATTGGAATTAGTAATGTATCCGGTGGTGATAAGCGTATCTGATAAGATTTTTGGGATTGGAATTTCGCTGAATGTTTCATTGAAAGTATTGATAGCAAAGATTTTAACTTGACCATTGGTGAGAAAAATCATTAAGATTTCGTCACTACAGAATGAATTAAATACTTCAACATCGTCTTCTTCCTTAGTTTCTTCTTTGATTTCTTTTGGTTCTTCTTTTAGTTCTTCTTTATGTTGCTCCTTTGGTTCCTCCTTTTGCTTGGTTTCCTTCTTCTTTCTTCCTCTTTTTGGTTTAGTGTCTTTAACTTCTTCTTTAGGCTCTTCCTTTACCTCTTTTTTGAGTTCCTCCTTGGCCTCCTCCTTGGCCTCCTCCTTGGCCTCCTCCTTGGCCTCCTCCTTGGCCTCCTCCTTCTCTCCAGTAATAAAACTACTCAAGTTCATCTTCTTCTTGAACTTATTATCGTAAACCTTAATCTGTTTAGGTGTAACTTGAATAATAAACTTCCCGTTATTCAACTCATGAATTGCTATAGTCAACTCGTTGTTAATGAAACTCTTAGAATTCAATCTAGCATAACTTTTATTGATTTGAAAGATCTCTGATTTGCTGTTCTTATCATCACTGGTGATTAAGAAATTATTACTAATCCATAATTTATTGATAGTTGAAAATGTTAATGAGGATTTGATTACTGGATTGACGGATGGTGTGAATATATTCATATGACTTTTTTCATCCATCCCACCATTAGAAAATATTGATAATTCTCCATAATTAGGATTAATTAAATTACTTTTGAACTTTTCGTTCGAATAATATCCATAAGTAAAACTTGAAATTGGCCCATTATGTACTAAGTAATCTTGTCTAGAAAGACTCAATTTCCCATTTCTATTAGTCAATGCCTTTTCTTCATCTGAATAAACATCTTCCATATCATCTTCTTCTTCAACGGTCCCATTGGTTGTGGTCTCACTGTATTTATACTCAATTAAAGTACTATCACTATTATGACCACTAATAAATAATAGATTATTATCTAAACTAGTGATTTCTCCGGGGTGCTTTACATTTATATCTTTGAAATTCTCAACCTTTTCTAGACTAATCTTCTTAATGGCTTTACCATCTATATCGAAATTTATATAGAACAATTCCCCTGACTTTAATATCATTAAAATCTTATTATCATTAGGTATAGGTATGACTGAACAATTTTCAAGGTTTAAATTTAAATCAGTATTATCGATGAATCCTTTGTATTGATTGGTTATCAACGGAGTGAATGGATTTACAGCGATCTTTCTTGAGATCCCTCCATTATCAATATGAATGAATTCATTAGATCCAATCAATAAGGATCCATTCAATGGTTTAGGTAATGGAATTATTTGATCAATATCGTAAGGCAAATTATCGACTCTTAACACCGTAGTGGACTTCTTCGTATTCAAGTCTAATGTTAATACTATATAAGAAATATTATCTTTTTTAAAGTATAAGTTACCAGCCCATACTTTAGTATTAGAACACAATACAGCGATAGTTGGGTCTCTATAATTATACAAGAACTGGGCATCAACTATGGTTCCTATTTGTGGATCTAAGTTCTGACCATTGATTAAGAATGAATTATCATAAATCTCATTGTTCAACCTTAAAGCATTATCATCTTCGTCTTCCATTTCATCTTCATCTTCGTCATCATCAATTTTTCTAAACGGGAGGAATGTCAACAAATTCTTATACCTCATACAAAGACATGAGTTCTTAGGTTCAACAATCAACGAACTGGTAGTTAATTTTTCAAACGTTGCATTTTGAATAACATTCTCATAATAATGTAATGATACAGTTTGAATAGATTGTAATTCGTGATTCCATTTGATCAATGATATTTTAGCAAACTTTGTGGCTATAAGAAGGTAATTAAGTTTAGGATTTTCAATGGTTTTTATAGGTTTTATACTTGTTATTGTTCCATTTAACTTAAACTGTTGAACTAAATTAAGTTTATTATGTCTACCATTTTTAATCACTTCGAAAATTTGTAAGATCGAACTTTTACCTATTATGAGATGTTTGGTGGTTGGGGAAATGAAATTACAACCAACACATTGAGTAACTTTCGTTGGTTCAATGAATTCTTTATAGGCATCCATGTTAAATTTTCAACTCTGAGCGAGCTACAGCGAGATGTGAGACTGAGCGACTCAAGTGTTGACCAAGAGATACTACGACTAACAGATTAACTTTTAGATGGGGGTTTGGTCTTAGTAAATGCTTCATGGTTTACAGAGGTGTTTAAATGAACTGTATTATTCAAATTAGGACATGCTGATGTGTGCTTATTGTGATGAATGCTTACTTAAGCTGTAGAATGGACTATTCAGATACTATGATCAGCTCATACAAGTTAAGTCAAGAGTGTTAGATTAAGTAGTTCTTCAGGGTTTTTACTGTCAGTTTCTTGGGTATTTTATCCCTTTAAAAGGATTCAAACCTCCTCATCACTGAACTAATCCCCACAACTCGCCCCCTGGTTCATACTGAAATCAATCTACAATCATTCCAATCCCTTATTCTTCATCTCCAACAATATCATTCGAAACTATAAGCCTTGCCAAATGTTAGACATAAAAATTAGATAAATTCCCCCACATAAACCTTACTTATACCCACATTTAGCTACGCATGAATATCATCAAATTGTATTTATCCCTAATACCCTCCTTATAACGCCTGGGGCATTATCTGACATGAAAATTCGACCCCACTTTACTAGACAAATTAGTAAACCTTATCTCTCATTTATAGCCGATTCGTAGATAACTGCGATTAAGTGGCTCCGGTAAACAACCCCTGATTGTGAGAAGGAAAATCCATTTGGAATTAAACAAGGAAAATATTCGGTATGGAATTTTTAATCAATTATTTTTTTCCTATGAATATCTACAAAAATTATATCAGAAGAAAGAGAATTCTTTAATAAATGCCTTTTATATTATTACCTATATATAAAAAATTAATGTATAATGTACAAATTTGATATTAATGAAAATAAAAAAATACCTTTACAGAGAAATATTTTGGTTGCGAAATCCAAAATTTATCATATTAATGATAATAAGAAAGAAACAGCTAAGGAAAGTAATCCTGATTTGATTATCATAGCAGCGCCTTGGTAAGTCTCTATCGATATTAAACCTGAAGCAACTGATGATTGATTTATTATTGATGGGGTAACAGTTGAAGCAACTGGAGTTTCAGTAACAATACCATTAGTTATAACATTTATAGTTGATAATTTGGTGGTTTGTGATTTAGTTGATGGGACGACAGTTGAAGTTTCAGCAACAGTTGATGTAGATTCACCACTTAATGGACAATAAGTAGTGTAGATGGTATCAACTCCAGTAACAGTAGTGACTCCAGTAGTAACTGCAACTTCACTACATTTGTTTTGTGAACATGAAGTAATGGTGATAACAGCAGTCGAAATATCAGTTTTAGTAACGGTATTATCTTTGCTCTTGGATGATGGTGCCTTGGTTGAAGTAGTTTCAGTTGAAGTAGCAACGGCTTCTTTACCTGATAATGGACAGTATGTAGTATAAATATATTCTAATCCATTGACAGTAGTAGTATCAGTAGTTAAAACTTGGACTTCAGTACCAGTAGTACATTCTTTATCACAATGAGTGGTGGTAACAGTTATGGTTTCTTGTAAAGTACTAGTAGCTTCTGCATCTTCTGAAGCTGAAGTAATTTTGATTTCAGTTTCAGTAGTAGTTGATAAAGATGCAGTATCAATTGGATCAGATGGATCAGTAGTGACTGGGATACCTTCAGTTACAACAGTTAAAACACCATTGACAGTAGTAGTATAAGTAGTGAAACTCTCTAAATCAGTAGTTACCCAACAGTTGCTGTATGTATCACAAACAGTTTGAACGACTTCATAAACATCATCATCAGTAACGGTTTGGTATGCATAAATAGTTGATCTAGCTTTCGAACTTGATGAGCTTGGATCTTCTGAACTTGGGTCAGAGTAGATGGCTGAACCTACTGTGTTGGTTGGATCTGATGAGCTGGTTGGGTCTGATGAGACTGGGTCTGCTGAAGCTGGGTCTACTAAGGCTGGATCTGATGAAACTGGATCTGATGAAACTGGATCTGATGAACTAGTTGGATCTTCGTCATCAGCTTCAGCTGAAGAAACTGAACTTGAATCTACAGTAGCAGATCCTGCATCAACAAGATGATTGACGGTAGTAGCATTAGTGTAAGCAAATGAAGATGGGACAACTGGGACTGAACTACTTTGACAAGCAGAATCACATGGGGTAGTTGATATAAGGGTAACAACAGTTGATGATAAATCTGAATCTGATGAAGCAGCTAAAGCAGTTGCTAATAATCCTAAAGTATATAAACTTTTAACCATCGTTGATAATTATTAAATAAAGGGTTTAATATAATCTAAGGGATTCTAACATTTTTATAGTGAAATCATCGACGTAAATTTACCAAGCATTAAATCAAAAACCTGCTGGTTATTTGGATCAAAACGACAAATTGTATAAGAATTATGCATGATCAAAGACTAACTTGTCCAAAACCAGCTCCCAACCATTGGGATCAATGCAAACAATGCCCAGATTAGGGTTTTTTCCATTGATCAGTTACTTAATCGGGACACCAGCAAGCACAAAACCTCAAATTTTGGGTGCAAAAAAAATAGCCAGCCATCCGCTAAAAATATTCCTCGCATATAATTTGCAATTAACGGTTACGTGATTTGCAACGGAATAATACCCGAACAATACTGGTAAAAAATAAGGGTTTTTCCTTTATATTGCCTTTCATTGTAACTAAAGGTCATCACCCGTAAAAAATCCACTAAACTTATGCTTGCATGCCTTAAATAGGTAAATCTTTAGAAGTAGGACATAAGGCGAGGGTTTCGCCAAGGCAATAAGTGTTAAGATGGTGAGGTGAGAGGTTTGCAGTGGGGTTTCTGGAGTATAGTAATTATTGATTACATGATTTGTGGAGTTTTCCATTGTGAGTTGTCATTAGTTCGAATTAATTTCAAGTTATCGAGATTTATCATTGTCTATAATTTATGAAATTCCATTTCCATTAAGCAGTGACCTTTGAACTGAACACCTGTTCCTAACAAGTCTGTTGTAAGGACAACTATTCTCTATTGTTGATGAGTTATCGTAATCTATCACCACACTGCCTTGGGTCAAAAAAAAAAATGCTGGCTAGTTGCCGCACCAAAAAAATATTACGGATGGTATTATGAAACCTTTATTGGTTATTTTCTCTATCGATGTTTATGAAGACCATACTAGCACTAGCGCCTTGTTTACAGCCAGCTTTCATAGTTGGTCTTGTAGTTGGATTAATACTTTGCCTTGATTTGGGTCAATTATAGCGTTTGTCTCATACAAATTAGAGTGTGGTAACCACGCTCGATCAGACTTGACTCCGTTATAAGTGAACTATTTAATTACTTCGATGAAGATTTACCATTAGCTTTCAGAAGCTTCAATGAGGTGTTGACGAATGGCTGTATTGAATCACGTTATACTTTCACTGAAGAAGCGAATAGGTGAGAGAGTAGAACCTCCCCTACACCGCATTAAATGATATACTAGGAGGATTAAGAAGGGTGTATGTATAGACAATGTTTTTTCAAAAGGCTTCTTGTTGACCACTTATTCTTTCACCACGATAAGAATCTCATCTCTTCCCCATTAACAATTCCAAATCATTTCTTAATTCAGCTGATACAGTTATGCTGCAAATCCGATGCGAAATCGAAAACGACAGCTCACCATGATAAAGCAAATAATATGGATGATCCAATTGTTTATATTGGCATGTGGGGAAGTTCTTATCCTTACAGATCAAAACATGCTATCTGTTATCCCCCAGAGTAAATTTTCGTTGATATATTTCTATAAACCTGGATGTAAATTTTGTCAATCATTTGATCCAACATACGAGACTTTGAGTGAATTATACGATAATAATGAAGAGCTTCAAATCTTGAGGATCAATAGTGTAGAAAACCCAATGTTAACTGAAAAGTTTGGTGCAAAAGTATTCCCTTCAATTCATCTATACAACAATTTAGATAAGCATAATACGAAGTTTGATGCTCCTAGAAATTTACTTAATCTTATCAACTATATAAATGATGTAACTGATGCTATAAATCGGGAAATCCCATCAAATGTTCATAAAATTACATCTATTGAAGATTTCAATAGCAAGATACTGAAAGGGAATGTAATAATTATATCATTAACATACTTAGAAGAATGGGAAGAATATGAATACCCAAGTCATATTTATCAACAATTATCATATAATTATGATGATCTTGATTTTAATATTGCATTTATTGATACTATTGACAAAACTCAGTTCTTGAATGATTATAAAATTGCAAATTATCCTTCCATAATTTACTTTGATTCTCCTGATAGGTTCAAAGTTTATAAAACATTTAGTAAAGATCATTTAAATAATAATAAATTAGATGACGTTTCCTTACAAGAATTTTTGGGAAACTTACAATCGGATGATTTTGGTCATTGGTTCAATAGTAAACAAGAGTTAGAAGAGTTTTCTAGTCATCAGAAATATGAATATGTTGGTCAAAAGAAGAAAGGGTTTAATGTTAATCAGAATTATGAAGTAATTGATGATGATGTTGCATATGATGAGATGCTAGATAAGATTGATTTATAAACCTGGACAATCTGAAGGTTATATAGAGTTTTTTAACCTGTAAATAACTATATATTAATATATGATTAATCAGTAGTATATACCAGGCTGGTTGGTGCAGCCACTACCATATCCACATTGTGCGCAAGTGTCAAATCGAGGAAACACCACATATCAACTATGAATATTTTCAGATTCTTTGGTGACTTAGCCCATTTAGCAAGTATATTGATATTACTATATTCAATTGAACAAAATAAATCAATCAATGGATTATCAATCAAAACTCAAATTTTATACGTGATTGTTTTCGTCACGAGATACTTAGATATTTTCACCAAATTCCACTCATTCTATAACACTTTGATGAAGTTATTCTTTATAGCATCTTCGATTTACACAGTTTATATAATGGTGGTTAAATATAAGAAAAGAATTCAAGAAGATATAGATACTTTTCCAATTAGATATTTAATTGGGGGTTCATTTTTATTATCATTAATTTTCACCAACAAGTATACATTTGGTGAAGTTATTTGGTCATTTTCTTTATGGTTGGAAAGTGTTGCAATCATACCACAATTATTCATATTACAAAAAACTGGTGAAGCTGAAAATATTACTACTCATTATATTTTCGCTTTAGGTCTTTACCGTGCTTTATATATTCCAAATTGGTTTTATAGATACTTTGCTGAATCAAGATTAGATGGAATTTCGATCTTATCAGGGTTGGTTCAAACTGCTATATATTCCGATTTCTTCTACATTTATTATAATAAGGTGTTACACGGAAAGAAATTTTCTTTACCAGTTTAATCACTTTAAACAATATAGCTATTGAAATACAACATCAACCTGATATAAATAGAGTCAATAAAATCTTATATATTGATTTTGAAAAAAGAACTCATCCTAAATATACAAGATTGAAACCTTCTAATCTCTCTTTAATGGGAAATATTCAACTCTTACACCTTCCTTAGTTACTATATAAATCTCTAAACCATCCCCAACTTGAATATGTCTTTCAGTTGCTGAAGAAAATGCATCTTTGACTAATTCTAAAACTTCTTCTAATGATAAATATTCAAATGGTCTTTTAACAGTACCGTTAGAGTCTGGTTCATATTGATTTTTGAAATTGACTTGATTATCTAAGAATGGCATAATTAAACTAGCAGCTGCTCCTCCTGCTCTACATTGTTCTCTTTCATATGATCCAACTGGATCGAATGAATAAACACATCCTTTTCCTTCTTCATCTAATCCTGCAATTAATGTACTGACATAGTATGGGAAGAATCTTTTACTATATAATAAATGACGAATATACCTTGCTGAACTTTGTACTGATAATCTTTTATTATTATGATCAAATTTATACCATTTTAATTGGTTCTTGAATCTGGATATTAATGCATTTCCATCAGCGGCAAATCCATTGGCTGTCATTACTATATCATCACCTACATCAAAAATTTTTTGTTCATATCTTGAATTTATACTGTATCCAACAACTTGTCTTGTATCACCTGCTAAAACGGCAAAATCTTTACCTGCAATTCCTAAAACAGTACCACCATTATCAGAATATGGATTGAATCTGTGTTCTATTGGAGTGCTGTGAACTTCAGAATTATATTCAGAAGCAATTGTTGAATTCATTTTGGTATGAGTTAAATCGCCACTAAGTTTTGGTGTGAGAATGAGATTTAGTCGCACTCTCTCAGTACTGTACAAGGGGTAGAGAAGTTTTGATATTTAACATTTGGCAGATTTGAAGTTGTTCAATTGGAATGCTAGTGTAGTCTTTTCAAGATTTTTGACAACAATAGTTGACTTTAGAGAGCTGTTCAAACAAAAAAAAAATGGCGACAACTGCAGGATTCGAACCTGCGCGGGCAAAGCCCAAAAGATTTCTAATCTTTCTCCTTAACCACTCGGACAAGTTGCCTAATATTAAAGTTTTTGCAAATTCTGATATATAGTCTCCTCCTTTTTGCCAAAATTTTCGACAAATCAACAATTTTGGCCTTTTTTTCATTTCTAGATGATACCACAACTTTTCTCTATCTGGACTGAAGAGTTTCAAGCTAATTTGAATTTTTTTATATTTTATTTGTTTTTTGATAATTACAAAATTTTGCAGATTCTGCAAAAAAATCAGACTTCCAAGAAATAAATGCAAAGAAAAAAATCATTAAAAATAAGAAAAAAATAATATTACACAAAGTACCGATATATTAACAGAAATTGCAAAGTTGCTGAAAAATAGTCCGGGCTTTCAAAGCTAACAGTTAAAAACAATCTTATCGGAATTTACCAAAACAGTCTTATCGGAATTTGTCAAAAAGAATCTGGTCGGAGATTTGTTTGTCATAACCGCACCACCGCAAAAGGAAACTTAAACCAGAGTCAAAGTGATCAAATCTTTTATGAGAAGTCAGTAACAGTAGTAAAAGAAAACCGTAAGAATAACCATGGCGGAAGATATTACTGACATTCATAGTTTGTCATCGCTAGATCTGGACTTTAGTGGCAACCATCCACAGCATTTACAAAATGTTCAAGACTCATCAAACGGCAGTAACCAAGATGTTAACATAGATCTAGAGAAAGAAGGTGAAACCAGAAAGCTTGATAACCTTGATAATTCCAAATCAAATGTTTCTACAAAGTCTCAAAAGGTGCCGTTAAAAGATAGAAGAGGATTATTGGGGAGATACGCTATATTACCAGAATATGAAGACCCAAGAAATTATCCACAAAGGATTAAAAATATCATTGTATTTATAATAGCTTTTGCTGCTAGTTGTGGTCCTATGGGTACGTCAATCATATTACCAGCAATTAATGATGTAGCTGAAGATTTGGATACTGAAGTTGTTCTAGTCAACATTTCAGTGGGAATATATTTATTAAGTTTAGGTATATTACCAATTTGGTGGTCAGCACTAAGTGAAGAGTTTGGAAGAAGATCAATTTATATAATATCATTTACAATGTTTTTGGGGTTCAGTATAGGGTGTTCCTTAGCACCTAATATCACAGCATTGATCATTTTTAGAGTATTGTGTGGAGGTTGTTCAGCATCAGTTCAAGCCGTTGGTGCAGGTACAATCGCTGATTTATATCCTATTAAAGAAAGAGGAAGAGCTATGGGAATATATTACTTAGGACCATTAATGGGGCCATTTTTAGCTCCAATTATTGGAGGTGCAGTTGCACAAGCTTGGGGTTGGAGAGCGACTCAATGGGTCTTGGTAATTGCTTCAGGATTATCAGATTTATTAATTATAGTATTATTACCTGAAACTCTTAGAAAGCAGGATAATATTTCAAATATTAGACAATTACTTGAAGATTTAAAACAACAACAACATGAATCCTCAGAAGATGAAAAGGTTTCACCAGATGCCAATGATAAAAAGACAGAGGTTGAGAATCTACCATCATTAGAACAGATTAAGAGTGCAATGAGTCAATTGTCTAGAAGATCAAACCAGAGTAACTCTCAGCAACAACTGCAAGAGGAAGAAGACGAAGTACTTGATGAATTAGATAATGAAGGCGTAGGGGATTCTTTAGCACCTAACTTATCGAGATTAACTACAAATAGATCGAACTATTCGAGAAGAATTCAATTAGAGACTTTACAACACGAATTAACCAAAAATATATCACGTCAAGAAGATCAAACCACCTCGAAATTTCAAAAGATGAAACATAAAGGGTATGAGTATTTTATTAGACCATTACATTCACTTGTATTATTAACTTATCCACCTGTAATATTAGTTATCACCCATTCAGCTATTTGTTTTGCAGCTATTTATATGTTCAATATTTCCATTACTTATGAGTACTCCAGACCACCTTACAATTTTAGTTCGATAATTGTTGGGTTATGTTATATACCAAATTCGGTCACCTATGTACTAGCATCAATTATAGGAGGGAAATGGGTTGATATTTTATTAAAGAAGTACGCAGAGACTCACAATGGAGAATTAAGACCAGAAGCAAGAATTTCATGGAATTTAGTTACTGCAACAATCTTATATCCTCCTGCATGTCTTATATTTGGATGGACAATTCAATATAACGTTCATTGGGTGGTACCATTAATTGGTAGTGCCCTCTTCGGATTCTCATCCATGTTAGTTATTGGAGCAACTGTTACTTATTTAGTTGATACATTACCAGGAAAAGGGGCAACAGGAGTTGCATTGAATAATTTATTGAGACAAATTTTAGCAGCAACTGCAACATTTGTAGTTGAACCGTTAATCAAAGCATTAAAACCAGGAGTTTTATTTTCAATCATTACTGGAATCATTTTATTATCATCGTTGTTATTAGTTTATCTTAAAACTAATGGTGATAGGTTAAGAAATAAGTACGATATAAGTACGTATTATGAAAGACTATGATATCTTTAATAATTAATATACAGAGTATTACCACTTACACTACATATACGTGGAGTTTTGATCACTTTTTCTTGTTCCGTAGTTATCGTAAATCATCCCTTTTTACCCAAAACAGATTAATTGCTAAGGAGATCTCACGCGGGCTCATAATATTTGTTTCAGAATCAAAAAATATTAATTTGATTACCTAATTTGTGGGTTAAAACAATAGGATGAAACAACTATGAAACACCCTTAATTTTGTGGTGCTTTTTTGAAAAGAAAAGTATTTTTTCAAAAACTATAAAATCCCAAATTTTTCAAGATTTCACAATTCTAATTAATTAGTAAGTAACCCTTTAGTTAGTTACCCTTATTATACCCTTTACTAAATACAGACAAAAATGCCAGAATCATCTAAAAGTAAAAGAACAGTAGTATTTAATATATCAGCTAACTTTAAAATCAAAAAAGTTTTAGGTCAAGGTGCATACGGGATAGTTTGCTTAGCAGTTCATAAGCCAACTGGTAGGAATGTGGCTATCAAAAGAATTGATGCATTTGTTAATCCATTAGTTGCATTAAGAACATTAAGAGAAATTAAATTATTAACTAAATTCAATAGTCATGAAAATATCATTCAATTGTATGATCTTCAACAACCTTCAGATTATAATCATTTTAATGAAGTATACTTGATTGAAGAGTATATGCCATTAGATTTACATCGAGTTATTCATACAAAACCTTTGACTGATGATCATTTCCAATACTTCACATATCAAATCCTTAGAGGAATTAAGTTTATTCATCTGGCTAATGTTATTCATAGAGATTTGAAGCCATCCAATATTTTAGTTGATGCTCATTGTCAAATCAAGATTTGTGATTTAGGGTTAAGTAGGTTGAATGTTGCACCTGAAGGTGTAGAAGTCAATGATAAGATATCTAACCTAACTGAGTACGTTGCAACTCGATGGTACAGAGCACCTGAGATTATGTTAACATCCTCCAATTATACTGAGGCCGTAGATCTATGGTCTGTAGGGTGTATACTAGCAGAACTATTCACCGGTATACCAATATTTCCAGGGAAAGATTATAAACATCAAATAATCTTAATATTGGAACTTTTGGGTAATCCGGCTTATAAGTATAAAGGAATCGAATTCCCAATAAGTAAAAGAGGTGTTGAATTCCTCAAAACATTGCCAAATTACGAACCATTAAACTTGCAGACAATATTTCAAAATCATCCTAATAAGCTTGTCAAATACGGCGATGTACCTTTGAATAGTTCAGGTATTGATTTGTTACAAAGATTACTTGTTTTCAACCCTTCCAGAAGAATTGGAATTCAAGATGCTTTGGAACATCCCTATTTGCAGGTTTATCATGATGATACTGATGAACCAGTAACCAATGCTATATGTCCATCAGAATTCAAATTTGATCGAGAGACTAGAGAAGAGTTAACTACTGAAATGTTAAAGAAAGAATTGTATGAGACTATAAATAGTTTTCATGTAAATGATTGTTCATAGTGTTAAAGAATATATCTTTTGCGAAGCACTCTAATTGATCCAGAATCAATGTATTGGAAGAGATTAATGGGTCTATACAGAGTGACAGTACGTTATAGTACTTCATCTATCAGAAGTATTTCGTAAATTCGCAGCTGTTAGGGCAAATTCTTTGCTTAACTTTAACTGGGGAAAACAAGGAATTGACTTATAACCATTTCGATAAAAGAAAGAAGGAGTTTAAAGTTTCAGAATAACTAAAAATAAATACCGGTTTAAGAACTAAGGTTGTAAAAGGTTATATATATTACCGATTAGCTCATAGTGTCATCCTCAAAAATCGGTTTAGGTGGGTAAGAAAGACAAGAAAGGGGCAAGAAAAGTGGGCAAGAAGCGGGAAAAAAGCTTGAGGCAAAGTGGGACTAAAAATGCCAAAATAATCACACAATAATCCGAGAATCTTTAGAATTTAATCCACATTACATCATTTACCAATAGGGTGGTATCAGAGTTAATAGATTATGCAGTACTGATTTTCGCAATCATACCACTACAAAATAATGCAAAACCGGAGTACCCTTAGATAAGCCATTGTCTTTATTAAGGCGCCCATACTATGATTGACCTATATAAGAGCATAAATATAAGGTAAAAATAACTCTGTAAGTTATATTTGGAAGTTTTCGGGTCGACAAAAGTTAATTTTCCGAATCGTTCTATCTTTTATTCTATTTTTTTTTTGGGGTTCTCACACACATTGACCCCTAAAAATTCCAAACCCCGTTTACAGGAACCCAAAAAATTAATTGGGCAACTAATAGTTTTTGAGGAGTTTAGTTTTACTAGGATTGGATTAATAATTACTATAAGAATTTGATAAGAATTGTTATAGAGATATTAACCAATAGTAATTGAGAGTTAGCAGTGAATTAAATTGATTGAAAAAACCGCCTTATAATTGACTGCAAAAAAATCCACCATGGGAGATTATGTTACACCAATTGCGTTACCATCACCAAAATTAAAGAGGACTAATACCGGATTTACACCAAATGATATCAAGAATTTCGATGCTGAAATCCCTGAAAAATCAAAAGAAGTTTGGCTTAAATTTAGTAAGTTAAAGTTGTTAAATCCAAGGCATACATCACTGGATGAGCCAAGTAAGAATAACAAAAATGATAAAGAAACTTTTGAACAAAATTTCATCAAACATGTTGAAACTGATTTGGCACGTAATATGTTAAACTGTGATGATTTAGCAGCTTATCAAGCTTCATCAATTTCAATTAGGGATGAGTTAATTTTGGAATGGGCTAATACTCAACAACGTCAAACTGTACATGATGGTAAAAGAGTTTATTATTTTTCATTAGAATTTTTAATGGGAAGAGCCATGGACAATGCTTTAATCAATTTAGATTGTAGAGAAAATACGAATGATTCCTTAAAAGACTTAGGATTCAATTTAGAGGATGTTTTACATCAAGAACCGGATGCGGGTTTAGGTAATGGAGGATTGGGAAGATTAGCCGCATGTTTTGTTGATTCTTTAAGTTCTAAAAATTATAGTGGTTGGGGTTATGGATTGAATTATGAATACGGGATCTTTAAGCAAATCATTGTTGATGGTTACCAAGTTGAAACACCTGATTATTGGTTAAAATTTTCTAATCCATGGGAAATTACTAGAAATGAAATCCAAATCCCAGTTGATTTCTACGGTTATGTTTATGAAACATATGATACTGAATCTGGTAAACCTAAGAAATTCTGGAATGGTGGTGAAAGAGTTTTAGCAGTTGCCGTTGATTTCCCAATTCCTGGATTCAATACTTCCAACACCAACAATTTAAGGTTATGGAATGCTAAGCCAACTAATGAATTTGATTTCACTAAATTTAATGCTGGTGATTATCAACAATCAGTTATTGAACAACAAAAGGCTGAATCTATTACATCCGTATTGTATCCAAATGATAACTTTGAAAAGGGTAAAGAATTGAGATTGAAACAACAATACTTCTGGGTCGCTGCTTCATTACATGACATTGTTCGTAGATTTAAAAAGACTCATGGTAATAATTGGGCTAAATTTCCAGATCAAATTGCTATTCAATTGAATGATACACATCCAACTTTAGCTATTGTTGAATTGCAAAGAATCTTTGTTGATTTAGAAGGTTTGGATTGGGATAAAGCTTGGTCTTTAGTTACTTCTACTTTTGCTTATACTAATCATACTGTTATGTCAGAAGCTTTAGAAAAATGGCCAGTTTCTTTAATTGGTAGATTATTACCAAGACACTTAGAAATCATTTATGATATCAATTATTTCTTCTTGAAATATGTTGAACATAGATACCCAGAAGATCGTGATCTTTTAAAGAGAGTTAGTGTTATCGAAGAAGATGGAGTTAAATCAGTTAGAATGGCTTACTTAGCTATTATTGGAAGTCACAAGACTAATGGGGTTGCTGAATTGCACAGTGATTTGATTAAAACCACCATTTTCAAAGATTTCGTAACTATCTTTGGTCCTGATAGATTTACCAATGTTACTAACGGTATTACTCCAAGAAGATGGTTGAGACAAGCTAATCCAGGATTAGCTAAGTTAATCAGTGAAACTTTGAATGATCCAAACTACAATTATCTTACCAACTTAACTAACTTGAAGAAATTAGAACAGTTTGTTGATGACGAAGAGTTCTTAAAGAAATGGGATAATATCAAATACTTGAATAAAATTAGATTGACCAAATTAATCAAACAAGAAACTAACATTGACGTTGACCCAACCGTTATGTTTGATGTTCAAGTTAAGAGAATTCATGAATATAAGAGACAACAATTGAATATATTTGCAGTTATTTATAGATACTTACATATCAAAGAATTATTGAAACAAGGTAAGACCATTGATGAAATTAAAACCAAATACTATATTCCAAAATGTTCAATCTTTGGTGGTAAAGCTGCTCCTGGTTATTATATGGCTAAAACCATTATTCATTTGATCAACAAAGTTGGTGATGTTGTCAATAATGATCCAGAAATCGATAATTTATTAAAAGTTGTATTTGTTCCTGATTATAATGTTTCTAAGGCAGAAATCATTACCCCAGGTTCTGATTTATCTAATCATATCTCAACTGCTGGTACCGAAGCTTCAGGTACTTCTAATATGAAATTTGCCTTAAATGGTGGTTTAATCATCGGTACTGTTGATGGTGCTAATGTTGAAATTACTAGAGAAATTGGTGAAGACAACATTTTCCTTTTCGGTAATTTAGCTGAATCTGTTGATGAATTAAGACATAATCATATCTACCATGGTGTCAATATTCCAGAATCATTGAATAAAGTCTTTGATGCTATTGATTCAGGATTATTTGGTGACGCTCAAGAATACAGATCTTTGGTTGATAGTATTAAATATCACGGAGATTATTATTTAGTCAGTGATGATTTTGAATTATTCTTAGATTGTCACAAGAGATTAGAAGCAGTTTATGGTCATCATGGAGGAGATTCTCAAGATCCTGATCATTTAAATAGATGGGTCAAGAAATCCGTTATTGCTGTGGCCAACATGGGATTCTTTTCTTCTGATAGATGTATTGATGAGTATGCTGAGAATATTTGGAATATTGAACCAATTAACCCTTAAAGCGAAGTGAAAGTTAGGGCATTATAATCTTCAGATTGAAATTTATTCAGAGTTACATTTAGTTCATAGATCAAGCGTGTCTTGGATTGTTATATATGTTTGTTTTTGTTATTACTCTTCTTCTGATACCTTTTTTTTTGACTCTTTCCCTTCTTTAGCTCATCTTAGTGTAATTCCGTCCTAGACCTTACCCCCACTCACTTTCAATACTAACTCGCAATGTGAAACGGAATCACAGTTAGTCCGGTAGTGCATCCCGAATCTAAATGCGCCTACTTAATCTCCACTAACTTATGAGGTAACCATGAGACTAAATTACTTTGTAATCTTCTTTCTTGCATCCACTATAAGTTGTTTGTCCTTCAAAAGACAAGATGATACTTCCCTTAAAGATAAATTCCTTGTAAGCGATTTACCAGGATTATATGATAATATTCCTAAAGATGAAATTCCACTTATGTTTGCAGGGCAATTAGAATTGTATAAAGAAAATGATACCCATTTGTTTTTTTGGAAATACGTTGATAACAATATCTTACCAGAGTATAAGAAAAGAACTATTTTTTGGCTTAATGGTGGACCTGGATGTTCATCGATGGATGGGGCATTAATGGAAGCAGGACCATTTAGAATCAATGGTGATAAAAAGGTTATTAAAAATGAGGGATCTTGGCATAATGCTGGTGATATTATCTTTGTGGATCAACCTGCAGGTACAGGGTTTAGTTATACAACAGAATATGATCATGATTTAGATCAAATCGTATGGCAATTTTTGAAGTTTATGGAGAAATATTATGAGGTATTTCCTGAAGATAGAGATAATGAAATTTATTTTGCTGGTGAAAGTTATGCCGGTCAATATATTCCATATATAGCTAATGGGATTTTAGAATATAATAAGAGGCTAAAAGAGGGCGAAAACCCTTATAATTTAAAAGGGTTATTGATTGGTAATGGATGGATTGCTCCAGATTATCAAAGTTTATCTTACTTACCATACGCATTGGCAGCTGGATTAATTGATAACACTAATCCTCAATGGGGTGACGTTTCAAGACAACATGAAAAATGTCAAAATGTTGTTAATTCAATAGCTGGTGATAAAATGAGTGATTATCAAATTGTCAGTGATACTTGTGAAGTTATCTTGAATAAATTATTAGCAGCAACTTTAGACCATTCAGCTGATCGTGATAAGCAATGCCTTAATATGTATGATTATACTTTAAAAGATTCATATCCATCTTGTGGAATGAATTGGCCTCCAGATTTAGCCAATGTTGATCCGTTCTTGGATAATGACCGCGTACAAAGTGAGTTGAATTTAATTAGACACTTTAACTGGCATGAATGTTCTGGTAAGGTTGGTAGTAGATTTAGGGCTAGAAATTCCGTGCCTGCAGTTAAATTATTACCCCAAATCTTGGCACAAATTCCTATAGTGTTATTCAATGGTAATAGAGATATCATTTGTAATTATATTGGTACCGAGGATTTTATTAAGCACTTAGAATGGAATGGTGCTAAGGGGTTCAGTGATAAAGAGCCTTTAGATTGGATCTTTGATAATTCTATCAGCGGGTATATTAAATCCGAAAGAAACTTGACATTTGTTAATGTTTTTGATTCTTCTCATATGGTTCCGTTTGATAAGCCTGAAGTTTCTAGAAGTTTGATCGATATATTAGTTGGAAATTATGATATCAAGGATTATAATCAAGATGACGGAACTATCAAGCAAGCTATTAGAACTTATAAGTTAGGGGTTAGAAAGCAAGAACAACCTGAAGAGGAACCTGAACAAAAGGAACCTGAAGTGGTCACTAGCTCTACCACCTCAACTACTTCCCAACCTACTAGCACTGTTTCTAGTCCTTCTTCATCAGTCCATACAGATGACTCGGATTCTGACCTGGATACTGAAGAAGAACCATCTACTAGAATCACCAGAATCATTCAATTTATTGTCTTGGTTATTCTCATCTGGGGAATTTATATGTTATATTCTCATTACAAGTCAAGACCTTCATCGATAATCAAAACAGGTCCATCAGGAAGAAAGAAAAACGTCCAGTGGGCAGATCAATTGAGACATTTCCAAGATGGTGGATCAGATGACGATGAATATAAAGAACCAGGATTCATAATGAAGACTTTGAATAAATTTAGAGGTATAGATAGTAGAGGTCAATATAGCGGAGTTAATGACGGATACAGTGAAGATATTGAATTAGGAGAAAATGTTAATAATGTTGATGAGTTTATAATAGATAGTGATGATGAACAACATCCATACGAGTCTTCCACGTCTCCGGAGATTAGTTCTGAAAATAGTAAGTAGTAAGTAGTATTTATACAGGTGGTTATACAATGTGTCTTCTCTTGGATCTCCAGCAGTTAGTGATACTATCGCGACTTCAAAGTGAAAAATTCGCTCATCATCATGTACAAACAGTTCATACGTTCATTAGCAACAAATGCTGAAACCATAACAAGTTTTAATATCAAAACTCCACCTAAGTACACTTTAGGAAGTTTAAGATCATTTCCAAGTTTGGAACCAAAAGAATTCATTCCCCTTCCTAATGATTTCCTCAACTTACCAACTCGTAGAGACTTTTTATGGAGTGCCGTAGTTTATGAAGCTGATAATGCTAGAGTTGGATCAGGTAATGCAACAGTTAAAAGTGATCAATTATATTCCCATAAGAAATTAAGACCTCAAAAAGGAAGTGGTAAAGCCAGAGTTGGTGATGCTAATTCTCCTCATAGATATAATCCTATAAAAGCCCATGCCATAACTGCACCACATGATTGGTCTACTAAATTACCAAATAAAATTTATAATAAAGCTATGGCTACTGCATTATCTGAACAATACAAAAATGGTAAACTTTTCATAGTTGGTGAAAACAAAGAAACTATAACAAATGATCAAGACTTAAGTATAATCGATTTCAAGTATGAATATCCTGAAACAATGAAACAATTTATAAAACATCATCATTTATCAAAGCTAAATTTATTATTCATAACTGACGTTGAAAGATTAAACTTATTAAAGGCAACTGAATTACCAACTAATAAATTAAGTGTCTTAGGTAAAGAATCAGTTGAAGTTAGAGATATTTTAAAAGCTAATCGTATATATATTGAATTACCAGCATTACAATGGTTTATCAGTAATTATAGTTCATAGATGTAAATAGGGAATGTAAATAGAATCAGTAGTCACTAGTTTAGTCTTATCCTTATTATGTCTACCTAAACTTCTACAGTATATATCCAGGTCAACTCCTGCATATAGTTCCGTGACTGCTCTTTCCCAAATGAGAACTTCACAAACTCGAATTTTTGATCTCAAGACGACAATTTTTCAGTTTCTCTAGTACAGTGAGAAAAAACTTTTCAATAGAAAAATTTTGAAAATCTAAACCAAGATGTCATTAGTTGTTCAAGAAGAAGGTTCATTCCAACACATTTTACGGTATGTTTAATGAAATAATAGAGTATATGAGAGAGATAAAAGAAGCAGACAGTTCAAATGAAGTCATTACCAATGAGAATATATGAATACAGATATCCTTAAGAATCATTAATTATTGAAAGATTAAAGAGTATTGTTAGATGTGATCCATAATTACTTCACAATCATTAGAAAGTCAATAATAAGTTCAGAGAAAGAGTCATAGAAAGTTGAAGCACCTACATCCTTGTCTTGTCTTGTCTTGTCTTGTCCTGTCCTTATCCTCCACTCATCACTAACCAAATACTAACTATTCTAGTTTGTTAAATACCAATATTGATGGTAGAATCAAAATTATGTACGCCTTAACCAAAATTAGAGGTGTAGGTAGAAGATACGCTAACTTAGTTTGTAAAAAAGCTGATGTTGATTTAAACAAAAGAGCTGGTGAATTAACCCAAGAAGAATTAGAAAGAGTCGTTACTATCATGCAAAACCCAACTAATTTCAAAATCCCAGCTTGGTTCTTAAACAGACAAAAAGATCAAGTTGATGGTAAAGATTACCATGTCTTAGCTAACAACTTGGAATCCAAATTAAGAGATGATTTAGAAAAATTAAAGAAAATTAGATCTCATCGTGGTATCAGACACTTCTGGGGTTTAAAAGTCAGAGGTCAACATACCAAAACTACTTCAAGAGGTCGTTAAACACATATCTAATCCATGTAATTTAATATATATTACGTAAGAGTTACTCTTTGTGTAGTGATAGGTGAGACGATATATAAATGAGATGTTGAGTACCATATAATTATAACAAAATTTTCCACCATAAGTTATTGTCAGAGGAGATAAAGGAACTTGTTGAACCATAATATATTTAAACTATGTACTAACGTTTGATTAAACGCAAACAACTCTTAACTATATCTAACAACATGAACATTCACCGCATTGGCAAGTGTCACATTTACATGGTTCAGTACTACATGATTGACAATCACATAAGGAACATTTACAGGAATTACAGATACAGGCCATTGTTATTTCGATTTCACTAATAATATTTATTTGATAATCAATAATATTTATTTGATGATTAAAGATAAGAGAAATCAGTCGTATTTATAGAGATGATAGCGAATATAACTCAGTCATCGATGCCAAGCGTAGCGAAAAGCACTCATAGCGAAAAGGTCTCATAGCGAAATCATCTCATAGCGTAAAAAACTCATAGCAAAAATGTCTCGATACTACCAGAAAATGTCTTTATTGATAAGAAAAATGTCTCAACCAAGTTTTAGACTTTAGCCTTAAACCCATGAACCATTCAAAGATATGTCCCGTGACATAGACTTACATAATTTTATAATTATAGACCGTTTTAAGTTAAAGTACTTGGTTGTATAGTCGCACCGAACCCTAACACGAATGTTCGCGTAGAAGGTGGAAGGGTGGAAGGAGCATTAGCGGAAATAGGAAAAAAACATTCGTGGCTGCAAAATGAAATGCAATTTATTTTATTTATGCTAACTATATATACACTAATTTACTACCATGCAGTATCCGATTTGCAGATCTTATTTCCAATTACCTTCCTTTAATGATAATAAATTCTTTACGCCTTCATTAACTCTTTTATTTGTGTTTGTACTTATTTCCCCTAAAGGATTTCTTTCACCAGCAGCGTTATTCAATAAATTTTGAATTTTATTATTAGTACTCTTCTTTATTTGAATATTCTCTTTATCATTATAAGTTTTGAATTTACCTAATTTGAAAGTCATGGTTGAACTGTTTTGATTATTCAATGCTAATGGTTGTTTCTTTCTAGTTTCATTAAGAATTAAGTTATCGTTAGATTCATCAACAAATGAAGTTTCTGGGGTTGATGAAACTGGTAAGGTAACTTGTTGTTGATGAGCAGGAGTTGAAGAAATAGGGGTTGAAGCAAATGATTGTGGTTTAGGGAAGGTTGGGAGTATTGATGATGATACTGATCTTTGTTTGAATGGTGATGTAATTCTTAAACTTGTATCAGGGCTTGAAAAAGATTGTGCTTTGTTTAAAGTTGGTTTGATTGGGGTTGAACTTATGATTGAAGTATTGACAGTAGTATTCATTGAATTGATTCCTGAATCAACTACAGAATTATTCATTGAATTATTCATTGATGTGTTTATTGGTGAATGGCTAGTGATTTCAGGAGTTGGTGGTAACTCAGTAATTTCTCTTTCACTAGCACTTTGTTTCCTAATGCTTTGTCTTTTATTTTGAAACCAAATTTGAACTGCTTTTTCAGTCATTGAAACCTTGTTGGCAATTTCAATTCTTCTTAATTTGTTAGGAGTTGATCCTAATAAGAATTCTTGGTTTAAGATATTCAATTCATTAGCACTAGTTCTTCTTCTTTTTCTTCTAGCTAATGGAGCATTATCAATTGAAGGTTCTTGACTTGGGAAGGTTTGAACTGAATGACTTATAAATGCAAAAGATTTTTCAGGCTTCTTAGCATTTTTCTTTTCTGGTGAAGATTTTTTGAATTGTGGTTGTTTTGGTGGAATTGGAACTGGAGTTGGAGCATTAGTTATTGGAGTAATTGGAGTACTTGGTGCACCAGTTGGACTAATAACCAGATCAGTTGATGCATTGTTATGACTATAAAAACTATCAATTGATGGTAATTTATATGGCTGGTCCTTTAATAATGATGATAATGGAGGTAAGTTTGGTTTATTGTATTTTTGTTGGGCTAAATACATATTTAAAGAATGACTAAACTTTTATAAGAAATGTGAAATTGGGAGAATATAACAGAAAAAAATAACAGGATTTGATGTTATTTATAAATACTTAAAAATCTGGGATCAAAAATTGGTGCATGAATTATTCCAATTTTTTCCTTATTAGAAATAAATTAAATGTAAACAATTTAAGATGCGTAGAATTTAAATTTCGTGTTTTCGAGAAATAAGGTACGTTTATTTTTTTGGGTGTTTCTTTGTTATAGGAGGTCTTGAGGCGCTGTAAACGGTAAAGCGGTGTTTTAATGTCAGTATATGAGTAGTTATAACCATTAGGGGTACTAATATTGTTCAATGCTCTTGATAAAATCACTTAAGTAGTAAAACCATTAAAACCTTCGGTATTTATCGTATTTTTGAAACGCGAAATTTGGTCTGTTTTTTACCCAAATTGGTTACCTATTTACTCGTTTGAGAAATGTTATGATTAGTGTTGACACAATTTACCTCATTTTTTATTTGTCTTGCATATACTGGTTTTGAATCACAAACACCATTTAGTTAATTATATTGCCATTAAGGTTTGAAGATTATGGTGTCAATGAGGCTTGACCCTACATATTAGATTAACTTAAAGTCCTCTTTGTTTACTTTTGGTTGTAGCGTGGTTCGAGGTTGTTGGCCCATAATTGTACGATAATATCATTGGTTAATAAGACACTTAAAGCTAAACCACGAAAATTTTGTCCCTAATTATGCTCTTAATAAACACAACCTCAATCACGCTAAACCCCTTCATTACCGATATAATCGCTTCTGCATATTACGTACATACCGTTAACAATAGGTCTCAATATAACGCTATTTTTTCGCTCAATTCGTAGAAATTAATTCTAAATTCGTGCTTTTCTCCTTTCGAATTTTTACTAATTATAGATGTGTTTAAAGGAAAAGTTTTTCATTGTACTAAGTGTTACATTATTCTGTTTTAGTTAAATTATTGACGAGATTAGTCGAAATTGGTCACAACATTCGATGACGCTAAATTTTTAAGGTGTGATGTATCTTTAGATTCTAACCAAAAATTCTCTTTTGAGGATTCTTTTAAGGTGCATATGATATGTGCATTTGTGTTGTTGATATTCTTATTCTTTTCTTGTTTTATCACTAACAGGTTGAATTTTATTTTATTTTATTTTAATTTTATATTTTTTGCAGCCATCACAGACTTGCAACTTTCATAGAAAAAATAAAATAAATAAATGACTAAAAAAATTGAAACGTCCACAAAGAAGATATTGTCTACAGTAACGCATAATATCCACGAGGTGTTCATTGGTGGACACCCAAATCTATTTACACTTCTTTACCAAACGGCTTGCAGTGGTGGAGATGACTCGTGCCTTACCTAAAATTGAGGGTCCGAGAAAATCAGCAAAACATTAGATGCTAAAGGTTCTTATACTATTGGGAACTTTATTAAGTTATCTTTGGATATGTTCAACCCAAAAGGAGCCACGGTTTGAGGTGAGTGTTTATCCCCTTGAAGATACTCACATTGAGCAACTTGAAGCATTGAATTTGACAGTAAGGAACCCTGTTAAAGTTAATAAACAAATTATTCATGGAAGGTTCTTGCACATAACAGACATACATCCCGACCCATATTATAAAAAAGGATCTAATATCGATAAGGCATGTCATAGAGGTAAAGGAAAAGCTGGAAAGTATGGAGATGCCGTATCAGGATGTGATTCTCCAATAGTATTAATGGAAGATACTATTAAATGGATTGATAAACATTTGAAGGATAAGATCGATTTTATTGTATGGACTGGTGATAATGCTAGACATGATAATGACAGAGGCATTCCCAGAACGGAATCTACGATTTTAGAGATGAATCAGGATGTTAGTGATTTAATGTATGAGACATTTAAGAACCCCGACACTTCAGATCCAAGAAATTTATTAGTGGATTTAATACCAAGCGTGGGTAATAATGATGTTTACCCTCACAATTTGTTTGCCCCAGGACCTAATAGTCAGACTCGTGAAATGTTTAAAATTTGGTCACCATTTATACCTCAAAACCAATTACATATTTTCAACCGTGGTGCTTATTTCTTTAGAGAAATAATTCCTGACCAGTTGGCTATTTTATCTATCAATACCCTTTATTTGTTCCAGTCTAATCCTTTAGTTGATAACTGTGACAAGAAGAAAGAACCAGGGTACAAGTTGTTTAACTGGCTAGGGGTTGTATTGAAAGAAATGAGATCCAGAAACATGAAAGTGTGGTTAACAGGTCATGTTCCACCTAATGAGAAGAATTATGATATAAGCTGTTTAAGAAAGTATATCATTTGGACTTATGAGTATAGGGATGTTATTATTGGAGGATTGTACGGCCATATGAACATTGATCATTTCATTCCATTAGATTCTAAAGCTGCTTACAAGTCATTGAAGAAACTGAGAAAGGGCAAAAAAACAAAGAGTTTAGTTGAAATTCCTATCTTTGAAGATGTTTACGAGGAAGAGGATTCCGATTTTGAATCAGATGAAGAGTTTGAAGAATCAGACGATGACGAATATGTTCAAAAGGATGTGATGAGAATTACGGGTGGTGTACCCAATGGAAAAGTTGGGTATATGGAATCACTCAGAAAAGATTTGTACGGTAATATCAAAAGAAAGAAGAAATCAGGAGTTAATTCAGAAAGGTATTCAGTAGCTCATGTTACAGCATCAATTATTCCAACATTTAATCCAGGATTAAGAGTCTGGGAATATAATATTACCGGATTAGATCAAGTCTTGACTACCAACAATAAACAATTTGTACCTTGGGATGAATTCTTTCAAGGTGTTGATAAGTACATGGAATACCTTGATAGTTTAGATGATCTGGAAGAAGAAGATGATGATTATGAATTTGGATATGGAACCTTTGACTATTTTACACTCAAAAAAGACAAGACGATTCCACCTAAAAAACCATCAGATATTCCTTTAGGTCCTGCTTATACTCCACAAGTATTTTCACCATTAAGGTACACTCAATATTATGCAGATTTGAAGGATATAAATAAAGATAAGAAGGAGTTCAAGTTTGAGTACGAGTATGCTACTGACGATAAATATTATAAAATGGATAGTTTATTGGTAGAAGATTGGTTGAAGTTGGGTAGAAAGTTAGCTAAGCCGATCAAGGGCAAGGGAAAGAAGAAAAGTAAGAAGTTAGAGAAACTTTGGGGAGAGTTTTTGAAGCATTCTTTTATTGATTCTGGATATGAGGATATGAAGTATGGTTAACTGCAAAGACTTGGCATTGAGCGAAGTGAAGATGTTTTTTTGGTCCTAAGTTACCTGGCTTGTAGCCGAGTTACTTAGCTGGATTGGGCGAGACTATCTGGGCTGGTACTAGAGCATAGATAGTGGGAAGTAGACGTAGTATAGGAATTTAGTAAATAAAAATACAGCATTAGATCATAGTGAGAATCGAACCGCGACACATAGTAAACGCATAGTAAACACATAATTAAGGTTATGGAAGAACCTGGAGTATATGAAACTTCGGATATTGAAGATGAAATAGACAAACAAGAAGTTCACGAGCAACATCCTGATATAATAGAAGACCAAATTGATCTTAGCCAATCATTTACGCGGTTTAATAATGAGTTTATAAATGGAAGAATCAATTTCGATTATGTAAGTAATAGAGGATTAAATGATACGGGATTCAAGACATATAAAGGAGAAAGTACAGAACAGAAATTGAGCAGGATAACTAAGGAGTTGAGTGAAATAGATGTAGGGGAAAGGAATGAAGAGAGTGAGAGGTTGATAAAGTTGGCAGAGGATTTGAGAGATAAGAGAGTTGATGATGTAAACAAGTATAAAGAGAGGGTACGGACATTGTTCGACGGGTTAGAGGATGAAAAGTATTCTAAGGAAAGTCAGAAGGAGACGACAACCGAGGATAGTGGTGTGGAGATCATAGAACTAGATAAAAAAATTAATAAACTTGAGACTAAAATTGGAAATTTAAATGCAAAGTCACTTGAACATATCCTAAATGAATTCAATCGTAAGATTGAAATTATAAATAATCCTGAGTATAAGATATCTGAAGTAGACGAAGGGATCAAACAACTTTTGAACCAATCAGAGACGTTACACCATTTGAATTCCATTGACAATGTTTCAACTATGGAACAATACAAGTCTGACAAAATCAGTGAAGTATTGGGATACCTACCGTATTTGAATAGGTATGAATACGAAACAGATTTGTTATTAAAAAGATTCAAAACATTGAATGAGGTTCATTTGAATATCGGAAATTCCGCCAATTTCATCAATAATTTAGACAAACTGCTTGATGATATGTCTAAAGAGATGGCGGAATGGAGCGATACATTGAGGGGTATTAATGGGAAGTTAGATGATAATATCGAAAGGTTTGAAACGTCAAAGGCACAGATTTTAGGTGAAATAGATGAACTAACCAAGAGATTAGATAAGGCGAGCCAGTAGAAATTGCTCTCATTTCAATCACATGTATGTTTACATACATAGCTGTATATATATATGCATAATTACCGAACGATCTCTTTTTGCATACTTATCTATATCTATCAACTGGCAGTTCTCGGTAGATCCACACCTCGTTCAGATTTACTCGTTGTGATTCCCCTCGCTTAAAAATACCCTCGCTTTAAATTCCCCTACACCATGGAGAGCCATATATAAATCCAAATCCCCATCCCCATCTTTAAGTCAATAATGTTGAAACTTTTTATAACCAAACAGGTTATTCCTAAAAGATTAGTATCGCAATTAGCCTTCAACAAAGTCAATAAAATCACTAATGAACCTGTTAAGGATTTTGCATTAGATCATACTAAAGATTGGAATAGTTTAAAGTCATCCCTTGATAAGTATTCCTCATCAACTTTAGATATTCCATTAGTTATCAATGGTGAAAAAATTTATAAATCCGAAACTAAACCTTTCATCAACCCAGCCAATCACCAACAACAGTTAGCAAATGTTTCCCAAGCATCTAAAGAAGATGTTTTACTGGCCATTGAAGCTGCAAAAAAACTGAAACTTGAATGGATGAATATGCCATGGAATGATAGAGCTTCAATTTTCTTGAAAGCAGCTAATTTGATTTCTACTAAATATAGATATGATATGTTAGCTACTACAATGTTAGGACAAGGTAAAAACGTTTATCAAGCTGAAATTGATAGTGTTGCTGAATTAATTGATTTCTTTAAATTCAATGTTAAATACGCTCAAGAATTGTATAATCAACAACCAACTGAAACTTCACCAGGGGTCTGGAATAGAGCTGAGTATAGACCTTTAGAAGGGTTTGTTTACGCTGTAACTCCATTTAATTTCACTGCAATTGCTGCCAATTTAGTTGGGGCTCCTGCTTTAGTTGGTAATACTGTTGTTTGGAAACCATCTGCATCTGCTGCCTTGTCCAATTATTTACTTTTAAACATCTTAGAAGAAGCTGGATTACCTAAGGGAGTTGTTAACTTTATTCCTGGTGAGCCACAAATGATAACTGATTTGATATTAGAAGATTCTAAATTCTCAGCCTTACACTTCACTGGTTCCACCAAAGTTTTCAAGGATTTGTATGTTAAGATCTCCCAAAATGTTGCTAATGACAAGTATATTGATTTCCCAAGAATTGTTGGTGAAACCGGTGGTAAAAACTTCCATTTGATTCATAAATCAGCTTCAGTTAACCACGCAGCTTTATCTACATTAAGAGGAGCTTTCGAATATCAAGGTCAAAAGTGTTCAGCTTTATCAAGATTATACGTTAGTGAATCAGTCTGGCCAGAATTTAAGACCAAATTGGTTGATGAATTAGCCACCGTTAAAGTTGGTAGTGATTTGAACTCATTCATGGGTCCAGTTATTCATGAACAATCATTCACCAAATTAGCTAAAGCCATCGACCAAGCTAAAACTGATTCTGAATTAACTATTTTGCAAGGTGGAGAATACGATAAATCCAAAGGATTCTTCGTCAAACCAACATTAATTCAAACCACTAACCCAGACCATGAATTCTTAAAGAATGAATTCTTTGGTCCTATTTTAACTGTCTATGTTTATAAGGATTCTGAATACGAAACCATCTTACAAAGTATTGATACTGTCACTAAATACGGATTGACTGGTGCTGTATTTGCTCAAGACCGTAGTGCTATCAGATTAGCCGAAGAAAAATTACGTTATGCTGCTGGTAACTTCTATATCAATGATAAATCGACTGGAGCCGTTGTTGCCCAACAATGGTTCGGTGGTGCAAGAATGTCCGGTACTAATGACAAAGCTGGTAGTGGTAATATTTTGAATAGATTTGTTTCTATTAGAAATATTAAAGAGAATTTCTATGAACTCAATGAGTACAAATACCCATCAAATAACTAAGTGAAGCTGAGTTTTTGATGGATATTCATAAGCACAAGTCATTCGCTCAATTGTGGATGTATGTTTGTAAGAAAGCTATAAAGAGAAGCTAATAACACAAGACTGGACTAATCACAAAAATGTTCATTATGTACATATTCATTAATATAACATGCTATTAATATCAAAATCTCATATTTCATCACTCTCAAAGTCTTACTTTCTATTTAAAATTCTACCTATGCCCCCACAAACTGGACATATGTCATCGAAAAACGAACTAGTCTTTCCTAACCCTCTACATGCACCACATAAAACACCTCCAATTCTTGGGTCTCCCGGTAGAACATTAACAGGTGGTGGTTGCATTTGCGGATAAAAGTTTCCTGGTGGACCTGGAGGACCTGGTGGATAATATCCACCTTGGAATTGACCGGGTCCTGGTGGGAATTGCATCGGAGGTCCTTGTGGCTGACCACTTTGTGATACATAGTAAGTAGTGGTAGTGCTGCCAAATATATCTAAAGGATTGAACCCGTAACCGTACGAGCTTGAGCTCCCGGAGTACTTATTTCTAGGAGCAAAAAATTCGTAACATTCTTTACAACTTAATCCATTCTTAACCTTTGTACCAGTATTGTTACACTTATCACAATAATAATTCTTTGGATACTTATAGGGCAAATCTGGGTTAGGATTATATGCATTCTTAGTTAAGTAAAATTGTTTCCAACAACCAGAACAATATTTCCCATTACTAATTCGGTACCCTGTGTTCTTACACCTTTTACAGAAAAAACCTCTCGGGAATGAAAATGGTAGGTTTGGATTGTTACTGTAAAGGTCTTGAGATGAACTTATTGAAGGAGAAGCTGAATGTGGCTGAGATGAATTACGCCTGGGAGGCTGACTTGGTGGTGGAACTGGAGGTCTCGGTGATGGGGCCGGTGGACTCACTGGTGGTCGAGAAGGTACTGGAGGTACAGTTGTACCATTATAAGGAGTACCTTCACTAATTGCTTCTTGATAACTTGGAGGAGGTGGTTCTGAATCGTTTACCATGGTTTGTAACCTAACGTGACAAAAGTGCGACAACTAATAACAACTTATCAACATGATTTGGTTATCAGAAAGGCAGAGTATGTAGACGAATGGAATGTTCTAGGGTGCAGCTACAACGTACACAACACAGGATTTGTAAACACAAACACGTTACTAACAATAGAATTTGGTGTAGGATTTACAACTTTTGGAGTTGTTTTCTTTTTCTTGGGAATCATGACATTCTTTGATTCTGGATTATTAGCTTTAGGAAATATCTTATTCGTGATTGGAATCATATTAATCATAGGTCCACAAAGAACGGTAACTTTTTTCACTAGACCCACAAAGATAAGAGGGACTATTTGTTTTGGGCTTGGGATTTTATTGATTTTGATGAAGAGATCGTTCATTGGATTTATAATTGAAAGTTTTGGAATCTTAGGGTTGTTTGGGGATTTCTTTGGTACAATTGTACAGTTTTTGAGGTCGATTCCATATATTGGGGATTTATTAAGTCATCCTTTAGTTGCCCCTACTATTGATAGGTTAGCTGGAGTTAATACTTTGCCAGTTTAGAGCGAATGGAAGTGATCTTTCAGCTCTTGTCAAGACGAAGAAGTAAATCGAGTATGGAAGTGAAAGTAGAAGTGGTAACTCAAGGTTGAGTAGCAGGAGACTAGGAGCCAGGAAGATAGAAGAGAATGTTATAATAGTTGTATATAGACAGGCTATTGATGAACAAAAGATCGTATTTATAGATGTATATTTAATGTACAGATAATGTAGTAAGATACGTATGATGTACGATGGACTCTTGTGTACTCTAAGTTACAGATGATTTATATGGTGTACTCAAGATATTTTCCCTCCAAGATCATAATTTCCCCCTAAAGCTTCCTAATTCATTAACAACCACCTCTGTTATCCTTAAACACCCAATCAAATCGAAATTGACTAAATTAACCTCTATTAGCACCTCTCTCCCCCTGTTAAAAACCCGAAAATTCATGCTATTACTTACCGAAGGAATCCATATCACCGGTTCAAAGTCCCTAAACTGTACATAATTCAACCCATGCATTACCGGACTTATCAGTTTCACCACTATGCACTGCAATCCTGACACTTCCAGTATATCAGAAATGTATGTCGCTCGGATTTGTGATTTTAGTATTTGAATTACTTGATTTGGATCATAAATGATCGAATTCGTATCGTTGATATCACGTGTGATACCAAATTCACTTTGATCACTGATTTTGACTTTGTTCAATTTGAGGACACCGTAATTTGCATCATTCAAAATTTGGGTAAGGACGCTATTAACAAATTTCGAACCTCGGGAAATTATTGATGTTCCCGTTATAGGGTACCACTCATGTCTCACAATTATGAAAATACGATGATTGGGTAATTGAGATCCTATGAGGTGAGCCAAAAGTGGTGGTAAATCTAGGACTATGTTCATACTAATGTTAGGGATTGGTGTAATGCGATATCGAGGTAGTCGACTTGGGGATCTAGGTTCAAGTGATTTGGAATGAAGAGAATTTTTTTTTGGAACTGGTTGGGTTCTTTCTGATATCCTTCGAATATTCCTGACAGATCTATATAAATTAGGATTCACCAGACTATGTAGTAAGATCTAGAGAATCAATAAGGCGAAGAAATCCACTGATAAAGAACCAATTCTGATGGTGTTATGAAAAAGGTTTCCCTTAACTCCACTAACTCCACCTATAACTCCCACCAACTCCATCTCGGGGTATCCCGTTATACTTTTCTCTTAAACAAATTTAAACTTAGATTCCGTAAACTTTCCGTAATAAACTTATCCGTTAAATGCTACTGTCGGCGAATGTATAAGTTTTCCTAGATCAGCATTAGCCTAAGTGGCACAGACGTCACATAATGTTTAGAAACGTCTCTTGCTGCTAGCCACTCGAAAATTATTTTCAGACACTTGCCTCAGACAATTGCCACTTGCCAGTTGTAACCTACTCTTGATGTCACGAGTGCTAAATATTTTGTAAATTATTTTTTGACAAGAGAATTCTCATAATCCATTTGCCATCATTAGCCCGAATCTGAGACAAATTTGCTAAAAATAATTAATCATCCACAGATTATTACGAAACTAAGCACAACGTCATAAGCGATGATGTAAACGTAAATTTCAATAATACATCAACGGTTATGCTTTTTATTCCCGAATTGGTCAATTATGATGTGCCGCATTATACTCCACATCACTTTCCACAACTGCGTCACAAATGATCATCTCAATTTGGCAATTTTCATGTATAATCATTTATGCAAGGGGAATTCGAGAATCAGTGTCTGAGACATTCTTAAACTCGCATTAAATTATTAAAATTTTCAAAAAACCTTAATCCGGGTAAAGTTCCTCGTTTTTACTAACAATTGTGAGACATTTACCTGAATCTGGATTTAACGGATTCCCGTGATGAAAATCCCTTGGTATTTGATTAATATTAGAGTTTGTGCATACATACCGATACTATTATTGATTTGTTTATTATTGAGTTCCATGATCTTTTCACTGAACTCCACCTTGGAACTCCATTCTCCACCTAATTCACCACGAGTTCCTAATAATTTTTACCAGTTTGATATTTCTCACCTGACTTCAATTATACCAATCTCAGATAATCTAGAATTACTCCTCATAATTTAACCACTATACATAACAGACACCCCGAGTTTATCTTACGATTATTATTAACTTACGTCTATATTAATTAACTACACAGGCTATATCGAAATTGACACCACAGTTAAAAACTATAATATTCCTTAATAAAGCTTATACCCCTTTGTTTAGAAAATTGTTGGGCATCGTCAATTAAAGACTTGGGGCCACAGGCTATCAACAAATCTGGATTATAGTTTTGTAGTTTGGGTCTTCCATAACTGACATTATACTTACCTTCTTCAATTGAGTCTGAGTTATTCAAAAGACCTTGATTAATATCATCTAATTCTATAGACTCTCCATCGACATTACTGTCAGCAGTAACATAAACATCTAAACTTATATCCAATTGAGGGTAATAACTTAAAAGTTGTAAATCTGCCTTATCTCTGATACACCATATTAAATTGAACTTATAACTTGGATAGTATTTGATAATTGATAATGCAAAGGATATCCCGGATCCTCCCATAAATAATGTTATATCCTTATCAGAATTGATATACGTATCAAGCGATATCATCGAGTTATAAGGATAAGTTATAGCATACCCATCATGAATATTGACCGAAGTTTTATTGTTCTTATTGATAACTAAGTTCAAATTGTCTTGATTGTTTATTACAGTGTATGGATGACCAGGTAGTATGGCTTGTTTCCAATTGAGTATTTGTAACCTTAAATGAGAACCAGGCAACGTGATTGGATAATTCAAAGGTTTTTCAATAATAACCAAACTTAAATTTTTGAAATGTTTGATGTCACTAATCTTAATTTTAACCACATTGAATTTAAAGCCAATTTGAACAATCAACAACAATATATTAACTCCTGTTAATACCGTAACTCCTGGACGGGCATGTATTCCTATTAATGCAATAAATATTATAATCGTGAATGTGTGTACTAAATAAAATAATAAATAATTTAAGTTCCTAAAGAACCGAACTGAGAGGATTAAAAGAATTGGGAAACATATGAATATCCCGAGTCCTAATGAATTGTCAAGTTGAAATGTCTTTGTAAACAAAACCCCTTCTACTAACCATTTAACAAGGAACCCAATTCCGTGGATAATCCCAAATACTAAGATAACTCTCGATATCCATTTATGAAAGTCTATAAAGTTTAAATAGTTGATAACATTAGGTCTAAGGATCAAAAGTAAGTTAAAAGGCACTAAGCTATAACTTAACCTTCCGAATCTCTTAAGGAACGTCCCCCATGCAAACTCGTGGATGAATGGTAAGAATAACCCAATAAGTATTATACTCCATGCTATTACGTGATACACCACTAAATACTTATAAGGAGGTTCTTGATTGGTGAATCGTTTGATCCTTCGATTATCCAATACTATCAAACTCACAAAGTATACTAACGATATGATCAATAAGATATATCCATATTTGATGTTTGCATAGTGCAGACTATGATGATCCCCATGCCTCTTGTCTATCGTCATTGTTTTCTCTTCGCGGTGTCTCACAAGCAGAGAGGTACCATCTGTAGGCAGAATTAAATTAGATTGGTTTGAGTGCATTATAAAGAGATTGTTAGATTCAAGGGTCTTTGTAGTTGTCCAAGTATTAAAATGGCATGGTTAGAGGTATGGAATGAGATTTAGTAGAAAACGCGGTACGATTTAGTCTCGTCTATATGTCTATGGTTTGTGCCACACTCGCTTAAGTAGAGATGGATTTAGACCCCTGGTAATAATACCCTAGTACTAAACTAGTATTGCTGAGCACTATTTCAATACGAATTAGATCGTTGACATACTAACTGAGCAATTCATTCAGTTCTTTTCACTCCTCTGTCACAGAGTTACCATTACTACTGATAAATCAGTGCCGTGTAATTCATTCAATCTCCACCTCTTACCTACTATTACGTAACATCGTCTAACATTGTCAGACAACTGCAAATCATAGGGGTAAGCTTATCATTGATCGATATGTCATGTTCGACAGACATCATGACGACAGAGATTTCAGTCGACATTACCGTTATCAGTAGATTTCACCTCCTAAAAGATTTCATCATCCACAACCGTTACATCATATTTGCTACAATAGGGAATTAGAAATATTTTAAACCGTGTTGGGGTGGCACATGATGAAGGAATTAACGGGGATCCACAAAATGGGCGGATTTCCATCGATTTATTACTAACAAAGACTTTATGCACAAATTTCACTAGCCGCGAGGTTTATGCAAGGTGAATGACAGTTTTATTGTTTCTCACAAAAAATTGATTCTGTCAATTCAGACACAATTCTCCAACCCTGTAAAACCCTGAAATCATAGCACTGTCTTGGGAATGATGTAAATCTGAGACATTAATTTGTGGCTAGGAATTCAGTTTGAATAAGGTTTCACTCCTGCCAGCGTGATAAGAGATGAAATTACATGATAATGATAACGGTTGATGAGGCTTAATTGGATCTTGAAGTACTTTAAGGTGAATGTTAACATAAAATGTATAAATATGGGTCGTCCTAGCTCGATTGAATGATGTAGGGCAATTTTGACAGGTTTAATGCGTTTAATGTACCACTTATTAAATGTTAAACCTTAGTAATCCAACAAGTAAACGTCACTGAATGATGTAAATGAAGTTTGAGACAACTTGAGGCGACGACCGTGGCGAAGGAAGTCCGTTGAGAAATTTTGTGTCCGATTTCTGCAAGGTCGATGATAAAGTCGCATTGATATCAGATATCTCAGACATCTCTGTCTGTCATTTCAGCCCCATATAATAAAATTTAATTAAATCATTTATCGTACTTGCCTCATTGGGGCTATCTCTTGACATCATTTCAAGCTATATGACATATGACTGTGTGGCCGGTGAACTTAATTCTAGAGCCACTGTGAAGTTTAAAGCTATGTCATAATTGAAATAATACAAACATATTGTGATCATAAAGTTGTTCTTAATCTAATTTTAGAAAATTGAGTAAGGTTTTAAATTCAAGGACTTCCGATAGGTTCATGTAGTGATAAATGATTTAACCAGATAGGGTAACCCCATTATATGACCTTATTCAGTAAAATCATATTATATCCGTACAAAAACCGTGGTAATCAAAATTGATAACCTAATTTAAACATTTCAAATAAGGTTTCGGCCTAAAATGACCACTGACAACCGTTCTATTAACACCAAAAACTTCATTTAGTCACAGAAACCTTAAATTAGTTTAAGTTTAAAATACGATACAGATTTTATCGTAAGATAATGAATACGAGTGAGGGATTCCAAGCATGTTTCATAATGTTCCTGGCCAAGAACTAATAAATAATATGCTGCAACAGGAGATAAATGACCTTTTACTATCCTTAAGTAGTAATAATAAGCTTTTCATACATAAGGACAAGATTTTTTAAGGGTTTATGCCCTGAAACAAACATAAGTTGATGATTAAAACTTAAACCTCTGAAATTGGTCCAAGGCGCTCGTATAGTTAAACTACAAGACAATTAGACTACTAGAATTACAAGGATTGACGATTAATGTTGTGGAGAATTAAATTCCACATCATAAAACTCTATTCTATTAACTATTACAAGGATTTACGATTTGTCTAAGAATCCAGAGTTGTGATTCGTTGTATTAAATATTTGAGTTTAAGAATTGGTACTTGCTTCACCGCCATTTTAATCAAGCAAATCTGAGTTTGCCACATCATCTCAAATATTTTATGAGCTGCGGTTGAGTCAACACTAGATTGACGGTTTGCAATGTGATATTTTTTTACTTAGCCTCTCGAGCTTGATATTATTTTCGACCCAATATTTTCTGTTACAATTCCTTTAGGCATAAACGTGAATCTCAATATAGGAGTAATGACATAATTCATATTCAATTGTAACACTATAAAAAGAAAAGAGGCAAATGAAAGACAATTGTGAGACATAAAATAACCGTTATACAGTTAAACGTAATATAAAAAGTAAGTGGTTAGTGAAAGCATCTACAAAACAGACACATCGAAGGACCCCGAAACATGATCCGACATTTTCAAATTCCAAAAAAAAAAAACACACGGAAAAACAAAAAAAAAAGTCTGAGATTTCCAGACACATCTTAAGGCTCATGCACATTAGAATGCATTGAAAAGTCCTGCATGTCTTCGAAACAGACACAAGTTATTTTTTTTAATTTTTTTTTTAAAATTCTAAAAAAATAAATGAAGGAGAACAAGGGAGACAAAAAAAAGGTATATAAGGAGTTGCAAATCTCGGTAATTTATAATTTTGTCTATACAATAATAACCATTAATAAACAATAACTAATATTTTACTATTACTAGTATAATACAAATCAAATATTTATTAGTCAATAGTAATATCTCCATATCCCCATAGATAAGGAGTTTAAAATTAATTTAATTTCATAAAATAATATATTTTTAGAGTACTTTGTACCTTAACATATATTAAACAAGAAACAACATAAAATGGTTTACTCAAAAGAATCAGCCAAGTGGAAAGCTTATCAATTTAGTGATCCATTTGCAACCAACTCATTTTTAGTCTGTAACAAAGCTACCCAAATATTTTGTCGTCCAGATTGTGATCAAAGACCTAAGACTAATTTAAAGAATGAAATCAAATATGTAGAATTTAGTGACGAAGCATTAAAATTGGGATTTGTTCCATGCAAATTATGTGACCCAATGAACAAACCATTAATTGATGTTGAATTATTAACTAAATGTGTCAGTACCATTAATGAAAAGATCGGATTTATGAAACCTTTAACCGATGAAAACGAGGATTTAAATAACGATAAAATCAAGGAAAATATCTTGGTGCTGAAAAAATCTAATGAAGCTAATATCTTGAATGTCATTGATCAAAATCTTGCATCCAGACGTCAATCTATGCCAAACATTAAATCCGATGTATCTAACTATTCCATTGATTCAATAAACTTGTCTAAGAATGATAGTGATCATTACAGATTAGTCGACTTGGCATGCAGACACTTGGCATATGCTGCAGCTATCAATTTATTTTTCCCACAAAAGTATCTCGAAGATGATTCTAATATAAGTGTTGGTAAAGATGGTAAGAAGAAAAGAAGAAGAGGAGGGGTTTTAGGATTCAAAGAGTTGGCAGCAAAATCAAAATTATCAGCATGGCATTTCCACAGAGTTTTTAAAAGTGTTACTGGTTTAACTCCAAAGACTTATGGGGACAAATGTAATGAATTCTTAGAAAAGTATAAGGACAGTAAGTTCATTAACTATTCAAGATTCAACCAAAGCATAACCCCAGTATCTAACCATGAAAGTCCTGTTGATGACTATAGTCCACCAGTTAAAAGACAAAGAACTAATAAAAAACCATCTATGCCACAAATGCAACAAATGCCAATGCATCCTATGCAAAACTTGCAACAGTTACCGATGCAAGCACCAGCTCAAAATTATACCCCACCACAAGAATTTCAACTTCCCGAATACAATGCTGACTATAGTGAATTTGATAGATCAGCCTCAGTTCCAGACTTGACCAAATATGACTTTTCATTATTACCACAAAACTTACCATACGAACAATATTACGAACAACCAATCGAATTGAATCAAAACAATTTGCAAAGCGTTCCACAATTTGATATGAATTCTTCAGTTCCTTCATACACTCAATCTCCATCTCAAGCATCATTATCATCAGTTCACACTCAAAGTTCACCTTTTGAAGCTCCTTCATTGTTCAGTCATTACAAGCCTGAAGAAAATGAATACAAGTATCCAACTTTGAATACCATAAATAACTACAACCCTACTTTTAATTTTGGATACGATGATGATGTTATGAAACCAATTGATAATTTCGAATTACCTATTGAAGAGTTTAATGATATTAATGATATTAATGAATTTATTACTACTGGTATTTAGTTATAGAAATGTATATTATAGTAAGAATTTTCTCTACTCTCTCACTGAAGTTACTGTTGGTGAAGTTAATCTAATTGGGATCTTAAACTAATATGGGGTATGGAGTTGTAGATGGGGATTGGGATGGGGAATTACCTAATTCGATCATATTTACTAAGGGGTATCATGGAGTTGATCCATTAAATCCGGTTAAATCCGCCACTCTTCTTGTGACAGCCTTTCGTCAAACCTCAAATTCAACCAAGACACACCATACCCAACACACCAACACCAACATGACTCATACATAAATCCAACACTAATAACCCACTTCAACACCACCCCAACACCGACCATCTCTTACTAGGTAAATGTCATCTTCATTTAGATTCTTGTCCTTTGATAACTAATCTGCCGCCATCGGGCATAATGCAATTATTCTGACCAAATATGCGCCTTGACTGAAGATTACGTCATATTATCAAAATATTTATCTTTCACCCATTTGTCTATTCCCTTAGGTGTCTTACTGATTTACAATATACCATCATATTAATAAATGAATCATACAATAGAATTCTACTCGGGATCTATTGTAATAATATTATTGGCACATAGTTCACTAAATTTTGTTGGTTTTTGAACTACGCACGTTTTTGAACTTACCACATTTGTATGAAAATGTAACCAAAAACATATACAAATACAAATACAAGCACGTCACTAACTCAGACTAAAAAATAACGGACTTATTGTTGATGTTAATATTTAGATTAGTGGTTATGATTAGTGGGGTAAAATGGGTATGCGGTACAACTTCGGGGCGACTAAGTGGGTGAATTATTACCCGTGAATTATTGCCCACCAAATACGCCCTACTTGTACTTACCGATACCTGCTTCCTATTATGATTGTAAATTAACTCTGCTTATAATATATATCAGAAGAGAATTAGAGGATCTACAGAATTTCACTAAGAGATTTTCATAGCTAATTGAAATTTATCTAATAGCCCCCTTTTACAAATCGGAGAATCTCAAGTCCCGAATTTTTAGTCAACTCCATCCGGGAGATTTTATGCCGAATTTGCGTCACAATCCAGACTTGCAGATTTTTAAGGTGAAAATTTTTCTTACTCAAGGGTTTGAATTATTTTTTAGAGGGGGTAACTAATTAAGTAACAAATTAACCTTAATTTGGATGTTACTATTTTAAAGTTATTGTATTACCCAAAATTTTTCTGGCCGATGCAGAATAATAATATTAAATCATTTTGATTACCTGCATGAAAATGCGCACATTTTAAATTTATTATGTCTGTCTGATTAAGGGTCGACGGTACCTTAGACCAACTCACTGAAATCTCAATTCCCCATCACTGCCACATAATCTATGTCTTACTAAATTATTTATGCGGGTGTTATAAATAGACATTGACACAAGTCCAACGTTTCGTAATCGGACACTTAATGGAATTCAACTTCTATGCATATAAGGTTATGTTAATGAAATTAGTGTCCTTTTTAAGGAAGATAAGACAGACAAATGCAAGAGAAGGTTGATCTGAGGACTATGGTCTGGTTAAGAATTTGATTTGGAGAGTAGTGAATCAATAGGGCAAATTTGACCAAAAATTTGCCTCATCTGGGAGGATATATGGATTATAGCGGGTCAGAACATGCCCTGACATACATCAGAATTTACCCACAGATTAGCATAACTGACAACGAGAGGACTAATCTCAGTTGATCTCGACAGACAGTCACTGACATATCCCTAGACCTAATCTTGACATGCTTGTCTTCTTATTATACTTAAAGACACAGTAACGAAAGATAAATTCCTCCCTAATTTATCCATTTCATTTCAACCAATACAAGGACATTACATGGACATACATTTGAACAATACCAAAAAGTCTTCACTCCACTTACATCGCTCAAACCACTGCTAAAAGTATCCGAACCGGGACCACTTAGTGCTCACTGAGTGCCACTAACTGAGTAGCTCCCTTAGCGCCACTAACAGTGCGAAAATTAACGGCGACAATAGTGACAACGGTTATAAATCGGGTACGGCTAAACTCACTAAATAACGCAATTGATCAGGTATGGATATATGTTTACGTTCTCCGAGAAAATCACTCTTACGATATATTTCCGACCTAGAGTTTTTTTTTCCGACCTAGGATTTGTCGAGTTAATTGCGTGGCTGGCATCGTACCAACTAGTACCAAGGAAGTGTACTCATGAGTATACTTGTACCGTTCAAATAGTTTTACCTTTTCAAGAACCCCAGGATTACTAATAATAGACCTTATTTCCGAGAGGTAAAAGTTTGTAAGCAAATACCTCACATCTGAAACAAAAAGGAGTGTGGCTATCATTATTACTAATCATTGCGCATATAAATTTGCAGCAATTCCATAAACTTCAAGTTTAAGTTTAACAAACCACAAATACAAATTTTTTAACAGATTCAATGAGTGTAGAGGAAATTCCAACTGAAAGTTCATTTAAAATTACCCCATTAGGTGACACAAAAGCATTTCAACCAATTAAAATTGGAGATTTTGAATTGAAACATCGTATTGTATTCCCTCCAACTACAAGATATAGAGCCAATGATGACCATACACCATCATCGTTGAACTTACAATATTATGCAGATAGATCTAAAGTCCCAGGTACTTTATTAACCACTGAAGGAACTCACGTTTCACCTTTCACTGGTCTTTACGAGAACGTTCCAGGAATTTGGACTGAAGATCATATTAAGGCCTGGAAGAAGATCACTGATAAAGTTCATGAAAATAAATCATTTATTACTATCCAGTTATGGGCATTAGGAAGAGTAGCTGATCCAAAGTATATGAAATCTTTGGGCTATGATTTAACTGCACCTTCTGCTCTTCCATGGAGCGATGAGCATAAGAATGAGATTGATGAAAGTGGTAACATATTTAGAGATCTCACTACTGAAGAAGTTGGAAGCGTCAAGAAAGAGTTCGTTCAAGCTGCCAAGAACTCCATCAAGGCTGGATTTGACGTAGTTGAACTTCATGACGCTCATGGGTACCTTTTAGATACTTTCTTAAACCCATCATCCAATAAACGTACCGACAAGTATGGAGGATCCATCGAAAACAGAGCCAGACTTGTTCTTGAAATCATTGATGAGTTGATTGAGGAAATAGGTGCCAGTAAGATCGCCATAAGATTATCTCCATTTGCCAAGTTCCAGGGAATCGAAGGAGTCGACGAAGATATTCATCCACACGTCACTTTTGGTTACGTTTTAAGCCAATTGCAAAAAAGAGCTAACGCCGGCCATGAAATCGCTTATGTATCAATTGTAGAACCAAGAGTTAGTGGTAATGTCAATGCTTCCGCCAACGGGAATTCCAACAAGTTTGCCCTTGATCTTTGGAAGGGAAAGTTCTTAAGAGCTGGTAATTACAGTTACGATGCCCCAGAGTTCAAGACTTTGAGAAAGGACGTAGAAGATGACAGAACCTTGATTGGGTTTAGTAGATACTTTATTTCCAACCCTGATTTACCCGATAGATTAAGAAAGGGATTGAGTTTGGTCCCTTACCATAGACCAGTCTTCTACAATAAGAAGGAGAATTGGGGATATAATACTTATACCAAGTATGGAGAGAAGAAGGAGTTTGATAAAGAGGTTGAAAGGGCACATAGACCGGAGACCATCATTTAGTGGAGACCATCATTTAGTGAGCTAAGCGAGTTAGATGATGTCAAAGTCAGCTAAATAATGATTGATTTGCAGATCTTCCTTTCGGTAAATAGAAATAGACAATGTTATCTAATATTATTACGTACATATCTCGTGACTCTTTTAAACTGTACAAACTCAATTTCTTGACTTCTTGATATCATCCAACCTTGAATCACTTAATTTCCTCTTCTCCTTACCAAACTTAATACTCCTATCTAACTCACTAACAGATGGAAGAATTTTGCGTTCAATTAAAGTAACATTCCCACCAGGAGTTGGGATCCCTGGTGTGGGCGTAGTTCCACCAACAAGTCCAGCAGGTGGCATCACACCATGGGTTGGCAAGGTTGATAACGTAGCAACTGTATTGCTAGAAACATTGGTGGATGGCATGGTTATATTACTATCAATTGAAGATCTCGGAGTGGGTGGGTCCACAGGAGAATGATGTTTTTCCCTCGAAAGCGGTGAGTATGATCTTGAACCACGATGAATCATGTTATAAAACCCGGAGGCATGAACAGGAGGCATAGCAGCGGTAGGAACAGCAGAATGAACCGTTGGTTGTACAAGACCTAAACCTACCGGATGATCTGAAGAGCCAGCTCCAGAGCCATTAGCAGGTCCACTATTAACCACGTTTGAACTATTTGATGCACTAATTGGTACTGAAACTACCAGCGTTGGATCGGATGTTGGACCAAGCTCATTATCTTTCTTATCCAATTTAAATAAAGGAACTGTTGCGGGAGCCGAATGACTTTGAACGTTTGGCGGCCTTTCTTCTTCTTGTTGTTTGACTTTCTCCTTTACCGGAGTTGTTTCCACTTTTTCCTTCTCTTTATCCACGAGATTAGGGGTTGAATTCGTCGTAGTTGGTCCCACACTTATGCTCTTAGTATTATGAGTTGAAGCTCTTAAACTATAGTGTGGATTTAACGGGTAATGCTGAATAGGATTAGCGGTACTTGGTTGAGAACTTTCATTTGTCAGGGGATGAAACTGTTGATACTGTGATCCTTGGAACTGAAGTTGTTGCAGAAAACTATCATGGTTTATAGCCGAATTACTAAGATTATTCAAAAGAAAGTGTTTAAATCCATTCAAATCATTCAAGTCATTACTCTGTAAAATCTCTATAAGCTTGATAAGGTTCTTTTGTTGGACTTTATAATCATTTAAGAAATAATCAAACTTGTTAAGTAAATTGGAAAAATCAAATTTAAGATTATTGAAATTGTTTAAAAGTTCAAGGTACTTATCGATGGAGATATTATTTTGGAGGTTGTATTGATGAGAAAGTACCGTGTTGTGGTACATGGAGATATCATCTATTGAGGTTATGGATAATCTATCGGGACCATTTGGACCAGTTGTGAAGTAATTTGGTGACCCATAAGATGAAGGATGTGGTGGCGGATGGGACGCTACATGAGGTGGTGGATGTGATGGATTTGATGATGGTTGGGGATGTGATGAAGGGTTTAAAGGTTGTGAATTTGAATTGGAGGTAGGAGCATGTTGAACTTGTGGTGGATGTGAAGGAGTTTGATTTTGGGGTAGCGGCTGTGGTTGACTTTGTGGTTGAGGTTGAGGTTGCGATTGTGGTTGTGTTTGTGGTTGTGTAGGTGGTTGATTAGGTTGATGTTGATGTGGCTGGTGTAATTGCGGCTGAGGAGTTTGGGGTAAATGAACTCCCAAATGTCCAAAAGGATGACTTAATGGATTCAAATGAGACATATTATTCATGATAGGATTACTTGTTGGAGTTAAGTTATCAAAAATGATCTCTTTATTAATATTCTTTGAACTTCTCCTTTTAATCAATTTAAGACTTTCCAAATCGCCCTTACGAAACTGATTATTCGAATGTTTAAATTCCCAGGTTGCAAAGTTCTTTGTGTCCTTTTCTTTCTCTTTATCCTTTTCATCATCTTTATCCTTTTCCTTGTCTTTATCATCATTCACTTTATGAAATCCATACATATTAAGTTGTCTTATAAAACTAGCAATATTTGTATGTTTAAAGTACCACGATAAAACTTTAGAAAACTCTTCAGTTGGTAAGATGAAAAATGAATCATTTGATGAAGACCACCATATTAAATGATTGATATTGGAGTCTTGTAACATATCATAAAGTTTATGAATAAATATAGTTTGAGGTTTACCATTATTATGAACCCCATTTATCTCAGGCATACTATTAGATCGTTTGGTCATGATATACTTTGAATGTATACCTTAATAATATCGTCTATTGTACCCCAAAGTTTTAATATAATCTCCAACTCCAACGACTAGTAGATGAAATTAGATCTGTGAGAAAAATTTAATGGCTCAAAACTAGCAATATTCCCATGCGGCGAAATCGACCGGATATCCCACATAACTATAAATATGGAACTTTAAAGTTTAACATAGATTAATGGCAACAATTACTTATTTAGGGGTGGGGGTTATATAAGTAGAGTGTATATAAGAAAAAAATAGAATATGAATTAATGAAAAACGCCGATGAAACAAAGTTTAATAAATCCGGGTAACGTAGGCTAGCTCGTAGCGAGGTTTCGGAACTGGGAGGTAATTCCGAGGAAGGTTTACGGTGTTGGTGTCATTAGTCATGAAGTCATTGGTGACGGAGTAAATGGTAATACAGTTGAATGTAAGTTAAAATTAATCCTACCATGAAATTAACCTGGCTCTGGACCAACTGATAAGCTGACCCTGGACAAACCGGAATTATGTTAAACTAATTCCACTAATTCCAATAATAGATTAGTTGCCAGTGACTAAATCTCAGGGACTATTCCGCATTTCACCAATTCACGATATAGTCGTTTACACTACTTTCCACTACCTCATCATCAAGTTGAAATCATCGTTGTTAACACCTTAATTTTAAAATTAAACTAAGCTCCGTTAAATCCTAAACTAAATTTCACGCCCTTAACTCAAATGGGATAACCCAATTATTTTTATGATTTCCGCAATTGGTTCTTAACTGTCACCCTAGGCAGTGCGTCAAGTGCGGTATCTTATTACTAAATTGCCCTAATTCAATCCGCATCTCTATCCACTCACACTGCGAGTATATTAGTTAGTGAGGATTTTTACCCCTTACGAAAATTCCAGTTTTATAAAAAGAAATAAGATTCCGGTTTTTACTATTTTAGTCATTTAAACTATTAAGTCATTTTTCACTCAACGTAAAAAAATTTTTGGATTTCATTATTATTTTTTTCTTTTCTTTTTCTACTTTCTTTTTACCAATACTGTTTTTGCCATTCGAAGATTTTTCAGTCATTTCGTTTCATCTTATTTTAAAACTTACTCCCACTTATTTTTATTTTACTATAAGTTATATTCAATCTTATTTTATTATCAACATCAAATACCTATCACTGATAATTTCCACAAATAGGTTCCATTAATACTCACATATATTGTTCATAAGTTTGTCGATAGTTAGCGACAAATTCATAAATCTCAAGGAAAAAACTCTCCTTACTCGTCGTTGCCTTAAAATATTTTTAAAGGAGGATAATTAATTTGGGGGTTATATATATATATAAGGAAAGGTTAAAGCATATTAATAACAAGTGTATATAAGAATAAAGTAAGGACCATCCATAAAAATTCCATTAAATAATTCCAAGTATCATAAGAAAAGTATCGTCAAGATAAGTAGTAAAATGAACCAGTATAATGATCAAATTGATGAACTATTTAAGCCAGCTTATTTAGATGAAGATGATAAGAAAAAACAGAAACCTTCAAGCCATGGTCATACCCATACTCATTCCCAACGTTCAAGTCATAATAATAGTCATTCAGCTGCAACTAATAATCAAGAAGGGATAAATCGGATTTCAACAAATTCTTTATCAAATCCTTTAAATACTAATCCATTATCATCCACTATTTCAAATCCTTTAACGACAAATCCATTATCCAATAATCTTTTGAATACCAAAAAATCCAAATTGAAAAAATACCAAAAACAAAGGTCAAGATCTTTACCAATAATAAATTATAAAAATTCCAATGATCGTAAACACATACAATTTAATGATAAACAAAACATAAAACTTAATAATACATCAACCATCCCATTAATACCACCAATCAATTCAAATTCATTAAAAGAAATCGACTTGAATGAAATACTTAAAAATCCTCAACTTCGACATGATATTATATTTGATCCTCAATTACAATTTAGACCTAATTTAGATGGTGAAAGAGGTAAACGTAAAAAATCAATCATCGATAAATATTGGTTAGAGATGTATAAAGAATGTCAACAGTTTTTTGAACCTGAAAAATCACCAAAATTAGTAAGATTACCAAATTTATTCAAAACTTTAAAAGAAATCTTGTTGAGTATTTTACCAAATAATCAAGATAAAATTTTAATCAATGAAATTTTGGATATCGATTTGATTTTACAACAATTACAGTTCAAAAATTTCGATTTCTTAAAGCTTAGTAAGGTTTTGAATAAAATTTTCAAAAATCATTGTGCTCCAATTAGAGATGATTTAGTTAATAAAATGTTGGAAATTTTCGAAAAAGCTTTTGAATTTAATAATTGTAATTATTTAATTCAAGGTTTACAAAAGATATTCCAGATTTTAGAATGTATGAAATTAGATATTGCCAATCATCAAATCAGAATTTTAAGACCAGTTTTAATTGAAACTGCTATAGATTTTGAAAAGGATTATTTTAATCAATTGATTGTTTATAAGAAATTCAATTTAAGTGATTCGGTTAATTGGTTTAAAATCAATTATAAAAGAAATGAATCATTAGGTAGATTTCTTGAAGGTAAAAATTCTGATGATATGGACACTGATGAACCAAAGAAGACTAAAAATGATACCGATAACCTTAAATTGAATCTTATTTATTCAATATTTGATTTACTTTCATGCAAAAAAATGATTAATACATTCCCCCAATCATTAACATTTGATCATACTAGATTAATATTACTTAGAGCTGATATTAGACAAATCATTGTGATAAATCTTTGTATGATTTTATTCAAGAATATGGTTATCGATAATCATCTTAATAAGAATTTAATTTCCAATGCTAATTTACAAATCTTAAAACAAGAAATCTTATCAATTGTTACTGATAATAATGGTAATATCAAATGGACTAAAAATATTCAATTAATCTCTTTACAATTGATCAGAAATTTGAATATGTCGGATAACATTGATAATAAATTATTGGAATTTGCATCTAATTGGTTAATCAAACAAATCCAACCAAATTCTAAGGTTTATCAATTAATGGAAGATCAATATTTCAAGAATTTGATGACTGAATTATTACCTAATTTAGGTAATAACCAAATTCAACCTATTAATCCTGGTAATGTTGAACTGAATATCAGTAATAGGTTATTAACATTGGTGAACTTCAATTGGAATGTTTTCGGGGAATACTACAAGGAAGGTTTAAATTGAGCGAAGTGAACAAAACCTCCAGATAAGGGTTTGCTCAGTTAGCCTTTAAAGAAAGGGTAAGGTCAGGTCAGGTAAGGTAAGGTCGGGTCACATCATTGATGTATTTGCATACCTATTCAATAATGATATGTTACGTAATAATGAATAGATACACACAAAATTTGTCTCTTCTCTATATTACTATGTACTCCAGGTACTATGCCTTGCCTAATGGTAAATTTTATTAAATGAATTGAAACTTATGAGAATTTTTAAAGGGACCGAACCTTCATTATGGCTCATGCTAGTATGGCTCTTGTTAGTCCTTCTCATCCTCCATTATTGAACTCAACTTGGTATCATCGTGTCTATCAAATAAACTGTCAGTATTAGTAGTCTCAGTCTTGATTGTATCCTCAGGAAAGTAACCATCATCGTCTTCATAAACAACTAAATTCTTAGCACCAACAGGTCTTAACCTCGACCTAGGGGTTAGCTCAGGTACATCTTCTGCAGGTCTAATCCCCAGAGACGTGGAATTAGCAATTGTCAGAATGTCCAGAATATCTTGGCTCAGTCTCAGTCCATTAAACCTCAGTTGCAGTTTTAACAGTCCAAGGGATCCCAGACTTAAAGTACTATTGACCCTCTTTGGGGTATGTGAATCACTTTGTTGACCTCTGCTGACCTTTGGATAATTAGATATCTTCTTAGAGTCTTTGAACTTTAAAAAGTACCTTAATATTAAAAGGTTCTTGGATATTATGTATCCAATGACCACACCAAAAATACCCCCAACTATCAAGAAATGACTCAAGTTCAATGCAAACTCATATATCAACTTTAAATTGATAGTATCTAGTTCCAAGAAGTAAACAACTGGCCATATCGGTATGGATACACCATATATTATGATTTTACCAATGTAAGATACTGGAATTAGTACAAAATTATTGATGGTTTCATACACTATTTGATATATGGATGCAGTCACGTTTCTAACTATTACAAACGGTATGAATAATATATCAACAATTGTCATGGGTCACTTTATACAACTTATATTCCTATGTTATGTGTATTGCGTGTACGTAGAATTTCTCACGAATCATGTGATATCCAAATGCTTAAGTTTTAGTTATTTACGTCATCAGCCGCATAAAAAATAAATTCCGCTCTTGATGACAGCGTCAACATCAATTCCACATTCACCTCAAATCAACTTGAGTTTAAGTTAAGCTTCTCACGACCTTAAAATCACAGACACAAAATCCAATGTAAATCAAAACCAAGAAATTGTAAAACCTTAAAAAAAAAATCGGTCATCGTTTAAACCAGTGGCTGAATGGTTGTCTACTCAAATCAAATTCCCTCACAGAAATTTCCTTAATGGAATAAACGTCCTCTAAGAACTTTGTTCTCAATGCCAATCCCGCACCGAACTTTGGAATATCGCCCCGAACTTAGACATAATTTTACTACCATCTGGCCACAAGGCTCGTAGTAAATAGCGCAAAATTTCTCCCTAAAAATAAATCTATGCTTAAATGCGAGATTTTTCTCAGTTGTAAACTTTTCAGCCTTATATTTAATAACTAATTACATTATTAAGTCTGCTTATTCATTCAAGATACGAAGCCCATGGCTGAAAAATCTAAAAAAGGTTCGTCTATTAAATTAGGCAAATTATTCAATTTATCCTATAGTAATTTGAGTAGTTCAGCTAATTTAAATGACAAAAAAGAAGAAGGGAAATTGAGTCCAGAGAAAGTTAATGAAAAATTGAATGCCAGCCTTAGAAAACAAGATGATAGTGAAAACGGTAGAGATAATAGTAGAGAAGATGATTTGAATTTCAGTTTCAAACATAAACGAGTTATTGATGAAAATAATCAACAAATTAATGGTAATGGAGAGTCTTCATCAAACGTTACATCTAATGGAACAACAACTATAATATCCAATGGGTTAGGAGTGTTAAAAGGTAGATCATCCAAATCTAATAGTAGTGCTATGAATTTGAATCCAATAAACTCATCTACGTCTGTCAATACCCTTAATAAACCACCCAAATCAAATTCTAGAACATCAACACCACCAATGTCAAGGTCCAATAGTGTTGTTCAGCAGAAACCAAGGTTCAAAATGCTAGAAGATGGATTGCATGAACATAATTTAAAGTCAGCCAAGCGCCAAGAAAAGCTAAGTAATATGTTAAAAGATTTGCTAGGAGCCAAAAAACTTCGAGACGAAGCCAAATCTGCCGTACCGAATATTTTGGGAGACCAAATTAAAGACAAAGATGCTAAACAACCACCAACATTGTTTTCAGGATTGGTTAGTCAAGTCAAGAATTATCAATTAAATGAAACAACCTCAACCACATCAATTGACCAATCATTTGTCGAAAAATATGGAAGGTGTCAGGAAGTTATAGGGAAAGGATCATATGGTACTGTCAGAATCAGTCATAAGAAAGTTGGAGAGGAAACCGACAAAGAGATATTATATGCCGTTAAGGAATTCAAACGTAATGCTAATGAACTGGAAAAGAAATTTAATAGAAGATTAACTTCGGAATTTTGTATATCATCGTCACTTAAAAACATTAATATCATTGACACGTTGGACTTACTTAAAGATGCTAAGGGAGACTACGTTGAAGTTATGGAATTTTGCCCTGGTGGTGATTTATATACTTTAATAATTGCTAGTGGGAAATTAGAGTATGCTGAAGCTGATTGTTTTTTCAAACAATTAATCAAGGGGGTTAATTACATGCATGATATGGGGGTAGCTCATCGTGATTTAAAGCCAGAAAACGTGTTGTTGACTCATGATGGGATTTTGAAGATTACGGATTTTGGGAATTCTGAATGTTTCAGAATGGCCTGGGAGAAAGATATCCAATTAAGTGAAGGAATTTGTGGTTCTTCACCATATATTGCTCCAGAAGAGTTTACCACTGAACAATTTGATCCAAGATGTGTGGATATCTGGTCGTGTGGTGTTATTTATATGGCCATGAGAACTGGTAGACAACTTTGGTCAATAGCAAAGGAATCAGACGAGTTTTTTAAGGAGTACTTGGTAAAGAGAAAGAACTCTTCGGGGTACGAACCTATTGAGTCGTTGAAGAGAGCAAGGTGTAGGAACGTTATTTATTCTATTTTGGATCCAAAACCATCTAGGAGAATAACAGGGAAACAGATATTAAATAGTGAATGGGGTAGAGAGATAAAGTTGTGTTTGGCAGCTCAGGGAAAAACTTCTTCCCAACCTGAGCGAAGCCTTGCCTAGGTAAAGCCAAGGTGAAGGCAGTAGCTGCTATGGGACATGTATAGATGATTAATGAACTAAATGACAAGTTTCCGCTTTGTACACTACTTGTACTTTCTTATATTTCTGTACCACATGTTTGTGCTCTTTGTGTTTAGTATCTATTTGTTGCATTTGTACTGTCTATTTGTACTTCACGTGCCTATTACACAAACACCCTAAACACCAATTCGTGCTGCAGATACAGTGCGGAATCTCAGTCACCTCGTCTAGAATATCAACAAACACGCGTAATGGTTGAGTTATCTGATTACCAAAGACAAGAAAAAGTCGGTGAAGGAACTTATGGGGTTGTATATAAAGCTCTTGATACTAAACATAACAACCGAGTGGTTGCGTTGAAGAAAATCCGTTTGGAATCTGAAGATGAAGGAGTTCCATCAACTGCTATTAGAGAAATCTCACTTTTAAAAGAAATGAAAGATGATAATATCGTCAGGTTATATGATATAATACATAGTGACTCTCATAAGTTATATTTAGTATTTGAGTTTTTAGATTTAGATTTAAAGAGATATATGGAATCGATCCCTCAAGGAGTTGGCTTAGGATCTGATATGATAAAAAGATTCATGAACCAATTAATCAAAGGAATCAAACATTGTCATTCCCGTAGAGTTTTACATAGAGATTTAAAACCACAAAATTTATTGATTGATAAAGAAGGTAATTTGAAATTAGCCGATTTTGGGTTAGCAAGAGCTTTCGGAGTCCCATTAAGAGCTTATACTCATGAAGTTGTTACATTATGGTATAGATCACCAGAAATTTTATTAGGTGGTAAACAATATAGTACAGGTGTAGATATGTGGAGTGTCGGATGTATATTTGCCGAAATGTGTAATCGTAAACCATTATTCCCGGGTGATAGTGAAATTGATGAAATTTTTAGAATTTTTAGAATTTTAGGTACACCAACTAATGAAACTTGGCCTGAAGTTCAATATTTACCAGATTTTAAATCAACATTCCCTAAATGGAGTAGGAAGAACTTAAAGGATTTTGTCCCAAGTTTGGATGATGATGGTATTGATTTATTAAATCAATTATTAACTTATGATCCAAGTGGTAGAATTAGTGCTAAACGTGCATTAATTCATCCTTATTTTCAAGATAATAATGATGAAGAATATTCAAAGTCAATAAATATGGGTTGAGCCATATGAACATTCCCAAGTTTTAACACTATAGCATTCCTAATATTCCAGTATTAATCATAAATAATAAAATGGTAAACATTACAATTATTTCAAAATTTTTAGTACCAATTTGAAGCTTTTTGATTTTATTTTCAATGATTTTAAAATTCTTATTAATTTTGATATGAAGGGATTCTATATACATGAGGATTTTATTTAATTCAAAGGTTTCCAGTTCTATAATTTTGATGTCATTTGTACAAGGTATATCCATTATATGTTTGATTTGTTCTGTACTTACACTCTAGTAGGTTTGGTCTCTATTATGTCTATTTTTCTATAATGGTTCTAGGGTCTCTAACAAAGAAAGAGAGAAGGAAATCGGGTTATTTATTAATTACTATTCCTATTTAGAATTATTTCCTATTTAGGCCTAATTGTATGCATAATGGTAAGGGCGCGACCATATATTTATGGCATCAGTTGGGTGTCACGGGTACTGATAACGTCAGTGTTGGTATTTGTTGGGTCATTAGAATTTTAGGGATGATAGATATGCATTATTATTACCACTATGAACTCATTCAATTAATTATTATCAGTCTTTTGTACTTATGTCTGATACAAATTCACATAAAACCGAAAAATAAAAACACCACCTACGTATAACTTTAACAACACTAAGTATGACACCATGAGAAACTCTCTAATTTCGCTTCGATCGATCAGACCACCTCTAAAATGAATTCAAATAAACTTACCAGTAAGCTTAAGAAAATTATCAAAATAAACATCAACGTTATTCTACTCGTATTCCTCTCATTGATACTATCATTGACAATATCCAGAAACTCTAGAAATACCTTACACCTATCATTGATAACCTGAACCCTTTGATCAATTTCTAAGTAATCCCTAAATGCAGTATACAACGGATGTAAAGCGGGTTCACTATCCCAAAAGAAATTTGGAGTATCCAAGATAGAACTTGATAAATTGACATCAGACCTCAACTTAAACAACTTACCTGATTTTTTTAGAAGCTGATCACGTCTAAGTCCTAATTCACCAGTTAATGCCAACTTCTTAGGTAATCTTGAAATGCTTTGCAATACATTGATCATCCTACTTTCAAACAAACACAATTTTGTCAGCTGGGCAATGGCATGAGACATAGTTAACTTTAAAAGATGATTTGCCAGCTTTAGTGTGATCATATCATTATAAATCCTTGATCTATGAACTTGTTCATCATAATCGAAATGAAACTCTTCAGTCTCTATATCTTGTTCATCTATGGGCTTGATCATTATAGGAATATTCTCTTCATAATAAACGAATGACAAATCAGCTAATATGTTCTTTTCATGAATTTCACTGAAGTTCCAGAATACGACAATTCCATATTCGAATATAAACATTTCTCCATGGTGTTTGGATAATTCATAATTATCTTTATCCTTTCTTTCTGGAGAATTTTTCCTGTCTTCAGGCTCTTGTTTGAGAGTATCTTTATTATCTTCTTTGTGACTATCACTCCCACTACTACTATCATCATTATCTTCAGAAGGAGCAAAGTATTGAGGTTCTGATGGGTTAAAAGGTCCTCCATTATCTTGATCATACTCTGGATCCATAGAATAATTGTTAGCATCTTCAGGGGTTTCTACACCGGAATAATATTCATAAAAATAATCAGCTTGTTCACTTTTATTGATTAATTTCTCCATGTATCGTTTATTAGGCAAGATTTTAGCGGAGTTATTGGACTTTATTCTAAATCCATCAGTTCCTGGCAATAATGGCAAAGCATATGGGACGTATAAACTTTCATCGTAAAACCTTGGTTCGACTTCATGACGTTTAATTAAAAAATCATTGAGTAGTTCAAGATTGAATTGTTCACATATAAAATATGCTGTCATTCTACTATACTCTTGAGCTCTTCTTTCTTTAGGCATAACCTCGGCTCTTGATCTCTGAATCGATGGATAATCTATTGGCTGAGGAGGAGTTATAACTTCAGGTACTGGATCTATATTTGAAATAGGAATGTCTTGATCAGGAATTAAAACCAACTTCTGGGAGGTCTTGGATGTTCTTGAAGGTAGTGATCTTGATAGTTTAGGAATACTTCTCATACTACGTCTTTCCATCGATGCATTACTACTCAAATTTATACTTGGAGGTGGAGAATTATGATGCATTGGTAATAAGTTTGGTGATGTAGTTGACGAAGATGACGATAATGCAGGAGGAAGTCGACTTTGACCGCTTGGAATATCACTAGATCCACTCAATAACTTATCGACACTTATATCAGCGTATCTATTAGATTTCCTTAACAACTTCTTCCTTAAATCAATTGGTTCATAAGATTGGTTTGGAGTTCCTCGTTGTTGTAATAATTGTTTTTGATAATTGCTTCCGGCAAACGGAGCTCTTGCCCCTTTTATAACATTTGTTCTTGAATCTGTTACTAAAATAGATGGTGACCGTTTGGCAGTAGGTCTTTGAGTATCAGATTTAGGAGAATTAGATCTTCTTCCATTACTCATCTGTATATGCTGGAGATTGAGAAGTCAAGACCGCACTGAGAGACCTCACTGAGGTTAAGGAGATGGCCCACAGTGGGCGACCTGGGACCAAAGTGCGACCTTAACCAAGTTGAAAATTTTTAACAGTATGTCAACTTTATCTATTGCTTGTAAAAATCCAGTATTACCTTATAGTACAGTAATTGCTGCACAACTTATCAAGGAAACTTCATCTGAAGAGTCAATCAAATTTGATTACATTGATGAAAAAGACATTGATGGTGAATCAATTAAACTCACTAATGATGGGAAGATCCTTTCAGGACAATTACCAATCTTAAACAGTTTGGCTGATAAGTTCCCATTAGTGTTCCAAGATAAAGATCAAAGTCAAAAATGGGTTGAACTTGCCTTAACTAAATTAACTGTTAAAAACTTCAAAGAATTGTCAGTTGATTTAGAAAGTTTAGATAACTATTTAACTTTTAAATCTTTCATTAGTGGAGGTTATAAACTTTCATTAGGAGATGTAGTAGTATGGGGTGTTTTAAGAGGCAATGCTTTAATGGGATCAATTCTTAAGAATGAAGTTTTCCCAAACATTTCAAGATGGTACAACTTCATATTAGCCACTAACCCTGTATTTGAACAAACTATTGAAACCACCACTAAATCAATTGTTGAATTAAGAAAAACCAAGACTAAAGCCGATACCAAAGGAGCCAAAAAAGAAACTCACAAAGCCAATTTTGAAATCGAATTACCAAATGCTGAAGTCGGTAAAGTTGTTACTAGATTCCCACCTGAACCCTCAGGATACTTACATATTGGGCATGTTAAAGCTGCAATTTTAAACGAGTACTTTGCCCATGCTTATAAGGGGAAATTAATTGTTAGATTTGATGATACAAACCCAACCAAAGAAAAAGTTGAATTCCAAGACTCAATTTTAGAAGATTTAGCTACCTTAGGTATTAAACCAGATCAAATAACTTATTCATCAGATTATTTCGATACTATGTATGATTTAGCTATTAAGTTGATTAAAGATGGTAAAGCTTACTGTGACGATACCCCACAAGAAAAAATGAGAGAAGAAAGAATGGTTGGTGATGCCTCAGCCAGAAGAGAAAGGACCGTTGAAGAAAATTTAAAAATCTTCACTGAAGAAATGAAACAAGGTACTGAAGAAGGTTTAAAGAATTGTCTTAGGGCCAAAATTGATTATAAAGCTTTGAATAAAGCTTTGAGAGATCCGGTTATTTATAGATGTAATTTAACTCCACATCACAGAACCAAAGAACAATGGAAAATGTACCCTACCTATGATTTCTGTGTCCCAGTAGTTGATTCAATTGAAGGTATTACTCATTCTTTAAGAACTAACGAATATAGAGACCGTAACCCACAATACGAATGGATTCAAGAATCTTTAGGTTTAAGAAAAGTTTACATCTACGATTTTGGTAGAGTTAACTTTATTAGAACTTTGTTATCTAAGAGAAAATTACAATGGTTTGTTGATAAACATTACGTATCTAATTGGGATGATCCAAGATTCCCAACTATTAGAGGTGTAACTAGAAGAGGTATGACTGTTGAAGGATTAAGAAATTTCATCTTAGCTCAAGGTCCTTCTAAGAATATCATCAATTTAGAATGGTCAGTTCTTTGGGCTTTGAACAAGAAAATCATCGATCCAGTTTGCCCAAGATTCACTGCCATTGAATCATCTAAAGCTGTCAAAGTTAACATTGTTGATGGCCCTTCAAGTCCTGAAAAAGAACTTAAACCAAAGCACAAAAAGAATCCTGAAATTGGTACTAAACCAGTTGTTTACTCCAAACAAGTATTAATTGAACAAGAAGATGCTCAAACCTTAGAAGACAACGAAGAAGTTACTTTCATGGACTGGGGTAATGTTATTATTGAAAAAATCAATAAAGCTGCTGATGGTACTATTGATTCAATCGATGCTAAATTACACTTGGAAGGTGATTTCCGTAAAACTTCTAAGAAATTAACTTGGTTAGCTAATACTGATGATAAAGTTGAAGTCGAATTAGTTGATTTTGATCATTTGATTACAAAGGACAAATTGGAAGAAGGTGATAATTTCGAAGACTTCATTACTCCAAAAACCGAATTCCATTCTAAAGCTTTTGCCGATTTGAATATTCGTGATTTGAAACAAGGCGCCATCATTCAATTTGAAAGAAAAGGTTACTTCAGAGTTGATGTTCCATATGGTGAAGATAAAACTCCCGTTTTATTCACTATTCCAGATGGAAAAGCTGTTTCAAGATACGGTGCTAAGAAATAATTTTATAGTCATATAGTGAACATGTAAGTATTATATTATCACTACCTAAAACCCTATTTTTAAATGAAGGTTACAGTAGGGTAAAAAATTGCAAAAAGAAAATTCCGATGCCGGGAGTCGAACCCGGGTTTGCTGCGTGAAAGGCAACCGTGCTAGCCGTTACACTACATCGGATATTTATTGACTTTTTTGAGGTCAACTTTCTCATAACAGCGCAGGACTTTATTAATTTTTGATTAGATAAAATTAAAAAAAAAAAAAGGTAAGCAATTACAGGTTTCCCTCTAAAAATAAGTATATAGTTTTGGTGTAACAATATACGGTTATTAGTTTAAAAAAAAAAAAAATTATACGGTTATTAGTTTAAAAAAAAAAAAAAAAGCTTGTAAGCAATTACAGGTTTCCCTCTATAAATAAGTATATAGTTTTGGTGTAACAATATACGGTTATTAGTTTGAAAAAAAAAAAAATAGTAAGCAATTACAGGTTTCCCTCTATAAATAAGCATATAGTATTCTTATAACAATATCCGATTATTAGTATAAAAAAAACACTCAAGCAAACTTTGGCCTTATTGTGTTTTTTATAAGATATATAGGATTTTCAAACATATTTAAATATACCAGTATTATCATAATCTGTAAACCATCTCTGATATTCAAAATATAAAGAATTTGCTTATCTTTTCTATCAAACATAATGTAACTGCAAGAAGAGGTAAATGGAAGAAGGGAAATAGTATCAGTGTCGAAGAAAGCTTTAATGGTAGCGTTTAAAAATGTAACGACCTAAAAGGCATAAGTCGTAAGCCGACAGACTTAACCCAAAACACACAAATAAAGCATCACGCCCTGTTCACAATAAGGAGCTTCAGAGAATAACTAGAATAAGACCCGATTTAACTATTATCTATTTACGTTGAAAGGACTAAGTATTTTCCATTTCAGGAGTATAAGCATATCTTGAAAATTGCCTGATCCTTTTACCATAAGCGTAAAATAAAAATGGAATACCACAGCAAGCTAAAGAAATAAATGCCATTAATGAACTTGCCCATTGATAACCTAATCTATGATACATTTGTTCAGTAAATAATACTACACCTGCACCCCAAAGTGATCTTACAAAAGTTTTTGCAGCCAATGCACTAGCCGCATAATGAGCATAGGAATCAACAATATAATTATTAGCAGGATTGTAAACCATATTGAATCCTATACCTGTTGCTAAACCTGCAAAACAAGGACCTGCCCAAGATACTTTGGGGTATGAACTCCAGCCAAAAATGAATAATCCAATTGGAATGAACCAACATCCATACATCATAGGAATTAATCTTAATTCTGGTGGTGGAGTTTCTCCTCTATCAATATATTTTTGAGCTCTTCTATTATAATCTTTATTGAAGAAAATAGATACAAAACTTGCAATAATAACACCTACTCCAATTGGAATAAACATAATTCCTGTCTTGGAAGCTGACCATCCTTTACCTTCCATATAAATGATAGGATAAGCAAAAAAGTTCATATATAACAATCCGTAGTTGATAGCCATATAAACTGTAATTAAAGATACAATGATTTCCGTTAATAATTGAAATGGTCTAACCATAGATCTATGAAGAACTTCTTTAAAACTGCTACCCTTTAATTCGTGTAAAGTGATATATTTATCATCACCCGTGAGTTTCTTTAATTTGTTACATCTATATTTCAAGATAGTTGCAGCGTGAGTTTCTGGTACCAAAAGCATGAATAGAACGTAAGTGAAACCCGAAACAATCAAAAATGTGTAATAAATCCATCTCCATGTGGATGTATAATCACCAAGTAAACCACCAAAAATAGGACCTGCAACAGGACCAATGAAAAGACTTCCTGAGAAAGCTGACATTGCAATCCCTCTTTGATCATGATCAAATAAATCAGCCAAAGATCCCCCAATTAAGCAAATTGGTGCTGAGAATAAGATCCCATCAATTAATCTGCACACAATAAGGGTACCAATATTTTTAGCTAATGCACATGGAATAATAAATATAACTCCTAATGCAAGGGTTACACCATAAACGTACCTTCTACCAAACTCTTCACTTAATGGAGCAGATACTAACGGCCCAACACCAAATCCTAAAACAAACATCGATACCGATGCTAAAATAATAACTTCTTGACTCACATGGAAATACTCCACAGGACCCTCAATATCACCAGTTACAATGGCTGATCCAAATGCTACTACAAAACAGGTGTAACCCAAAAGAAAAGTATATAGCCATTTTCTTGCGGGCGAAAAATTCTTTGGGTTTTCCTTATCACCATCTACGAATACAACTAATCTTAGTTGCGTTTCTTTATCTATGGGGTATTTCCATTCATCTAGCTCATTGTAAGTAGTATGTTCATCGGGAGTGGATTGAATTTTCTTTAAATCATCTTCGTCATCCCTCTCACCTAATGGTCCCACATCTTCATGCAATTCCGACCTTACTCTCTGAACACCTTCATTATCTAAATAATCATGTTCTTCATCATTATCATATGATTTCAATGATTTACTCTCATGTATGGTTTTGTCATCACCAGCAGAATCTGAATTAGAATTGGTCGAGTTACTCATTATGATTTACTTGTTGTTAAGTATATATTAGAGCTAAAAGTTTAAAGGTGATGTACCTGACCTTTTATAATACCGAAACTTCGGTGCTATAGCCCTACTTAAAAACAAAGTTTAGAACCGATGTCCGGGTAACTTAAGGGTAACTTAAAATATTCATAAGATATTTTGACAGCTAGCCTGTGATTTGATTAATAATTGACAATTCAACAATATCTACGATTGTTCCCTTCCTATTTCACCGACCACTTATGATTAAGTAAGTAAGGGGTCACTACACGTTATTTTTATTTGACCGTTTTGACGGTTTAAACCTAAACTATTATTCTAAGATCCGATGTGGCGTTTAAAACCTTATATATTAGCGAGGGTCCGTAAATTTATACTGGACCATCACTAACCCTATATTTAGTTCAAAGGCTTTGAAAGTAATTATGGTTTTCCAGGTCAAAGGCTTCAAAAGTTAGAATACTTAAAGTATATAAAAAAATAATGAAGGAAGCGAGGTTCGAACTCGCGCGGACAACTGTCCAACAGATCTTAAGTCTGCCGCCTTAGACCACTCGGCCATCCCTCCATTTTTTATTTAAAAACAGCCTTGGTTTTTATACTGTTCAAATTTTGATAAATTGAAACTTTTAACAATTTTGATATAAATAAGTATATAGTTTTGGTGTAACAATATACGGTTATTAGTTTAAAAAAAAAAATTGATGTTTTTAAACAGCTTATATATTTCTGAAATGTGTCTATGATGTCTTTCAGTAGTTTTTGGGATTTTTCATTAATTCTGACATAATTTTCCAAGGTTTTAAAATTCAGGTCAACAGTTTTGAACTCGTGAATTACACAAATTAAAAAGCTAAACAATTAAATAATCAAATAATCAAATAATGGACCATCACAAACATCCGGTAACAACGTACATAAATCCCTAAACAGCCTTCGCCAAACCTCTCTTGGAAATGTAAGGTTTAAGCAGAACACGAAATGCACAAAGTGATGCGGTAAATTACGGAAATATGACAAGAAATAAAGACAAGAAATGTTAAGAAATAATAAGTAGAAACAAGGTCACTCAAACACTGTACATGCAAATGTCAAATAAATTTTTATGATCAAAAGCAAATGAACAATAAGATTATCAATATAAGTAGCGTTAATTATGGTCGGGTCGAGATGACTCAAAGTCATCGATCTTGACGCATGCACGATCAATGACTTCTAAAAATATTTACATAGAACGCCAAAAATTAATGAGTGAACCCAAATTTGGAAAAATATTATAACACAATTCAAGGTTTTGTTACATTCTCGGTAGAATATTCTTAACCCGGGTCACACGACTCAGTATGGATAATGAAAAAATAACGGGTTACGAACTTCGCAGTTAAAGGTTACCCGTGGAGTTAAGGCAGCAAGATCCCAATTGCCGAAACCAACCACATCAAGGTCATTATTAAAATTAAGGCGTATAGGGTATATAGAAATGTTGTGAAAGGATTACGTAAATATTTCAAGTGGTTAATTGTAAACAAGATTTTGTGATAATCGAATAAATAAACTTTTGATTACCTCATTAAATTGACGGAACAGGGTAAGCTCGGGATTGCGAAAACTTGATCCGATTACACCTACCGTTGACACCGTTACATACTTAGGAACTTAAGGATAAAGTAAGGATAATCAAAATAGGCTAAGAATGGGTTAACATTTTAAGATAGGGGTTAATTCTAAATTTAACAAAATAACTTAACCGTAATTGATCTAAGGAGATTCTCATCAGTCAACCCCAGACATCAGATGATTTATAACTAAAGTCCGGACCCCAATAATTCAAGTACCCCAAAAAGCCGAAATATCCATAACCATACAAATGGTTGGTAATAAACACCAGAAGTAGTGTTTACATGGATAATAATAACCAGAATAAGTACGGTTGATTAAATTGTCGGTTATATAGCATCACGGCTACTGGCAGGATAAAAAATGAGAATTTCACGTCACCAAAAACAACAACGCAAGGGTAAATTGAGCCGTTCTAAAAAATACCCGAATAGGTTAAAGTTATGTATAGTTCAAGTTACCACAAGCTATTTCTCTTATGTATACCTAGCGCTACCACTCTAATTTAATTAGTGGCCTAAACTATTCACCCGTTGATTACAGTCTGAATAACCATAAAACCTTAAAGTTAACATTAGAAATCTAATTAGGCTCATTGGCTACAGCGCACAAAAAAAAACAATTGTTTATTTCATCCCTAAAAATTCCGTACGGATTTAATTATCCTAAAAATTTTAAAAAGAAAAATTTTCTCGAAAAAAAACTGTTCATATATATTAGACACAAATCCCAAAGATAAAGTTAAAATCTAGTGCTACCCCAGGATTTTTTAAGTTAATATAAACATTTATTCCAAATCAAAAAAAGTTTCAACTTAACAACTTGAAATAAAATCTTGTTATATTTCAATTGACGGTCGTAAAAATTAATATTATGAGACAATAATGTCCAGTACAAAACAATTAAATCAAAATATTCAATTAGTTAATAATGAAAATAATGAATTGAAATACAAATTACTCAATTTAATAAATGAATATAAGTTACTAAAACAAATGGTAATTAATAAAGATTTTAATGAAGTGAATGAGAAGAAAAGAAGTTTTAATGAAATTGACGATTCAACTATAAGTAATGAATTAAAAATGATTAAGGAAGATGAACCATTGATAATTTCAAATAATAAAATAGCTAATGATATATTTGATTTTATAGAAGATGAAGAGATCGATGAAGAAATGGATAGTCCATTATTATCAAGAACTTCATCACCATTAGATGATGATAATACCTCATTAATGTTATCATTAACTAGATCAACCACGATTTCATCTATTTCCAATTCAACTTTTGAAACCAAGAATAATTCAATAAATTTTTTCGATTTGCCAAGTTTTCAATCAAACAAACCTTATAATAATATTTTTGAAAATTTGAGTGGTCAATTTGATATTTTAAAACAAGATAAATATAATTCAATTAATGATTTCTTAGAAGAAAAATTAATTGATAACGATTTAAATTATTACGAAAATTTGAATGATAATTTAAATTTCCAAGAATAAATTACCTAGAGTAACTAAAAATTAATGAATGTAACGACAACAATATTTATTCCTTAAATAAAATATACGCTTTTGTGTGAGTAAAATCTATGTAGAGTTATAGTTCTCTTGTAAATCAAATTGGGTGAACATTTTGGACAAAGGGGTAACTTTGCTCGTAAAATCTAGATTGCTTACGGTGAAACTTTGCTGCCCTCATGTTCCTGCTCGTGCTTATGTCATAAGTTGCGAAATCTGAAACATTTTTCTAGACTTTGCAAGGAGTGTGGAACACCAAAAAATGGTGTACTCGATTTGAGACACTGGCATTGCAGAAGGGGCATACACGAATTTTCATTACATCATTGTAATTTAATTAAGCTGTCAACTATGGCTTAATTGAATTTTCGTGTATTTATAATAACAATGACACGAATTTTTGCCATTATTGTTTACATCTACATAATGCCTTGTTACAAATGTGTGGATTTTCTTAGTTTGAGGTACGAATTTTCCATTATTTTATGCTTAGAGTTTTTTGACACATTTCTAGACTCAATAATTTTATGAAACCAGGCAAAGCTAATCAAAGCTCATAAACTATAAATGATTGAAATTTCCCCCTTGACTTTTTTTAACTCTTTCAGGTTAAATCATTTAGTTATCTTTATAGCGTCTATAACTATCGCGTCCATTCCTTATCATAATGATTTTTGCAACCTTTTTGTTATTACCATTGATTAGTGCTGTTCCATTTACAAGGTATTCAAATTCGACTGTTGCTGATTTTGATCCAAATGAATCTTCAACTTCAGGAGATTCGACAATTACAAGTTTTATAACTGAATATCAAACTTTGACTTCTGGTAGTTCAACCGTCGTTCAGGCCATAACTTCTCAAGTCATTACAACTGTTGGTAACAGTGCTAACGCTGGTACCGATGCTGTTACAGGTACGGATGGTGCTACTGATCCTGTATCAACTGCTGGTGAAGATGATGATTCAGATGATACTTGTACTAAAGAGACCGTTACTGTAACTGCCACAGCTACTGAAACAGCTACTGTTACAGTCACCGCTGGATCTGGTTCAGGTTCCAATTCTGGTTCAGACTCCAGCTCTGGTTCTTCAGGATCCGACTCAGGCTCAGGCTCAGACTCAGGCTCAGGCTCAGGCTCAAACTCGGATCAAGTCAGTTCATACCCTGTTACAGCAGCACTTATAAACGGTGACTCTACTACTACTATCACAACATATATCAGTATCACAGCTGCTTCATCATTAACAGACCCAGCTTTACCAACTGGATACTCAACTTTCTCAAATTCCACCATTGTTGGTAGCGATACCAACTCAACCAATTATAGATTTTAACTCGAATGAATCACGGGATCATTTGACGGGGGTTTTGGCTTGCTTTTCTTATATAGTTGAATTTACGAACATTTCCGATATTCTCTGTTCTGAGCACTGCGAGTTTTTCAGCGCAAATGTTGGGGAAGATATTATCAATAGGGTACGGTTTAGCGTAGACTTATCATAAGTTTGGTGTTAGAGGTGGCAAATTGCGGTAAGTAGTGGTTTGTGGTGGAAAGGAAATATTTTCAGAAGGTGCAAAAGCCCACGTTAGCTGAAAACACAAAGGGAAAACGGTTTGGATTTAGGCATTTCGTTATGACAAGTCAAATTGGCATTCATGGGAAATATGGTTCCACAAAACTGTTGATGCCTGTGTTGACCTCATTGAAGGGGTTAATCCATGAGACGTTTAGAGGTTATCCACCTTCTAACGACTATAACAATAATCCTACAGGCTTTACATAGGGTCCTACAGGCTTTGCATAGGGTTAAAACGTTTTGGTAAATTAAATGACACCAGTTAGTAGCTATTTGACCTGATTTGGTTCCTGGAGAACTATGGAGAAGTCGTGAATGGGAAAATGTCTCTAGTTAGTTCATACGGGGGATGGATATAAGCCATAGCCTTTTGTTCATGAATGTCATTGACGCTAAGATGGTGCTACACCAAAGACGAAGGTAATTATGCTGGGATTTCAGGGTGTAACTATGATACCTGAAGCATAAATAACATCTTTACCAGACAGGGGTATTTCGTAGCTGTCAACTGTTCTGAAATGTTTGACAGTTACAACGGCTTGAATATTATGACAGTGGATTCTTCTACCTTCTACCCAAATATTCAGTACGGTATGATATTAAATCATACCGGCAAGCTTACATGCTTCAAACCTTAGGTGATACAAGGGACGTTTTTTCTATATATCATCTTGTTTGATGTCAGCATTCCTTATTTCGTATCATCAATACTACTGTCAACTTCTATTGCCTAATCCTAGAAAATATCAGACCATCAACGACGAGGTAGAACTATGGTGTTAATAGCATCAGGCACCATCTATTTTGGGCCCTTTTTGAAAGGAAACATTCACTCTCAGTGCAAGGATAACATTTAAAACCAAAAAAGACTTGTTTATTACATAACTGTATACTTGCAAACTGAAATTTGACCAGACAGCAGCAAACGGTAATTTCATATAAACCTAAAGAAAAGAAAGGGTTCCAATAAAGTATTGAAACTTTCAAAATAACGTACGAGTAAGGCAACTAAGATGACCAAGGGAAATTCCGATCGCAACTACCATAACCAATAAAACTTCGAAACATCAGTGTACAGTCCGATAAGCTATTTTTCGATCATTCGACAAATAAACTGTCGTTCACTTTCAAAAGGAAGTGGAAAATTGGATGTATACACTTGCTTTTTCCTATTGTTCCAATACTGAGATAACTACCAACACTAAGGCTCATGGACGCATGCGTAAAAGAAAGTAAACCAGAAAAGAGTGTATAGATAGGATTGGGGAAAGTTGGGGGGCGATAATGGGGTTATAGAGGATTAAGCAAGAGGGATGAATGGGGGATATATCCATAATGTAGCGAAATTACGAGGAATTACGCTAAGCAAACTTTCCTTTTGACCCAAAATAAAAGAACAACCCACGTCAAAATCGTCAGATTGATTGGTTAAGCGAAATTGCATAATATAATGTAAAGGTGAAACCCGTAAAGCAGCAATTTTTTACTATAATTATTACGAGACTGCAAAAAATCTGGGAAATTTCCATCGCAAAATTAATCGCAAAACGTTGTTAACTGTGTAGTGTCAATCACATTTTTTACGAATGAGTGGGGTACTAACCGCAAAATCTGGGGAAATTACATTAAATCACCAGTGTGTATTGTTAAGTTGATATTTAGAAGTAGGTAATAAAAATGCGTTAACGCATCAACAACCATGTTGATTTAATACCGATTAGACCTTTAAAGTTATCAGCTGCGATCTATTTTCATATTAACTAATTCTACAATTAACCTAATTTGAATGGTTTGAACTACTAATGCTTATATTAAAAAGATTTTACCCCTCTGACTACATTTGATTCCGCCCCTTGAACTAAAACTTCTTTCTAACATCCGTAGCACTATGCCTCATTTTCTTGCATATTTTCCTGTGTCGATGAGGAGTCAAGGCCAAAAAACTAAAAATATTTAAATGTCAAAAATTCCTGATAAACAATTCAATATCTTTCTAATTTAACATAAACAAAATGAATACAATTGCAGAATTAAAAGAAAAGAAGCCTGAAGTGGATCATTTAGAAGATATGGTTGGTAGTGATCAATCATCATTTAAACAAGATTTAGGTAAAACTGCTTTTGTATTAGATGAAGCCAAAGATGCTACTCATGATGAACATGAATTAACTTTAAGAAATGCTTTGAAGTATCATAAGAAGGCTATTTTCTGGGCTATGGTATTGTCTGCCACTATTATTATGGTATGTTTTGAATTTTCTGGGGTTCTTCCAATACGAGAGATTTCTCGGTTCATTATTGTGGTTGATTCAGTGCCCGGCATTGAACCCCAACTTCGGGGTTGTATCTGCAACCACTAAGGACCTTTTTTTTCAAAGATTAAAAATGTTTACTAACAATTTTAGGAAGGTTATGATAATTCATTAATGGGATCATTTTATGCTTATCCTTCATTTGCTAAGAAATATGGTAGAGATATTGGTGATGGGAATTATCAATTAGAGACAAGATGGCAGACCGCACTTGGTATGGCCAGTCCTGTTGGGACGATTTTTGGGGTATTCTTCAATGGTTATTTGATTGAAAGATTTGGACATCGTCATGTTATTATGGTATCATTAGTTTTCATGAGTGCTTTTGTATTTGTTACATTTTTTGCACCAAATCTTACTGCATTATTAATTGGTCAAATTCTTTGTGGATTCCCATGGGGGATTTTTGCCACTATGGGTCCAACTTATTCATCAGAAGTTTGTCCATTAGCCTTAAGAGGGTACTTAACTGCTTATGTTAATATGTGTTGGGCTATAGGACAATTTATCTCAGCTGGGGTTTTACAAGGTTTAGTAAGTAATACTACACAATGGAGTTATAGAATTCCATTTGCAATTCAATGGGTTTGGCCAATCCCACTTTTTATTTTAACTTATTTAGCTCCAGATTCTCCTTGGTGGTTAGTTAGAAGAGGTAGACATGAAGACGCCGAAAAATCTTTGAGAAGATTATCATCCAAAGCAGTTCATCATAAAATTTCAAAACAAGTTAGTTTAATGATTCATACTAATGCTTTAGAACAAGCTCAACATCAATCAAGAAGCGATGATGAAAAGGGTTGGAGAGGTTATTTACAATGTTTCCAAGGTACTAATTTAAGACGTACGGAAATTGTTTGTATTACATTTGCAGGTCAAGTTTTATCAGGTTCAACCTTTGCTTATTCGCCATCATATTTCTTTAGCCAAGCTGGTTTAAATCCTGGTGATGTTTATAAGTTGAATTTGGGAGTCACAGCAATTGCATTTTGTGGTTGTATTGGATCATGGTTCTTAATTAATAGGTTTGGTAGAAGAACTATCTATGTTACAGGATACTTTATTTTAACTTCATTATTATTATTGATTGGTATATTGGCATCTCCAAAACAAACGCCAGCTTTACGTTGGGCTCAAGCTGGTATTACTATTGCATGGGTGGCTACTTATGCTTTAAGTATTGGTCCATTAGCTTTCACAATTGTATCAGAAATGAGTGCTACAAGATTAAGAGCTCAATCAATTGCTTTGGCAAGAAATGCTTATAATCTTGCATCAATTGTTTCCCAAGTTGTTGAGCCTTACCTTATCAATCCATCATCAGCCAATTTAAGAGGTAAAACTGGATTTGTTTGGTTTGGAACTGCTCTTCCAACTTTAATTTGGGCATTTTTCAGATTACCTGAAACCAAAGATAGAACTTATGAGGAATTAGATATTTTATTCGACAGACGTATAAATGCTAGGAAATTCGCCAACACTGATGTTCTTGATCTTCCAACTGTTGAATTAAAAGATACTAATGAAGAATAAGCTCACAAATAATAGTATGTATTTTAATGTAAGAAATGGGTATTACTTCTCTTCAAGTTTTCTCTACGGTTAAGTGTTTCTCAAGAGAGGCTCTTCATAGTGGTTCTTTAAAATAATTCAATGTATACTTTTATAAAGAGGTAGTGAGGGGAAGACTGTATATTTAGTATATATGACCTGGTGTGGTTGGGTGATGTTGTGAGGCATTCTTCGCCCTAAATCTCGCTATGAATGTTCGCCATAATCCTCGCTTCTATACCATATCTAAGTATGGGCCTCTAAGATATTTTCAACAACTCCATCAACGTCATAATTGGAAAACTGAGCATTCATCAATACTTGTAATAATTTTTTAATTCCCAAGTTTATAACCTCACCACCATTTGATAATTGTGATAATTGGTTACAGATATCAACTCTGGCACGTTCATCCATAAAGTTTATATCATTCATAACTATATTTAATTCATCTAATGTGGTGACTGGCTTAACCAAAATAGTTTTAGTGAAAGAATTAAGTAAATTCATTGATTTTAAAATTGAATGTTGAGATGTGGTTGCTAAGATTAATAATCTTCTACCATTTGGAGGTTTTTTACTTAAGTAGACCATTAATAATTGTAAAATATCATTGGAAAATCTTGGTCCAATTGGAACATAGTTTATAATGCTTTCAATTTTATCGATGATTAAAACACTTAATGGAGATTTGTAAACGTCTCTGAAAATTTGATCAATAGCACTAATTTTTTGAAATTCATTCAATCCAACTAATGACTCACCACTTAAGATTTTAATTAATGGGAATTTCGAATTCAAGGCTAATTTAGTTGCTAACGCAGTTTTACCAACATTTGGATTACCGTAAAATAACAATGATGCTAATGTTTCATTATCACTTTTACTAACTTCATTAATATAACTGTCACCAATTTGCAAGAACCTATTAATGGTTTCATTATAATGAATTATACCATAAGGTAATAATTCTGCTAAATTCTCCTCATTACTACCAAATGCTGGTTTGACTTCATTTAAGGCCATTTCAAAATTTGACCAGTTTAACTTCATTTTACTTATACTATCATCAACTTTAGCTAATGATTCAGCTTTAGTGAATTTGTTAATAGCAAATGATGTGGCACTATTAACTAACCCTTCTAATTCTGCACCTGTGAAATTCTTAGTTAATTTGGCTAATTTCTTAAAATCAACAGTTTCATCTAACAAATTATTTAATTTCATTTTCTTAGTATGAATTAATAAAATTTCTTCCCTACCTTTTTCATCAGGCAATGAAATTTCAATTTGAATTTCAAATCTACCAGGTCTTAATAATGCATTATCAATTAAATCTAATCTATTGGTCATACCAATAATCAAAATGTTATTTAATTGATCAACCCCATCCATTTTACTTAATAATTGATTAACTACATTATCACCAACTCCTGTACCATCAGATTTACCACCACCTCTTTGTTTGAAAACCGAATCCAATTCATCAAATATAATAATATGTAACCCCGAATTTTCTCCCTTTCTTTTATATTCTTCTTCTGCATCTTTGAAAAGATTACGAATATTACTTTCACTTTCACCTACGAACTTACTCAACATTTCAGGACCATTAACGATTTTTGGTTCTTTAACATTTAACATTTTCCCAATTTGTCTAGCAATTAAGGTTTTACCAGTACCAGGAGGACCGAATAATAATAACCCTTTAACATGTCTTAAACCTAATTTTCCAACTAAATCTGGACTAATAATTCTAGAAGCAAAGGCTCTTCTAAAGATTTGTTGAAACTCTTGATCTAACCCACCAATTCCTAAACTGTCTAATTTGAAATCTGGATTTATGATTGGGTTATTTCTTGGTCTATTGCTACCCATGGTTTTTGAGTTTGAATCTTTAATTAAGTTAATAATCGATTCTCCTGATGGGAAGAAATCAATCTGTGATTGATCAATCAATATACCCTTAGAATGAATATCACTTGATGAATTTGAATTCTGACTATGAGTTTGACCATTCAAGTCCATTAATTCTATGGAGTTTATTAATAACAGGAAATATTGACCTTTGAAATCAAGAGTTATGGGTTGAGTAGGTTGTAAGATTTGATTTTTGAAAAGCGTCAAAAATTGTTTAACGATTTCACTATGATTCAAAGGATTGGAATTAGCTTTACCTTTAGTTCTAAAATCTATTAAAATTTCAATGGATTTGATATATACTAAATTGCTATTAAAGCTACTCAAAGAAAATGATTGAACCAGCACAGTTTGTCTTAATGACCATTTCCCCCATTGTCTAATAGCTCCAGCTAAACCTAAAGTACCAGGTTTAACAGCAGGATCTCTTTCAATGGAATAGATACATAAATTATCTAACAATACATAATTAACTTCTTTGGGTACATCATTAGGATGAACTGCCACTAAATTTCTTAACGCAATTGAATTTGATGGACAATTATCAACAACTAATTGGGTTTTGAATTGTGGCGCTGGTGCTTGATTATGATTGATTATTGGATACCCTTGACCAGGATTATTAGATACTTTATGAAATCCAAGTTTTTCCATTATATTTATAGAAGTGAACAAGTTCGCGGCAGTGATCTGTCGTGAGTCCCTGGCACGTACTCTCGTTTAATCATCTAGTAGTAGAGTGTGTCTTGCACTACAAATAGGAAGCCCATTTACTGATTGATGTTTGCCGAACAAGCTCCAATATGAAGAACTTTATTAGAGGCGGATTCTTAGCATATTGGCTTGTAATTGTGATAAATACTTTGGTTTGTACACATACTCAAAATTCAGCTATTTAAACTGGAGAGGTCCCTTCCAAGAGAAAAAGAGCATTAATTGTTACAGGTTCTGTAAAGCAGTTTTTTGAAACCATGAATATGGATGTGGATCGAATTATACAAACACGTTCTTTCATGGCGAATTCTTAACTGGATTCAAAGAGTTTTTTCCAGATTGTGACGGAAATATTGTCTATCACATTTAGTAAATACACTTCTCTCTTGGTATTCAAATATGTGGGTGATTTCCTGTAACCAACTTAAATACGGATTTGTTTTAAGAGTTCTTTGATTTCCGAAATCCGGTTCATACATATTACGAAAACACGTCTCAGACAACGTACCAGAACCAAATCTACGAAAGAAGGACTTCATTAACGTAAAGAGTTGTTCTACTTTTATTAATATCCTCTAACAACCGCTAAGGTTACCCATTTTGATCAACGACTTATTCTTAAAGATAAAAGATTAATCCAGAAGTGAGGAGTATTACGGAGTATACTTGCAGCTCAATATGCATTTGATAAGGTAAGATTAGGTACCACGATATAATAATTCATTATTTCTTAGTAGCTGGCGGCTTTAGCCTTGCACAATCGCAGATTACCAAATTAGTCAGGACACTTCCGGCTTCCATCGTTTTATAAGCGACACACATCTAGCCACAATTCCATCCAATGATTTAAGCGGAACATTTCTCAGATAAGAAACTGGTATAAAACTCCGTTAAAACTTGTGCCACACCTTCATCAATGTCTCAAACCTTAAATTAATAATTCCTAGTCGATTTAAATCAATTTCTTAGCAACTTGTGCTATAAAAGTTGAATATGATAAAAGCCTTTCTTAGAATTTCTATAAATCTCCTAATCGGCATCTGAACCGCAGAAAAAATCCACAATTTTCGACATCCGCTCGGATCCAGAATTGTCTCAAATTAATAAACGATGAATTATTAATTTATAAGCTACAGCAATAGTCAAGAGATGTGTAGAACTTCAGAAAATATTATTAATGCCGAGAATTCATATGCTCTTACAAATTAACCTATAATAGATCGATTTTAAAGTAGAAACCGTAAAGAAGGAAATGGAAAATGTCTCAGAGATATGGCCTTACCATATAACGTGTCGCGTATTACAAACTAAAATCACAGTCTAGAATAGTTGTGAATATAAATTCAAGTCGAATTCCCTCTGTGGATTTTTTTTTCACTTAATCTGTAAACTTTTTTTTTAGATTTATAAAGGTTTTATATACTTATAGATAATATACTAATAATTTAACAATGGCTCCAGTTATTCAAAAACCAGCTCCAGCTTTCAAAAAAACTGCCGTAGTTGATGGTACTTTCGAAGAAATTTCATTAGATCAATACAAAGGTAAATGGGTTTTATTAGCTTTCATCCCATTAGCTTTCACTTTTGTTTGTCCAACTGAAATCATTGCTTACTCAGAAGCTATCAAGAAATTCACCGATAAAGATACTGAAGTTTTATTCGCTTCAACTGATTCCGAATATTCTTTATTAGCTTGGACCAATGTTGCTAGAAAAGATGGTGGTTTAGGTAAAATTAACATTCCATTATTAGCTGATACTAACCACTCATTATCAAGAGATTACGGTGTTTTAATTGAAGAAGAAGGTATTGCTTTCAGAGGTATTTTCTTAATTGATCCAAAAGGGGTCTTAAGACAAATCACCATCAACGATTTACCAGTTGGTAGATCAGTTGAAGAATCTTTAAGATTAGTTGAAGCTTTCCAATTCACTGAAAAATACGGTGAAGTTTGTCCAGCTAACTGGCAACCAGGTTCAGAAACCATTAAACCAACTACTGAAGATTCAAAGAGTTATTTCTCAAAAGCTAACAAAGAATAAATAGATTAATAGACATAACCTTACTAGTTAAGGTTTAGATTGTTTAGATTGATTTCTATAAACTGTTTCTATATATTTGTAATATATGTTAAAACTTACCTTGCTCGTTGCGGCCTTTGTTCCTCGGTTTCTCAATGTCTGATATCTATTTCTACAAGTACATAGTTAACAAACAAGTATTTTTTAAATCCAAACATTGTTATGCATTAGTCAATTTAAAACCCCTTGTCAAAGGTCACGTTTTACTTGTAGCTAATGATCCTAAAATTCTTAGATTCAATGATTTGAATGATGAAGAATCAATTGATTATATGAGAAGTTTACAGATGATTTCCAAATTTCTAACATGGGAATTCAAAGCTGATAGTTTGAATATAGCAATACAAGATGGACCTGAAAGTGGTCAAACCATACCTCATTTACACACCCATTTGATTCCTAGATTCAAATCTGATAAGTTTAAAGGCGATAGTATTCATGAGAACTTACAAAGGATTGATATGATTGAGGATTTCGAAAATAGGAAACTTCAACATCAATTGAGTTCAGAGCCTTTTATTAAAGATGATGAGAGATACCCAAGACTGATAGAAGAAATGGAAGAAGAGGCAAAGTATTTAAACCAACAATTAGAGAAGTTCAGATCTCTATAGTTCGCATTTTTCCTCCAGTAGTAAATAGAAATATATGGACCAACCATTAGATGAAATCCAATGGAAGAATCCTGAATGGATTAATCAATTCGGGTTACATACAGGGAATGTTCTAGATTATTTCAGTGAATCACCTTTCTATGATAGAACTTCCAATAATCAAGTTATCAAAATGCAATTTCAATTTCAACCACCACCACCTAATATCAATACCCCATTGGAGTTTACTAAATATTTCGAAAACAAGTTGCTTGATATGGTAGGTGTAGAGTTTATACTAGCATATATACGAGAACCCGACTTTTGGATTATAAGGAAGCAAAATCGGTTCAATAGAGATAGTGTTCAAATCTTGAATGATTATTATATAATTGGTGCTAATATCTATCAGTCTCCCAAACTTTATGATTTATTGAGTTCTAGGTTATTGAATTCAACCATATCGATCAAGAATTCAATCAATTTATTAAATGATTTGGGTGATAATGAAGAGGTAGAGAATAAGAATGTTAAAGAAAATACCGATTTAGAAACAGTTTTAAATAATTGTTTGAAATAGGTTCAATAAAGACGTTATGAATAGAGGTTCATAGGATCACAATGACGTACTCACCATTTATGAGCTACCTAGAGCGAACCATAAGTGACAATAACTGACAATAGGTAAAAACGTTATGAATAGAAATAAATAGGATAATAATGATATACTCACTATCTATAATTCATCTTTAGGAGCATCTAATTTACTCTTTTCTTCAGCAGTTAAATCAACTTCACCAGTAGCAATTATCTTCAATTCTTTAACTGGTCTATCACCATAACTGGTTTTAACCTTTTCCATATAATCAACCACATCAAATCCGTCTAAAACTTGACCAAATACAACATGAGCACCATCTAACCATTTAGTAATAACAGTAGTTAAAAAGAATTGGGAACCGTTAGTATTCTTACCAGAATTAGCCATACTTAATCTATAAGGTCTGTCATGTTTCAAATCGAAGTTTTCATCATCAAATTTACCACCATAGATTGATTTACCACCATAACCTTTACCAGTTTCAAAATCACCACCTTGAATCATGAATTGCTTAATGATTCTATGGAAGATTGATCCAGTATATCCAAAAGTTGGGTCATCACTTAAGGTTAATTCCTTAAAGTTCTTAACGGTTTTAGGGACAACTGTACCAAATAAACCAATTGTAATTTTACCAATTGATTTCCCATCTTCTGCAACTTCAAAGAAAACTTTATCGGTAACAGGAGGGTCTTGAGGTAAATCAGCAGATCTAGCAAATCCTAAATATAATAAGAAAGTAACTAAAATAATTGATAAGAATTTCATCATACGTTGTTGAGTGAGAACAGATCTCAGTGCGACCATAGACGTGTTAAAGTTCCACGGAGCTTCAGTCCATTAAAAAGTCAATTACAAACCTACACTATAAACTCTACGCTAAATCGTATATTTTATTATAAACCTTGTTGTAATCTTTCACCAAGTTTCTTTGATGCAAATGATAATGCATTGAATAAACCTTTTTCTGATAAATCAATCTTATTCAAATTCAAATCTTGACTTATTAATTTACTTGGAGGATTAGTGACCCTTGATACTAACACGCTTGAATCCATTTCCAAAATGATTCCATCATCAATGGCTTCATCAATACAAAGACTTACCATATCATATTTTTCTAAGATCGTTAATTTGTCAATAGTATTATCTAATAAAATGGTTAAAGCTTCAGTTAAATTAGATAATAATGAGTATACCAAACTCTCATTCTCTTCTAAATTGGCAACTATGATAATAACTACATCATTGATTTGTTTATAAACTATTAAGTTGGAATTGAATAATAAGATATCCTGATTTAATTTATTTACTTTGTTGAACACCTTCTTTTCAAATTCAACTTGTTGGGGTACTTTACTTAAGTTTTGAGATGGATTATAATATTTGGCATATAACCTTTTACCTTCATTATCCAAGATAAGACAGGAACTTATGGTATATAATGAAATATTGGTCATGTTGTTGAATCGCGAATTCTTTTCAAGTGGGTAGATTTACTACGTGCGGTCTGCGATCTGGCACTAACCGCTGTAGGGGCCTTAATTGACTAGTATACAAGGCTCCGAATTAGGTTCCAAAACACGGAAACGCTTACAACTAACAGATATTACAAAAATGTCTACAACCAACAAATATTACGAAAATGCCTACTAACAGATATTATGTATTCTATTATGCTACTATTTACAACTATTATCCTATCATTAAGAACCCTCTCCTTAGTTCACTAAAATTCTCTTTCACCCTTTAATTCAGCCTCTAATTCTTCTTGTTTGAACCTTTCATGTTCTTCCTTTAATTTAGCTGATTTTCTTTGTGCTAATACCAATTTAGCCTTTCTTTCACCTCCATTCTTCTTAGTACCTCTTTTATGTTCTCTTAAAGGTTCTAAATCATTGACGAATTTATGTCTCCATCTTAACAAATATCTTCTGGTTCTGGTATCTATACCTAATTCTTTCATTTTCTTTGAAGGGGTGTTTAAAAAATTATCCAAATCATTTTCAAATAATTCTGCATGTTCTATACAATTTCTTCCAATTAATGTTAAGAAAGTCTCTAAATCATGAACATTTTCTTTGGTATGTGTTGATGTGTTAGTCTTGAATGTTATTGGAGTATAATGGAAAGTTCTGATTTGGTTCAATATCCCTATAGGTAACTTTGGTATGGTTATCAATCTTTTAAACATTTTACAGAAAATTTTTCAGTCAGTGCGAGTGGGTATAGTGAGGACTAGTGAGAACTAGTGAGGACTAGTGAGAACTAGTGCGGACTGGTAAGGTCTAGTGAGGACTAGTGAGAACTAGTGAGGACTAGTGAGAACTAGTGCGGACTGGTAAGGTCTAGTGAGATTCGTACTAAGAACTTAGAGGGCACAGAAAATGATTGCAAAGACATAAATTCTATTACTTTTAAATTAAAGTGTATCCACCATCAACAACAATATCACAACCCATGGTTGCAGAACTAGCATCACTACCTAAATAAATATAAGCTCCAGCCAATTCATCAGGATTGATTTCTCTACCTAAAGGAGTCATTCCCCAGAATTTAGCTCTTTCTTCAATAGGAACATGATCTGCAGTTAATGGTCCATCAGTATATCCAGGACTGACACTATTGACTCTTGCGAAAGGAGTCCATTCGACGGCTAAAGATTTAGCAAAGTGTAATACGGCAGCCTTCGAAGTATTATAAGCAGCTTTATATTGGGGGACATTGACTATATGAGCGGACATTGATGCAGTAATAATGAAACTTCCTTTATTTTCTTTTTGAAAAACTCTTCCCACATATTTAGCACAATAAAAAACAGCATTTAAATTGACATCCAATAACCGTTTCCAATCCTCAATGGTAGCTGATTCATCAATTACTTTACCCTTATACCAGGGAATACCAGCGTTAGCTATAAATACATCAAGAGTACCAAAATCTTGAACAATCTCATTCACTACTGATTCAACTTGTTCGGGTTTAGTAACGTCACATTGGTAAATTTTTGATCTAATTCCGTAAGTATCACTCAATTCCTTACTGAACTTTCCATCGTCAGTAATATAATCCAATATAATAACATCACTACCAGCTTGTGCATAACCTGTAGCAATTGCTCTACCAATTGCACCTAAACCACCAGTGATGGCAGAAACCTTCCCATTCAATAAGAAACGTTTAAAAATATTTGGGTTGACTGGTTTCGGAGTTGTGGGGACAGCATCATCTTCGTCCACACCTTTAATAAAAGATTTGAAAATTTTGTCAGTGATCATAATCAGAGTAAAGAAATATTTTGCAGAAAAAATACGGGGCATAGTGGCCTTATAGGCAAAACGTTATGCACGTTAAGTATGGGGTAATTGTGAATCATTGCAGTTCCGTAAAAAACCCCGCGAGCCTATATTTTCCCAAACCGATGTTTGCAGCCGTACAGCGGATACTAAGCCCGAACTTGGCAATAAAGATTCCAATTAGAGAATAAGTAATTGTGTTTGTGTATGAAGGTTCCTATACACTATCGTAACTCATTATGTACAAAAGTACTTACATTTCAGATTTTAAATCTTTCAAGATGTTTTTATCTTGATTGATTTGCTCATGATCAAATCGCTTGTTAAAGTTATCTCTAATCTTTTCACCATTATAATAACAATATATTGGGAATGGAACTCCTAATAAGAAAGCTATTAATGCACTTAAGGAATTGCCCCATCCATAACCTAATTTATCATACATTTGATTGGCAAACAAGGGGAAACCAAACCCGAATAAGGATCTAAATAATGCAGCAGCAGCAACAGAAGAAGCAGCGAATCTTGGATTCATATCAATTAAGTAGCTTTGACAACATTGGAATGCACATACAAATCCAAATGCAAAGATTCCTGATCCAATACTTGGCATAATCCAATGTAATTTCTTTTCAGCCGACCATCCATACCAAATAAGTCCAATTGGAATGATTATACCAACAATGAATAGACAAGGTAATCTGAATTCTGGTTTAGAAATTCCTTGGTTATTATTAGTTAATCTGTTGTATGTTTTACCAATAATCCATGTCCAGAAGAATACTCCCAATAAGAATCCTATGCCCATAGGTAAGTACATTAAGCCAATCGTACTCTTACTATATCCGTAAGTTTTACCAAAGACCGTAGGGAATGTGACTATTAATAAGTACATAAACCCATAAACAAATGCTAAGAATGATCCTAACCCTATAACCATCAAGTTAGTGAATAATAATTTGATTGGCCTTGTCATCGTTATTAACATTCTTTGCTTGAAAGTTTGATCAGTTAATTCATAGATTGTATGTAAGTTCTTGTTATTGGTTAACTTTCTTAAACTGTTTGCTTTGAGCTTTAATAGTTTTGGAGCAGACGTTTCTTTAAAAAAGATTGTTCCTATAATTGCAATAAACCCATTAAAAATGGTTATTACATAGAAAACCCATCTCCATTGTTTATGATCAACAACAAACCCTGCAATTACTGGTGAAAGAATTGGTCCAAGTAATGGAGCTAAAGTGAACCCTGCTAAAGCTACATTTCTTGATTTGGCATCGAATAGATCAGCTATAACTGCAGCACCAACATTTAACGGAGATGATCCAAAAAGTCCTCCTACAAATCTAAACACCAACATTTGTGCAGTATTCTTACTCAACCCACAACCCAAATTGAAGAAGAACGATAACCATATGGATACATCTAAAACAGGTTTTCTTCCTATGTAGTCGAACTCACTTAACGGTGATATAATTAGAGGACCAATAGCCCATGCTAAGATTTGAATCGATACTAACATTGAACTTATAGTAGTATTAGTTATTCCAAATTCTTCAGATATTTCACTAACAGCAGGGGATAAGATTGATGAAGTCATTGGACTGATTAATGCATAAAGAGATACAAACCCCGTAAGATAAACCTTCTTCGATATAGGCCAATTTCTTGGATCATGTGGATCATTATACCCTTCCCAGGTTATTAATTCCGGATCTATTGATCCAAACTCTTCACCATTTTTCTCTATAGGTAACCCACTTTCAGGTAAGTTAAAAGGTTCGAAATCGACATCATAATTTTCTATATTTTGTTGTAATTCATTCAATACATCATGTCTCGTTTTAGCTCTTTCTTTCTCTATTTGTTCACTCGATAAATCACCATAAATGTCCTTAATTGAATATTGAGATCTATTGGAGAACACTGATTGTCCTGAAAATGTTCTTTTAATAATTTCTAGAGACTTCTTAAGAGAAGAAGATGAATTTCTCCTTGAACTTTTTCCCTTTTCCTCTTCTTTCCCATGGAATGCTATAGGATAAGTAGCTGAAGAATTTGTTGACAAAGGGTCACTATGATTTTCGAATTTTTCATCTATTGTTTCATTCAGACTATCATTGTGAAGACCCATTTTTGAGGTTGTTAAGAAATGGTGGGATAGTAAAAGATTTTATGGATTTGTGGATGCTGCAAAATTCTCATAGTTAATCCGGTCAAATTTTTTTTTGCAGCATTTTCCTAGTAATTTTTAGTGTCTCGGCTATTGAAGGACCGCGCCGGGTGCCGTAGCATTAGAGTACCACCGCAACGATAAACAGCACGGTTAGACAATAACCGACAACGAAAACACGGCTAGAGAAGGTGATTCATAAAATGACCTTACGGTCTCGTATACTTTAATTTAATATTCTACAACCCCACCATTCTTTTGGGCGTAACTAATACAATAATCTTTTGCAGCCAATTCGCTACATTTTTCGTTGAACCTTGTTCCATTAATATTATACTTTTTATCATTATCCACGTAAGTATCGTGATCGAACAATGAAGGAATGCTTAGTATATAGTCTAATAATCCATTGATATGAACTATACTGACGTCACTATCGGAAGCTGATAAGGTTACACCCATATAATCATTAAAGGTAGGTTTAATACCATCATCAGGAATCAAATGGAATTGAGTTCTTTCATATTCTACAGTTCCATGGTTTATAGATTCGATATCCCAGTACGCGATTGAATTCGGTATTAATACGTTTCTTAAGGATTTATCACAAATCAGCTTATCTTCCTTTTCGTCAATTACTTTACCATCTTCATTTAATTTCGGAACTGACCATTTAGGTATTTTTACGTCAAAATCAATAAAGTCGGAAACATCAGCTATCTTGTAATAAAATTTATTCGTGACCTCATTATAATCTTCCACCAAGATAATGAAGTTTGGTCTATACATGGACTCACCACATCCACACTTATTCAAGTGAGTTCTAGCGAATCCTACATAAATTTGGCGGAACATTGGGAACTTTATCTTCAAATGTTTTGGTAATAAATCGTTCATTGGGATACTTTCTAATTGGGTCCCACCTCTTAAAGATCCGAACGAATTTAAATTTGATTTTTTTTGTTTTTGAAGGAAATCACATATACCAGTATCGATTTCACACGTCAATACTTCCAAAGGACTTATGGAATAAACAAAGTTGATTTTATTATTATCTTTAATGTTTTTACTTATGAAAGGTGTCCAATTCTTTTCTATAACAGCCCATTTTTCTTGACGTTTCTTTAATAATTTAAGCTTATTAGAAAATGGCAAGTATAAATGCATCACTCTTTTTTCAATACGGTTATCTTTCATATTGAACACTACAATTGGTTCTTCATACCCAAACGTTGGATTAATTCTTTTGAGAATACGAGGATCTTCTGGCCCCCAATAATATTTGTTATTAGGTGTCTGTAAGGAATAATCGAACGCTACTGGTAATAATGAAGGGAACGTAAAGTTTCTTAATGCTAATGTCGTATCGACTACAACGTCATTAACCGACCCATCGGCATTAATCATATGCTGTACTGTCAACTGTTCATACGGTATATCAAAGGAAGTACTGATCTCTTTCCAATTTTCATCAAACCCTTGGACATACAAGAAACTTGCAAACCCCTTATTGGCAATACCGGAAGGGGAATAAATTAATCTACTCACCATAAAGTGGATTTTTAAATCATTCAACCATACAGATGATCCTCCAAACCTCAACCATTGACTTTGAGCCGGAAGTTTTGGTTTGAACCTATCTTTAGCTTCTTCAATTAATTTTTCATATGGTGTATTCTGTTTAACGCTGTCTCTAAAAGTTTCAAATTTTGCATGTAAAATCCTTGGTTTACTAACAGATATGTCTTTTTTCATTCGTATCTTCTTACAGAACCCTTTATCAAATGTATTTGTTTTAATACTCTTCTTGTAAACATTAGGATCAGTGAAGATCGTTAATGATGCCTTATGATATCCTTGCTCATACATAACGTCTTCACTTACAGGGAACTTGAAGTCTTCAATTGTCTGATATTTTGGCTTGTCCTTGAAGATTTTAGTGAAGATCCCTTTCTTCAACGTATACGGTTGTACGTTGGACGTAGGGATGATTTTCCTCCTGAACCTATCCTTGAAATCATCACTGTACTCACCTCGGAGGAACGATAATGACACCGTTAAGAAGAACACGATAAGGATCACCAATGATGTCAAAGTATTATGTCGGTTCATTTAAATACAATGCTAAAGATTTAATGCTATGTATATCTATATATGCTAAGATTTGACAGGTTCACTCACGAGACTGAAAAAAGAGAGATGTGTTTCATGTCCAAGCAATGGACTTGTGCCCCGGCTTTTATGTTAGCGAGAGAGGCGCTGTTATCTGCATTCCTATCTTTCAGGCACATTTGCAACAACACTAAAAATCATACAACCGGACTAAAAAAAATATTGGACTTTTCATTGCTAAAAACGTTAAGTTCACTTAATAGAGCTTATTTTAAGTACCTAGCCTCATTTCAAGAAAGATCTTGGTTGAAATCGTCATTTTTTGTACTTCTTGAATTCTTGATCCTTAGCAAGTTTGAGAATTACGCAGCAACGTATATTTCAAACCGCAGCTTATCTATAATTAGCTCCAATTACGTGAACACGTTCTCATTACATTAATTACTCGAGAGGTGCAAGGGCTCATAGAAATAGGAACTCCAGATCGTCTTATTTATTTTTACACATACATTACACTAATATACATAGGGCATAGGGATTGCCATCAACATTCTTTGTTGATTATCTTCTTGGCAAATTTTTCGTCATAATTATGCAGCGTTGCTTGTCTGAGACTGGAAGGAATTTACTTATTTAAGTGAGACATTATCCGAGTGGATATTAACTGAGTGAATCCTACCCGATGCCGGTGACACCTACTTAAGCGGGCAAGTTATCCCCTCATTAATGATTTCTCTATAGAATCAATCAGACTTTCAACCTCATTAACATTCATTCCACAACATAATGATATCAATTTACAATACTTGTTCAATTTATCATCAGACGTATAGTTTGCAACTATCGAATTATCTTTATTCTCCTTAAAATCGTCTTTATTCAAATTAGGAACTTTTGGTGATAATTCAAATAATTGATCAAGTAAGTTTTTGGACTTGATAATTTGCTTTTGTAATTCAACTGCTAATTGGAACTTTTCTTCTGATGTGTTACCTGAAGGTGTAACCCCTTCTGCAAGTCTTTTCCTACACAATTTCCAATAATGTTGTTTGTAATCATTCAATTTCATATCGAGTTTTTCTTTCTTTTGTAGGACCTGAAAGATTAGATCATTTAAAAACCGATTGATTTCATCTTGAATGATTTTATCTCTTTTCAAATCGATTTGAAAGTTTTCAAATTCTTCACTAACATCTTGGATCAAATTATCCAATTTAAAGATCTTTAAAATGAGTTTTTGCTCAATAATTTTGAAGTTATTGAACTGATTATTTATATTGATCAACTTTAATAAAGTTTCATCTTTTTCATTCAATTCTTTATCAATCTGAAATTGTAATTCTGTCAATTTTTCCGTAATAAGATTGGTCTTTGAATTAGTTAAATTGACCGTCATTTTACTGTAATATAATTGACTTTCAAAACTCTGGATGTTGAATGATTTAGTTAACTCATTGAGTACTATTGGTTTAGATATATCAACGGATGATGTACCTGAACTCTTGTCTTCGGGATCTTGTTGTGTAGGTATGTCATCATCATTCTCAAGTTTAAGGATATAATTATGGGATGCAAGATACTGTTCACATGTATAGTTCACTAAGTTCTTAATATTGAAGTTTATAAACTTATGATAATGTATAAACACTTTAATCAACTTCTTATTAAGATTATAACTTATAAGGTGGAATGCAGTATTCCCATCATTATCTTGATGATTTATAAACTTCTTTATCAACTCATCATCTTCAATATTATTAATAGTTTGATATTCTAGAATCTTGTTAAATAAACATTCAACATAGTATCTTGCCACTCTTTCTTTATTTTTCAAATAATTACGTAATTGTTCGTCATTATTGAAATTCTCATGATGAAAGTTTGGTGGTGGTGATACCATTAATGCTATATGATGTAAAACTGTTTTATTATGATTATCCACAGTGAGAATTGAATCAAATAATAATTCTAATACTGCAGGAAAGTTTTTCAACTGATAAGAATTAGTAAATTTGATTAGAAACATTAATGGAGTTTCACCATTATTATTCTTCAAGTTTGAATGGATTATATTGGAGAAGTTATTTATAAGAAACTCAATGGCTTTATAATTCCCCATAGAACATGCCCAATGAAAAATCGTATTACCATCATTATCAATAGATTGGTTGATATTTATTTTTGAAATTGGTTGTGGTGGATTAAGTAAGTTTTTAGGAATACTTATATCTTTCTTTTCTTCTTCATTACCAGCATTATTACTATCTTCCAAAAAAAATGATAACAAATTGTTGAAGTACTCGGTATAAATACCCTCATCTTTGAAGCTTTGTAGTTGTATATTTTGTTGAGGATGATGATACTGTGATAATCCATAAGGATCTAATTGATTTCTGGAATGAGATATTTGTGAATGGAATGAATTTAATGGATTTATATGTTGACTTCCATAAGGAGTTCTATTGATAATTCTTTCGAATGAATTTCTTGGAGTTCCAAATAATTCTTTTCCACTTATAAAATCAACTTCTTCATTACCCATATCATCATTGTCACTACTACCAACCACTTCTAAATCTTCATTCTTAACAGATTGTGCATTATTCATTATGTTTATAACATCAGATTCGGTATTTTGTCTAGTGGCTATACCTGGACTTGGATTTATTTGAGTGGTATCACTATATTTCAAACTTGGAACTTGATCATTAGGTAAATTGACTCTTTTAGGTCTACCTCTTTTCCTTGAAGGTTCATTTAATGAATTTGTAGATTTGGATTTCCTTGCAAGAACTGCATTTCCATTCCCATTTCCATTCATTCGATTACTGACATTTGATGCTGATGCATGATTATGTTTAGGAGCCGGTGGTGGAGTTGATGACTTTCCTTCAATATACTGAAATTCGAATATTGGTTTTAATTCATCATAAACTCCGAAAGATTTAGCCAATTCAATTCCTAAATTCAAAGGAACATAGGTTCCTTGATATTTACCATACCCACCTTGAACTTTTTCATGTATTCCAGTTTGAACATCTTTTTCTAAAATTCTAGTTCTTTTAGCTTTAGGAAATTTAGCTATCTTTAATATATGAGTTGCATTTATCCAACCATCGGCTTTACGTCTCATGATAGGTCCTTCCGACGTTACAAACTCAAATACTGGTACATTTGAATACGTTGCTGAATATATCTGTGTATTACTCATGGTACTGTAATTATATAACAGTTTTAATGTGAGGCAAGTATAATTGTGACTTTACTATGAATTAAATTTAATGTTTTCTTGATAATGTTTAACTATGACTCACCAAGTGTATGATATTAGATATATTGGTCAATTTAAGTTCCAATGAATTGATGAGAATTCAATGTTAAGGAATGTTACAGTTGAGTTGGGTATATTTGTCTACAATGAAATTCGCGAAGGGTGAGCATACCAGCAGAGCTAACTTGAGACGTGAGACGGGAGCGCCAGCGAAGGTATGGTTAAGGTCTGGTGAGTGCGAATATGCGCTTAGATATGACTGTATATTACAGTATGCAATGAGTACAAAATACTATGTAGGTGGGGTCCAGTTACAAACATGGCTCTTGGTATGGACGCTTTCACTTGATTTACGATCGAATATGGAATCCTTCACTTAGATTACTTACATTGCTTGTAAACTAACGGTTCTAAGTGAAGAGCACCTTCAACAACCTAATAACTACAGTTATCATCAATAAAACCATTAAGAAAATCACCACAGTAATATACTTTGAAAAGAACTGAAACTTGATTGGTTGGTCTTCAGTCAATGGAATCGAAACCACATGCTCCGCTGCTTGATAACATATATCTCTTCTTCTTATAATCTTACAATCATTTAATTGAATATTTCTCTTTAAAATAGCTTTGCCTAATAATATACTAGTATACTGCTGTAAAGAAGGATCGAAAGTTTTGAAACTGTTTCCTAAAATTAAACTCTCTTTATCGATTCCACAAGTGATTTTTTCAATTTTTTTCAACTGCTTGATGATTGAAGCATCTAATTCCGTTATTGATGATAAATTATCAACTATAGTAGATAAATTAAATAAATAAAGGGACTTCTTAATGCTATTAATGATTAATTTGGTTTGGTTCAACAAATAAGGAATCAATAATTTCTTCAAATTGTTAAAACTATCGAAGAATAATTCTATACAACTTAAAGTTTTAAAAATGGTTTCGAAATTATTCAAGGTTAAATTTAATAAACTAATTGTTAAAACTTTAACATTATTTTCATAATTTTTATATTGCCAATTTGATTGTTTTGCTCTTATTTGTAATTCATCTAAAGAGTTACCAAATAAATCATTAAACTCATTTTCAAGGTTGACTAATTCACTTTTGCAATTTATTGACATTGATCGAATATCTTCATAATCGGGAATTTTCGTTAATAACGTACTATATATCATTACGATATCAGTATACAAATGAATTAATCGTTTTACATGGATCAATAAATTAAGGGTGGAATGACTTAGACAATATTTGAAAATCTTAATATGATTTAAGGTTAATTCTTGATTTAGATTATCAAGGTCTATTTTATTATTGCCTATGGTGTAAGTCATGATTATTCTATAATGAACGGATTATACTACAAATTTGTCAGGGTCTATTATAATACAAAGCTCTATCAAATTATACTCCTACAACTACTACACATTCACTATAGTTACACTACAGATTAACTCCGAATTCTTTTATTAGTCTATTGTTAGTAAAACCGCGCGCAATCTTGGTTACTCATCAGCACTCATCACCACCAGTCGCACATTAGCTCGCACTATCATGGCAATCTTCAGTTTATTCAAGTCTTCAGTTAATATAGAGACCTTTGAAAAAGAACTCAATGATCTTAATCTTGTCATAAATAAAAATCAACAAGCAATCATAAGGTTAAATCAATTCAAAAAATCTTCAATCAAGTTTTTAATTGGTTACTTCGTTCCTATTTACTTGGCTTATATAGGATACTTGATTATACAATTACCTAATAATAAGTTTAATGTTAACAAAATTAGGTTTTTCTTTGGGAACCAACTGAAGTTGAGCTTGTTGATTATCTTTGGTGCTCCGTTGGTTTTGCATTTATCAATTGTGGCATTAAAATATGTTATAAATTGGTTAATTGATTCAAAACAAAAGTATATAAAGGCTCAAAAGAAGAAGCAAAAAGTGAAAATTAATGAGTTGAAGGAACTTACGAATTATACTACTACCAATGAGTTATTGAATAAGTTTGATGAGAAGGAGAAACCCAAAGAAAAGGTAAAAGACACTAAATCTGGAGTTCCAGGCAAAGGCAAAGTACCGCAAAAACCACAAACCAAGGGCCCAACTAATCAAGGACCAATCAATTCAGCACCTAACCCAGGACAAAATCAACTTCCTCAAGGACAAGTACCACCTACCAATGCCCCAGTACCCACTGGCCCAACTCAGAAAACTTTTCAAGACAGATTATTAGATATATTAATAGGATCAGAAGACGATACACAAAAATACGCTTTGATCTGTAAGAATTGTTTCAACCATTGTGGATTGGCTCCACCTTCTGATCCATACACGAAATTTATCTGTCCATTCTGTAAAGTACTTAATGAACCTGAATCGTTTAAGTCTACTAATACATCAAAGTTGAATTCCCCAGAATTATCACAGGGTGAATTTGAGCCAAAATCTGTTGGGGAGAACAACAAAGTCAATGAGCCAGTTAGTGAACTTAAAGAACCAGGAACTGAACCAAGTGAACCAAAAGCTGCTGACGAGAGCAAAGAGAGTAAAGACGAAACTAACGAGTAATGATAATATATAATCGTATGTACTATCGTATCTAAGAAACTTCCATAATGGCATTGACCATGTCACCATTATGCTTTCTTAAAGCTTTAATAGCTTTAGCTCTTGAAACTTGAGTTTGTTCAACAATGATATCGATATCTTTTGGATCTAAACCAGTTTCATCAACAACTTCATCAGCATCTTCTTCAGTAGTTTCAGCAATTGAAGCTTTTTGTAAATCAGCAGTAATTGATTCTGGAGATTTATCTTCATGACTGTGGTCATGGTCATGATCATGGTCGTGATCGTGGTCGTGATCGTGATCATGTTCACCAGCAGCAGCGGCAGCAGCAGCTTGTTCAGCGTATCTTTGGTTGATGTCATCAACTTTAGCTTCACCGAAAACAATGTAAGTACCAGCTGGAGATCTGTAAACATCTGGTTGATCAATAGCATAAATGACATTTGGTCTTTGTTTAAAAGTAACTCTACTAATACCTTTAACTTGTTTTAAACCTAATTTTTTGATTAAGTCTCTAGCTTTCTTTTCATTCTTAGAGATGACGTGAACTTCAGCACCTTGAGGAATTTCTTCAGTTTGGGGGATTTCTTCAATTGACATTTTGATTGATTGAGTTGAAAAATTTTCAGTAATTTTCACGAGTGGACGTAGAGGTGAGGATGAGACATTTGGTCGAGAGACATCGAACATATCGCGACATCTTTACATCATAATTTTACCGGCAAATCACTATGCCCGTACTATGCCCGTAAAACCGACTGTTTATGTTATTTACACCAGATATTACTATATGATTAATCTATATAAAGTAAGGTTATGTATAGACCGTTGCATTTCCTGTGTAGAGCTCTATAACATTGTAACCTTAGTAACAATAGACCATCTCTCATCTCATTATTTTATCCTAATTTCTTACGGGACAAAGGTTCCATAGTTCCCGGTTCTCAACACTAATTCCGAAGTTTTAGTCAGTTATCTAAACACTCTACTCATTAATAGCGTTCGGTATCTTAGAACTGAACATCGATATAATTGATTAAGTTGGCCATACATAACTTTAATTAGAAATCGGAACCTAAAATTAAAATTACCTCCGTTCCGTGCCAGTTTTCATTTTCGCTTCATTTAGAAAAAATTAACGGTTATAGATTGAGGGTTTATTAGTAAGAACATTACAACTAAACTATTAAGACGTTGAAATAAAAGGTACAATACAAATCCAATAGATATAGAAGTGGTTCCTTTTGTTAAATAGTCAAATTGTAAGTCGGTTTAATTTATTGAACACACTAAAGGACTATAGAACCCTTAAACATGACAACTGAGCCTTCATCAGATTATTCCCAAAATAATTCATCAAACAATGAAGTTGATAAAGGTGGTGATCCTGAAAAACTTGGGGATGTCGAGAAATCTGGTTCTAATGTAAGACCTGGTCAAAAACGATATACGGCCAAAGATTTAGTTGCAGCTAGACCACCTACCTGGAAGCAACGGTTCGATAAGATTTTATATGATATGGGAGCTGGTGATATGCCTGATTATATGAAAGAAATCTATTTGAATATCCCAAGAACAGTCTGTGTCAATTATGAATTACCTGATGATATGAAGGATTCCCATGGTTTACCATTAATCAATTATAGTAGAAACAAAATTAGAACTACAAAGTATACCCCAGTGACTTTCTTACCTAAGAATTTATTAACTCAATTTAGAAATGTTGCTAATGGATATTTCTTGTTTGTAATTGTTTTAGGAGCTTTCCAAATTTTCGGGGTTGCTAGTCCTGGATTAGCTGCTACTCCATTAATTGTTATTGTTGCCATTACTGCCATTAGAGATGCTTTCGAAGATTGGAAAAGAGGATCATCTGATAATGATTTGAATAATTCCCCTATACATTGTTTCGTAGGGATGGATAATCCTAATGTTCAAAAAGATTATGTTAGTAATTGGAGAAAGTTTAAGAAGTTTCTGACTAAAGTAACCAATAAAATGGGTCACGGCATTTATAAGGGAATCGTTTTCGTTTTCTTCAAAAAGCAGGCCAAACAAGAATTTATAAGAAAGGAAATTGAAGAAGAAAATGCTTTAAGAAGAACTTCTACCATTGTTAGCGATGACGAAGCCATGTCTTATAGACCAAGCGCTGAGGTTAATAGACAAAGCTATCAAAACAGAAGAAGTATGCAAAGTCATAGAAAATCTCATCAAAGTCATAGGTATAAAACACCAAGCCCAACTGAAATTTCTGATAGTTTGATTAACTATAATTTAGTTCAATCCAAGAACGAAACTGATATAAGTAATGTCGCTTTTAAGAACAGACGTTGGAAAGATGTTACTGTTGGTGACTTTATTAGAGTCAGAGCTAATGAAGAAGTACCGGCCGATGTGGTCATTATTTCTACTAGTGATATTGAAAGTAATTGTTATATTGAAACCAAGAACTTGGATGGTGAAACCAATTTGAAATTAAAAAAATCAGTCAGTTGTGGAGGATCTCATCATCTTAAGAATGTCAAAGATTTATCTAATATGAAATTTTGGATTGAATGTGATAGTCCAAATTCTTTATTATATCAATTCAAAGGAACTATTCATTATGAGAATTATGATGAAAATGGGAATCTTATCAACAATAATGAAAAAGAAAGTATTAATAATGATAACGTCTTATTAAGAGGATCAACTGTTAGAAATACAAAATGGGTTATTGGTGTTGTAGTTTATACTGGTAAAGAAGCTAAGATCATGTTGAATTCAGGTATAACTCCAACCAAGGCTTCAAGAATTTCAAGAGAATTAAACTTATCAGTTTTCATCAATTTCTCTTTATTATTCATTTTATGTTTTGTATCAGCGGTGGTTAATGGAGTGTTCTATGATAAATCTGACACCTCAAGAGTGTTTTACGAATTCAAAGCTTATGGATCAACAGCTGCAGTCAATGCCGTCATTTTATTCTTTGTAGTGTTAATTATTTATCAATCATTAGTCCCAATTTCGTTATATATTTCAGTGGAAATCATTAAAACCTGTCAAGCTTATTTCATACATAGTGACATTAAAATGTACTATGAGAAATTAGATTTTCCATGTGTACCTAAATCATGGAACATTTCTGATGATTTGGGACAAATCGAATACGTGTTTAGTGATAAGACCGGAACTTTAACCCAAAATGTTATGGAGTTCAAGAAATGTACTATTAATGGTGTTAGCTATGGTTTAGCTTACACTGAAGCCAAACAAGGATTAGATAAACGTAATGGAGTTGATATCGTTAAACAACAAGAATTCTGGAAAACTAAAGTTGGTCAAGATAAAGAATTAATGATCAAAGATTTATCAGGGTTCAATAAAAGTGATCAATTCAGGGAAGAAAATTTAACATTCATTTCTTCAGCTTATACAAGAGATACTTTACATAGTGATCAAAGTGAGCAAAAACTGGCTAATGAAGCCTTCATGTTAGCATTAGCCTTGTGTCATACAGTTATGACTGAACCTAATAAAGTAGATGAAACTTTAAGAGACTTCAAAGCCGAGTCTCCTGATGAAGCTGCTTTAGTTGCAGCTGCAAGAGATGTTGGAATTGTATTTAGAGAACGTCAAAGAAATAATCTCATCTTAGAAGTATATGGCCAAGAAAGAGTTTATGAATTGTTACAAATCATTCCCTTCACATCCTCAAGAAAGAGAATGTCTTGTTTCATCAAGACTCCTGAAGGTAAAATCGTGTTGTATTGTAAAGGAGCTGATAATGTTATTTTCAAAAGATTGGACCAACAAAGTTCCCAAAACGTTTTATCTAAAACCGCTTTACATTTAGAAGATTTCGCCAAAGAAGGATTGAGAACTTTATGTATCACTTCTAAAGAAGTTGATACTAAATTTTTTGAGGACTGGGTCAAGAGGTATAAGGAAGTAACTGCATCTATTGATGACGATCGTGACATTATGATTGACCAACTTGATGATGAAATTGAAACTGGTTTGACTCTTCTAGGGGGTACTGCTATTGAAGATAGATTACAAATTGGGGTTCCAGATTCGATTTCAATTTTAGCCGAAGCCGGTGTTAAGTTGTGGGTTTTAACTGGTGATAGAATTGAAACCGCTATTAATATTGGATTTTCCTGTAATGTTTTAAATAATGATATGAAATTATTGGTGGTTAGACCTAACGAAGCCGATCCTGAAAACATTGATGAAATTGATAAGTTGATTACCAATTATTTAGCTGAGAACTTTGACTTGTCTGATCTTAGTGATGCTACTATTGATGAGCTTATTAAAGAAGCCATTAAAGACCATTCAACTCCAACATCAAATCTAGCTTTAGTAATTGATGGTGCAGCTTTGACTCATGTTTTCGATGATTCTTACAGCTATTTACGTAAAAAGTTTTTGCTTTTAGGTAAACAATGTAAATCGGTCATTTGTTGTAGAGTATCACCAGCCCAAAAGGCTCAAGTTACTAAATTAGTTAAAAACGAATTACAAGTCATGACATTGGCTATTGGAGATGGTGCTAATGATGTTGCCATGATTCAAGCAGCTGATGTTGGGGTTGGTATTGCTGGTGAAGAAGGTAGACAAGCAGTTATGTCATCTGATTACGCTATTGGGCAATTCAGATTCTTAACCAGATTATTACTAGTTCATGGTAGGTGGTCATATAAAAGATTAGCAGAAATGATTCCATGTTTTTTCTATAAGAATGTGTTATTTACCATGACTTGTTTCTGGTACGGTATTTACAACAGTTTTGATGGTTCTTATTATTATGAGTATACTTTCTTGATGTTTTATAATTTAGCATTCACATCATTACCAATTATCTTTTTGGCTGTTTTAGATCAAGATGTTAATGATACTATTTCATTGATTGTTCCCCAATTGTATAGAAGCGGAATCTTGAGAAAAGATTGGTCTCAAACTAAATTCTGTTGGTATATGTTGGATGGATTGTATCAATCAGTTATCACATTTTTCTTCTGTTACTTAACATTCAGAGTATCATTCCAAAACCATGAAGGGTTAGCGGTTGATCATAGATTCTGGCAAGGTCTTTTATGTGTGGCCATGTGTGTTGCAGCGGCCGATTTCTATGTTATCTTGCAGCAATATAGATGGGATTGGTTAAGTTTATTGATTCTTTCCCTTTCAATTCTTGTTGTTTGGTTTTGGGCTGGTGTTTGGAGTTCTGCTGTCTATTCAGGGGAATTCTATAAAGCTGCAGCTCAAGTGTTTGGTACTTTATCATTATGGTGTTCATTCTTTGTTGCAGTCGTAATTTGTTTAATTCCAAGATTCACTTATGATTTCTTAAAGAAGAACTTTAAACCTGCAGATATTGATATCATTAGAGAAAGATTCAAAAGGGGAGCTTATGACGAGTACCCTATTGGGTACGATCCAACTGATCCGGAAGATGTTGAAAAATACAGATTATTAACTGAATTATCTAAAGCTGATCCTGAAGCTTTTGCTCAATTTGAAAAGGAATTAGAGACTTCATCTCAAGCTTCCAGTAATAGTGATTCTAATCCTATTACCAGATCATTTAAAACGATTAGAAGAAGAGCTACTACATTACAAAGAGGTCAAAGATCAAGAAAGAATACTGTCAATAACAGTGTGAAAGAGACATTTGCTAAACCTATTGACATTGAAAAATTGAGACTTCAGATGGTACAAAACGGTGAATTATCTCATGGTAATGGGTTGTCCAGAATAAGTACAACTCATGAATTACCGGGTTTAACTCAAGCTGAGACGTTATTGAGTTATCATACCAGAACTAGTATTAATTTTGATCGTACCTGATTGTCGCCTTATCTTTATCTAACCTTCAAGCAATCCTTTTCGTTTTATTTGAAGTTTAGCTAGATGGTTTATGTAGTATACTCTTGTTTATAGTCAATGTATTGTAGAATGAACATTAATAGAACTCTATTCACTAGCACCATCCTCTAACGGTGTCTCTCCCATCTCGCTTTCTCATCCTCACTATTCTCAATACTTTTCATTTCTCACTCACCAGCTCTCAGTCTATGTTCACATTTACACTACTTGAACCTGAAGGTCATGGATGTAAAGCATCATACCTTAATATAGACAATGAAACAAAGATCCTCGCTGATATTAGTTGGAATGGTAACGATCATCGAGATTTGAATTTCTTGGAACCTTATTTGGCAGATATTGATATTATTTTACTATCACACTCAACACCAGAATTTATCAGTGGATTCATTTTATTGTGTAATAAGTTCTACCAAATCATCAAAAACATCAAGATCTATTCAACGTCGGCCGTAGCTCAACTAGGTAGGGTTTCAACTGTTGAGTTTTATAGAAGTTTAGGAATAATTGGACCATTAAAAGACTCACTTTTAACTGTGAATGAAGTCGATGATTGGTTTGATAAAATCAACGGTTTAAAGTATTTTGAAACCACAAGTGTTAAAGAGAAACTCATAATAACTCCATACAATTCAGGTCATTCATTAGGAGGATGTTTCTGGTTGATTCAACGAAAATTAGAAAAGATTATTTATGCACCAAGTTGGAACCATTCGAAGGATTCATTCTTAAATGGAGCCAGTTTCTTATCGCCTTCAACAGGTAACCCTATAAGCCAGTTAATGAGACCAACAGCATTGATCACAGGCACGGACTTAGGATCAAATTTATCTCATAGGAAAAGAATTACAAAGTTTTTACAATTAGTTGATGCTACATTATCAAATGGTGGAACTGTGTTATTACCGACGTCTATTAGTGGAAGGTTCCTTGAATTATTACATGTTATAGATAATCATTTAAAAGGAGCACCAATCCCAGTGTTATTCTTATCGTATAGTGGAACTAATGTATTGAGGTATACCACCAACTTATTGGAATGGATGTCATCACAATTATCCAAAGAATTAGAAATTGCCAACTCTCTCAACAATGGGAACAATTCGAATCGAAATCACTACCCGTTTGATCCATCTAAAGTTGATTTAGTTGCTAATCCTTATGATTTAACTCAATTAGCTGGACCTAAAGTTGTTTTCACATCTGGTGTAGATATCAAAAATGGTGATTTATCTTCGGAAGCTATAAGGTATTTATGTCAAGATGAGAAAACCACGATCATCTTAACGGAAAAGACTCATTTTGGTAAAGACGATACTATAAATCATCAATTGTATAATGAATGGTATGAAATATGCAAAACTAAAAATGACAATAAAGTTGAAGATGGGGTGGCCGTACCCTTGGAAAAAACTATAGAGTTGAAAGACTGGACCATAGAAGAAGAATTGGTAGGTGCAGAATTGAATGAGTACCATGAGAAAGTTAATGTCAAGAAGAAACAAAGGTTATTAGAACAAGTTAGAGATAGGAAGAATAAGAATTTACTAACTGGAGAAAACTTCGATGAAGAAAGTTCGGACGACGAAGAGGATCAAGACGATGAGGCAGAAGAAGAAGAAGTTGAAACACAAGCCACATCTGAAGAACCCGATGAAACTATGGATGGAATTGAAGCCAATGGAACTGAACATCAAAATGGTACGGTCAAACAGGAAGAGACCATAGTAAATAATGTGAACCTAGATGATGCAGCTACGCAAGAAGCTTTAGTAACCGAAGCCATCAAAATTGCATTCGAACAAGATTTACCTTTGGATATAAAGTTGACAGGGAAATTGAGACCAAGACATTCCATGTTCCCATTCTTTCCTAATAAAAACAAACAAGATTTCGACGATTATGGAGCTATACTCAACCTCAAGGATTTTGAGAAGAAAGATGAAGTTAATAACCAAATCAGTTTGGATACAGGAAGAGAAGATCGTAGGAATTGGGGGTCTAACAAGAACGATGATGATATGAATAATTTGATTCAAAACAAGTTAACTCCACAAGAGATTTTAAATAATGAAATACTCAAAAAGAACTTGGACAGTCTATTCCATCCTCGTAAGAGAGTTATGATAACTACTGGATCAAGTTTGGGTAATGATCCTTTGAAGTTATCCATAAGGTGTGGGTTATCATTTGTTGATTTATCAGGGTTAGTTGATCTAAGATCATTCAGTTTGATTGTATCATCATTAAAACCAGCTAATCTTCTATTATTACCCGAAACCAGTAACCAAGCTCACGAGGAGGATATCGGTGCTTTAAGGATCAAAAAACTCTTAAACCAACAACAGCTGAGTGTAAAGACTGAAGTTGATACAAAGTCATCCAACCTTCTTTCATTACAAACTCTTAGATCAAGGGAATCATCACAGAATTCTAATAAAATGGAAATCCTAGAAATCCAATCTAATGATCAAATTAAAATCGGTAATGAAAATGAAGAAATGAACTATGGGGAATTCGAAATCAAATTAGATGAGTCAATTTCTAATAACTTGAAATGGCAATCTATTGATGGAAGTTATAGAGTAGCCCAAATTGTGGGACAATTAGAAATCATGAGTAAAAGTGTAAACCAAGGTAAACGTAAACTTCAAGATATTCTTAACCAATCTTCGGAATTCACATTAAAAAAGTTGAGTACTGAAAATTTAGACAAATCTAGAACTATTGGTGGTACTTCAAAAATCGCTATTGGTAATGTCAGTTTACCAGAATTGAAAAAGAGACTTATAGCAAAAGACTTGAACGCCGAATTCAAAGGTGAAGGATCTTTGGTTGTGAATGATTGCATTCTAGTTAGAAAGGTCACTTATGGTAATGGTGAAGGTGATGATACTGGTGATATTATCATCAATGGACAAATAGGAGCTTTATATTATCAAGTTAAAGATTGTATAAGAGATATGTTAGCTTATGTTTAGTATGTATAATAAACGCAACCTGTATTTCTAGCTATATTCTAACATACTTTCTAGGTTTACAACTTATCTTTTGGCTGCAAGATACACTTCATTTCCTGAAGTATTACTTACAGACACCATTAACAAACTTAACCGCTGTGTCACTTAATTTATACCCACTAGTATCATCGTCATAAAAGTAGACTTCAGTATCGGATACCTCACTATACTTGCCACCACCAAAGTAACTGTACTTTGTTTGAACAACCTTTCCATCCAGTTGGGTCAAAATTGGTGCGTATTGGATATAACTTGATTCTGGCATGCAAGAGTAACCGGAAGGTAGTGTATGATTTGCGTAGTTTTCATCAAAACAAACAAAATAATCGTCAAGCAACCCATAACTTTCTGGAGTGATATACAGACCAACATGGATTTTGGCTCCGGTAGTATCGTCAATAATATGACCTTCCCAAGTATTCTCTCCATCGGATTCATTATGATAAACTCTTTCATTGACAAACGTGTAGTTCCTATTGAATTTCCATGGATAGTCTAAGGCACATGAAACCCCATCGCCACCATCAGCACCAGAATAACACCTGTCATCATTACCATAAGGACCTTTACCAAAAACCGAATAAGCTAAATGTTGCTCATAAATGCCTGCTCTTGGCTGAAATCCCATGTATGCAACTTCTTGGTTTGACTTGAAGAAGGCTGTAGTTGCATAAAAATATCCAGTAACATTTCCACTCAAAATTTGAATTGTGGCCTCGACCTTGGTAACATTTACTGCATTACTGCCGAATACAACGTTTGGAGCATCAGCCATAGTAAAAGAAACCAACAATAAAATAAACCAATACATGTTGATTATTGCAAAAATACTTGGAATTAACGTCTATTTACAGTAAATTTAGAGTTTTCAATTATAATTCTATTCATGCATATTTGCTAGCGAAACGAGGTCTTACCGAAATTCCACATGCAATTCGTCCAATATTCAAATTGAAACTTTAATTAATCACCGTAATTGTCAACGCAACTTCGCTTATGTTTTTACTTGTGCTATTATTACGAAGCTATTCACAATCCTTCGGCTGCGAAAAGGAATCATCAAATACACCTGTGTGTCGTGCCCACCTCAATTTGATCAAGCGCTCTTTTTTTCTCAAGGTCCAATGAAGTCGAGCGAGATTCAATTAGTCCCATTGCATAGTTAACCAAAGTTTAGTATATATTCAAGTACACATTTACTTCCAAGTATATTCTAAACTGATCCATATAATATAAAATGCAACCATATTCAAGATCTGGTGGTACCAGAAAATGTTTTTACGAATTCCAAACCGTTTTAGCTTGCTATACTTCAGCTGATACCGTAACGAAAAAAGAATGTCTCCCACAATTTGAAGATTATTTCGAATGTTTACATGGTTATAAAGAAAGAGAAAAAGTTAGATTAATGTTACAACAATTAAAAGATAATGAAGTAAATCAAAAAGGTATTACTGCATCTGATTTATATAAATCTGCTGGTGCCGTATATGAAAATTTAGATTTAGTTAAAAAGGATTAATCAAGTGTACATTAATGCATATATTTATTATGTTAGATTCCTTAAATGATTTTTCACTTCGTTTTCAAGTGTGTTCTTTGTGTATCTTATCTCTCTCACTAAAACTCTCACTGGTTTTGTGTAACATGAATCCTAAGCAAAAGAGAAAGATTTGTAAAGTTATATTAGCTAAATATGGAAAATCTAGATTGAAAGATGTAAATATCGCTGCTAACATGGAATTCAAACAACAGTCATCAAAGTTTGCTAACTTCAAGATCAATATACCTAAGTTCATCGTAGTAAAACAATTCTTCAAATCTTTCATGAATAGAGATGAAGAATATGAATTAAAGACTTTAACAAGATTGAACGCTGAATTAGATAATACAAATTATGCTCCTTTAGATTTATCTATTTTTATCGATGATAACAGTAAGTTAACGGTGAATTCCACAATTGAAGAATTTATGACAATTTCCAAATTGATGGAAAGAAACGTTTGGCTGTAGACCTTAGAGTATCAGTTGGATAAAGGGTAGATGAAAAAAGATCAAAAAATTCATTTTGCTAACCATAGGTAGTTGAATAATATAATAAATATAACCATAGTTGCAAAAAAATATTAATTCCGATGCCGGGAGTCGAACCCGGGTTTGCTGCGTGAAAGGCAACCGTGCTAGCCGTTACACTACATCGGATTTTTGTTTAAAATTAATCCGGGTAATTCTTGAATCAATAGATTGGGCCTAAATTTTCACAAAAAAAAGCAGAAGAATCAAAAATGAATCAATTACAATCCTGAAAGAGGAGGGTTTTTTCTTGTAAGCAATTACAGGTTTCCCTCTATAAATAAGTATATAGTTTTGGTGTAACAATATACGGTTATTAGTTT